>JAWWEN010000038.1:9865112-9914315 GCA_035582955.1 Sycophila texana | reverse complement strand
CGTACGTGCGCGATTTTTTTTGCTCAAGTTATTCATGAAAAACCAGGTGGCTCTATAATTTTTTAACGGATAGTAGAAATTTGAATCTCGAAGTATAAACCGTCGATTCGCATCATCCGTGGATTCTGCAGTCGCGGGCGAGGAAATAGAAAAAGTACTAAAAAATAGAGCTGCGAAGTTTACATCAGGCGATCTACAAACACAAATAATGAAAAGCGCGCGAAGGGCGTGCGTGCCACGACGTGAACCACCTTATAATACACGTCACTCGAGCAAAGCTCGTAAACGCCGCGCTGAACGTCCATCCCCCGCGCCGCGCTGCGCGCGAAAAAGCGCCTTTGCGTCGGTTGCTCATTGACGTCAGGAGTCGCGCGGAATAATTTGCGGCTAAAGAAGGCCCGGCGCTTTCGCCGTGGCTTGGCACCGGCGTCGAGGAGCCGCCGCCGCCGCCGAGAGCTTTAAAAATACTCGAAGGTACGCGCGGCGCGCACTTTACTCGGCCCGCTCGAATTTCTACGAGGCGGCTATCGAAGGAGCGATTTTTGCTACGACGGGGGAGTAAATATTTATTCTGCGGTGTGCCTGTGAATGAGGCTCTCGCCTCGCAATGCCACGTGCGATTTTAAACGCGGAATAGAGCGATGCGCTTTTCGAGAAAGGAGAGATGTATACTTGGTTGCTCGTTAAGCGATGAATAATTCATTTTGGCCGGTAAGAAATTGCACAGGTGGCCATTTCAATTAAAAACGCATGATGCTCTTGCTTGGGGGGTATTATAGAACAAGCGGGAAAAGTTGCGCGAGTAAACGTGTAAAATCAACATTGAAACTCTCGCCGCAAAACTTTGTTTCCAGTACTCCACGGTGCTTTAACATGAGACTCTTGGGAAATCATCTACAAGGTATAGCTTATGTATCGGTGCTCACATATTTATTACACTAATTTTCCGTGACACACATTACAACTTTCAACGTGTTATTCGGGAATAATGGAGGCTCTTATTTTGTTAAAAACAAATCATCAACTTTCTGTACTGTAAAACAAACGCGACGAACCTTGAAATGCAGCCTTGAAAATTCAAACAAGAATTAATAAATTCTTCAAGATAGTTTACGTGTAAACCAAAAAATATGTAAGTATCAATAATAAAAGAAAAAAAAAATACACTGAGAAAAAAGTATTGTAAAAATGTTACTATCACATGGCAACGCGACCACAGACTGGACTCTCAGATAAAAATTATAACCATACTTTATAGTAAAATGTGCCATAAATATAGTCAATTTTACTGGACAGTTTTAGAAATAATCCTATCCATACAGAAAAAACAAGAGAAAAACTGTAGAATATGGTAATCTTTGTCTAAGAGTCCAACTTGTGTATTTTTATAATACTTTTTTCTCAGTGAAAGAACATCGAGAGAAAAGTTCTTGTAAAAATTATTATACTGTTTTCTAACGAAGGGGAAGACTCAGCAAATAAAAAATTTTACCAGAAAGCATAGTAAAATTTACTGTACGACTAGTAAATCTTACTATACTTTATCGTAAAATTTTTTATTTGTCGAGTCTATGCCCTTGCGTTACAAAACAGTAAAGTAATTATTACTAGAACTTTTCTCTCCGTGAAGACTGCATTGTTTTTTGTTGCTGCGTTGCCGCTTACAGAAGCGAATTAAGCGATAAAATAAAGTTACGAGTTAAATCTCTTTACCCGGGAAAACACGAGGACCTCATTGCGGGGTGCCCGGAGGTGAGAGGCGCGCTTAGCGCTACGATAACGCCGGTACGGTGCCGGTAAGATTGGAGTAAAACCGCGAGGCACCCTCGGCAGACACCAATATCACGCGCGACTTGAGGCGAAGCAGTCGAGCCGCGCGCACGCGCCCAAGGAGATTATCGGAAAGCGTCATTTTGGTGACGCGCGAGCCCCTCGCCAAATGAGAGATGCGAGAAATCGCGAAATTGAATAAGCAGGCTGATCGAGGGAAAACGTTATTTGATAAATGCCGCTTGCGTCGAGTCGAGCGCTCTCACCGTCTGGCTCGATCTTTTCCCACCCCCGCGTCTTTCTCCCCGTCGCTCCTTACTATATTTATTCGACAAAGCTTTGTGCTGCGAATCTTTCTTTCTTTTTCTATAGCGCAGAAAAGTTTTGAGGGGACGAGTGGCGTTTTGGGTAATTGATTGCTCGTAGCGAAATTGCAATTATCACGGGGGCTGACGGTGGAAAGGGGCTAAGTGTATAGCGTCTTATTTCCCTTCGGATGTGGGTCAAAGGCGCCACGCTTCGGAGCTTTTCTCATTTCGGCTGGGGTCGCGAGTGTCACATAACAATTCGAAGCACCGTAATATTCTCTTGATGTCGCGAGAGGCAAAAGGCACGATGTCGAAGTGGCAAAGGAATGAAATACAAGCGCGGGTGTATAAGGAATTTTTTTTTTTTTTTTCGAACGTACCTTTTCTTTAGCATTACGCAAATGCAGAGAGAATTGTGCATGTACGCCGTTGAATAACATTTTCTCGCGCTAATCAAATGTGTATTTTATCGCGGAACAATCCAAGCTCATTTTTTTTTCTATTGTTATAATTTATATAACACGCGCGATTCGTAGTTTCGCTGCGAAAAAAAAATGCCGTAGATAAGCCAACTCGACTAGAGAGAGAGAGAGAACGTCGAGCGCTTATCTTCTCCATCGACGAACCTGATCACTGTGAAAGAAGCGGAGACATAGAGGAAGGGAAGAGAGAAAAAGAGGGAGCAGGTTTGAATTTCTATGACATGCAATATAATGATTCGACGTTTTAATGCTCGCGAAACTTTAGACTCGACGAGGCGTGCCCTTATGATTGTGTCCCGATGGATATCGGCGTCCAGCATCTGACGGGCCGGAAACAAAAAAAAAGGGATCGGAGAAAAAGGAGGAAAATTCGACGCGACAGAGGACACAATGGCAATCGATCGGCTCGGCTCACTGACCGGAACTGCAGTCAAATATAAAAAAAAAAAAAAAATTGGTCGTACTCGCGCAATCGCAGCTGACTGGTCACGGAATTTACGCGAGCGCCCGGTACTATCTGCTTATCTTTGGCCGTTCCGTTTGTTCTGTCGAATCGATGAGGCGTCGATTGCTGTTTCTAATAATCGCCTCTAATCGCTAAATGACACGCCGCGTGGCAAGGTTCTTTTCTTGCGAAACAAGAGAGGAGGCTATAACGAGGCTTATTGAGTTTTATAGCTCCGTTATTGTTGCTCTGACTTAATTGCGAGATTTTGTATAGCCTGGCCATTGCGACGACAAATTTTATACTGCGAAGATAGCGTGTTAAAAGTTCATTTGTAATGCCAACGCTGGAAATCTGAAGCAACGAAATTTCACTTCTAACGAAATCTGAAATATTAAAATTTATGTACCAAAGTTTGACTATTCCCACTTTATGCGTAATTACTATCTAATTAGATAGTCGGTTACTTATCTAATAAGTTATTTTTGACAGTCACATTTTTTAAGTGCACTTCACTTATTAACATTCGAGGCAAGATAATGCACAAACGATTTTTTAAACGCTTTTCTCCGAATAAAACGAGTAGTCTATTAAATAAAACTTTCCTAAGCAGAGTGCCATTAAAAAGCGATTAATATCTTCTTTATTAAACGATAGCAGCGCGTTGATAAATAAATAAAAAAAAAAAATTCGAAACGAACGAACGAGAGGCAAACCGCAACGGTGTTCGCACCATTGAAGGAGCAATTCAACGCGATCGACGCGCTTTAATTGCCGACGCAGGAGTAGCTTCGCAATCATTAAAGCGCACTCCCGAGCGAGATTATCGGAAAAAGCGGGAAAACTCAGCGGCAAGCTGCGGGGGCGGCTGCTGCAGCACATATCGGAGCGAGAAACGACGCGACTGCTCTTTTGCGTGTCTCGCCACCGACGGCAATGACGAGACCAAAGACTATCAACGCGAGCAGCTTCGATTTTCGTTTTGCGCCCTTCGAGATTTCCGCCTTTTCGCGAGCCAAGTTTAAGTGCCGCCGAACATGCGACGCGCGCGCTTGCCTTTTTCACCCGCGCGCCGTAATTGACGCTACCCCAATTTAATTCTAATTCCTTCAGAAAAAAAACAAAAGAAAAAAAGAAAGAACGAAAGAAAGAGACCTCTAGAGAGAAGATAAAAAAAATTAAGTCATCAGTGCGATGGGAGACGCGCGTCGCGCGAATTCGCGCCTGAAAAATCGTCGAGAGAGCCTGCAATGTTTATTGAGCGGCGCGTCTCGCATCTGCAAATAAAAAAGCCGCCATTCAAAACAAACTGTTGGAAAGCCAATATCGCGCTCGCTCGATTCCGCTTCATTTTATATTTCGCAACTCCGCTCTGCACCGGCGACGTTTCATATTTCCTCGTCGGCGCGCGCGCGCCTTTTATTCCTCGTCATTCCGACTCCTCGTCTTCGTGTCTCGGCGCTCCGACCTCCTCGTCGCTTCTTTTTTTCCCGCGTTTCAAAGGAAAAAAAAGCACTTGTTTCTCCGCCTGCTAATTGCCTCGTCACGGGTTTCCCGCGCGCGTCCGCAGATGAGATGCGCGCGCGCGCGCCAGAGGCGCTTGTCTTTCCGCGACGCGCTGCAAAAACTGTACAATGGCCTAATTGTCGGCCGAATCGACGGACGCCGCTCTCGTACGCGCCTCCAAGAGTTCTGTAAATTAATTAAGAGCTCGATCCTCGTACGAGAGCCTCTTTCTAGGTGGGACGGTATTTACTTTATTGTTGACCTACTTAATGTCAATTTTATTCGTACGATTATAAAAATCTTGCTGAATTAGTATTTCAAGATTATTGACATTACCATCTAAATATGAAAGAGTGAAATTTCACTCTTTGACGTTATATACTTCCCAATAAGTCGTTCACTTATTGGGAAGAGTGAAGACTTATAACGTTGAAAGAGTGAATATTCACTTTTTCAGATTGAATTTTACTCTTTCATATTTAGACAGTAAATGTTTATCCTTGAATACATAAATTTTTGTTGAACATTTATTATGTCATTTTTTGTAGTCTTTAATAGATAAAACGAGAGCTTGAAAAATTTGAATAAATATTGAAGAAAACTTGCGCATCGTTCATTCAACAAATTTTGGTCAACGAAACCGCTCTACTATTAACATTCCCCGGTATACCCATTTATTTATAAACTAATAAAAATAAATCTGCCGCTAAGTGCTGCCGCATCGCCGAGCTCTGCGTAACGCTCGAGATCAATAGAATATTTCGCGAATTCGATAATTTGCCCTCGCTCGCGAACTGCGAGACTGAACTAAACTGAAGCTCAAAAATAAATTGACAGAGCAGATTTTTTCCGAAGATTCATCATCTCGTCCTCTCTTGCGTTGGCCTCCATCATTTTTTTTTTGTTCGCTCGTCCACAAAATTGCAGTCACGCGCGAAATTGAGGAATTAGGAAATTTTTTTCCTCTCTCTCTCTCTCTTTCTCTCTCGGATAGTCTGGCGATTCCAGAGGAAGTTGGCAAGCGCGAGCGGGCGTCGCGTTTATGACGAGCAATTGTTGGCTCGGACCTCGGCGGCGTCGGCCGAGTCCGTATCCCCCCACCCCGCACTCCTCCTCCGCGATCTGGCCGGCTGCTGCATACTTCGCGAGGCGCTCGCGCGTCGAGGATCGCCGATTTTATAGTGGCCAACCTGACGCAACGCGCAGAGGCCAAGAAGACGCGACGAGCGGGCAATTCATTCTCTTTCTTCTCCAAGGCGGAGCGAGAGACTAGCCGGACAAGTTATAAATAATTGCACACGCCGACGGAGAAGGGGGGGGGGGCTGATAATTTTACGACGATCCACGCCGAGCGAGGGCGAGAGTCTAAAATTCGGAAAAAGCCAGGAAAACTCTGTCTCGAGTCTCGGTCTGGCCGCTCGAATTGAAAGAGAAGCTGCAATTTTTTTTTTTATTTATTTTATTCTTTGAACTTACGTTTTTTTTACCTTTTTTTATACCTCGATATACTGAAATTCGTGAAAATTAAAAGATATGTGCCGTAACGTGTGTGGAAAAAGAGTAAATAGTTCGATTTTATGACTCGCTTTCGTTTCAATTGGCCTTTACTCCGAGCGATCACCGCGTTCATCTCCGCCTACGAAATATACAAACCGCACCTTTGTTTGCGCCCTCTTTCTCTCTGTCTCTCTTTCTGCTATGGTAAATTCACTGTAGTTTATACGAGTTATTTGCTTTTTATTTTAATTTGGCACACGGAAATAAAGGCTGCGTTAAAAAAATGTAAATCTAAAGTATAAATTAAAAAAAAAAAACTGGTTGGATTGTACAAGGAATTTAATAAATAAACTGAGCTTAGAATTAAAAAACCGTGAAAATATTTGTTCGATAATTAGTTAAGAGTAGAAAAAAACTCTAGCCACGAGAAAATGAATATTGCCTTAAATAAACTTGAGAAATTTAAAAGTAAGTAATCAAAAGAAGTAAATTGTGTCTAAGAAAATGATGCACGTCTTGTTGATGATGGTATTGATTACCTGTCGATTTGCAAACAATCAAAAAACTCTATTGTCACGTCTATAGACAATTTTAATTTACTTCAAGTTTAATAGTAAAAATTAATTTTCCCGGTAATGAACTTAAAATTTAGCGAAAACTAATAGCGCAAGGACAGTCAGCAATCTTTAAACTTCTCGGTGAGATAATGATATCGACAATTTACGAAATATTCAACTTTTTAATATAATTAGGCGATGATGCGATGTGGAATTGCGGATAAAAAACGAGGCTTATTAATTTGTTTATTAATAGTTCGATTATCCTATAACATTATTGATATGAAATTTTGGTTATTTATTGAGAAATGAATTAGTTAAGGAACTTTTTTCTTTGCCCAAATGTAAAGTGCATTAACGAGCTCGAAATGTAGAATACAATGATTATTGCAGTGTTGATTCGACGTTATTTAATTAAATTAATTTTAAATATCGATGTGCTGAGCATATCGCAGAGAAAAGTAATTTTTTATGATAAATAAAAAAAAATTTGGCTTGTTGATGCAGGTGTTGAATCTATAAAAAAAGTATACAATACCGCACTCGCCGTGTGTTGTCTTTTTTACGAGGATATAAAATCGGAAAATATGTAAATCCTTTTACGAGTAGCCTTACGCAAAGTGAATTACATTAACTTTTAAAAAAAAAAAAAAAAAACGAAAAAATAAAGCATTTAAATCTTGTTCAAATCTCTCCCCTTTTATCCTCGAAGCATCATTGCCTATTATCGACATTAATAGAAAAAAAGTAAATTATAAATGTTTGCCAGTATTTCTCATTTATTTAATATTAGAAATGTCGCAATTGCGGGTGTACTTGTGTTCCCGTATGCTTTTTCGCCGCTGTGCTAAAAGCCTGCATTAGCTATATCGACGCAGAATCCAAAGGTAGTGCCTTATTAAAATGAAATTTCGAATAACAGCGTTTTAAACAATAATGAGACTTAAATAACGAGGGAGGCTCTCGTCATTGCATTTGCATGCAGCGACGCAAAAGTGCGGAAAAGAAGCACTAAAGTAAGGGGCATTAAAGTAAGGAAGGAGAGAAGAACGAACGGAGGGAGTAAAAAGGTCGTTCCTCAAAGGTAAATGCAGCGGCGGTGGTCGCGACGTACCCCGCAAAGATGAGTCGTCAACGCGCTAAGGGAATCTCGAGGGGAATCTCTTTAATATACACAGCGAAGTGAGAGAAGCGCGGTTGAAGAAAAAAAAAGACGAACAAGAATTCCCTTTTATTTGACTGTTTAAATTTTCCAAAGTTTTGCCGCTCGTCGACATTTCTCCGCGTAATTTTTACAAAACGCCCAGGCCAGTTATCTCCTTCTGCAATTTTAAGAGAATCACAAACTCGCGCTCGTAACTTAGTGCACCTCCTGGAAATCTTAAAGGGTAATAGGACATTTTTTAAACTTTCAAAGTTTAATTATGTGGGCTTTACTATCTTACTAGTATAAGAAAATATTTATTAATTGAAGAAACAGGAAGTCAGGAATTTTGCTTCGAAAAATTAAGTTTACGTAATTTTTTTTCCTTTGTTGGATGGCTGTGAGCTTGCAAATATCTGAATAATTTGAATTTTTAATTTAAAATTTTAATTGCAAGAGGTGCTTGTGAAGTAAGTACTTAACGGAACATAAACAAAAAAGATAGGGCGCATGTTTACAGGGATATAGTCAGAACTCTCAATGGCAATGTGTTGTCCGAGTCTTCAGGATCACACTCCTACGGATCGAACTTACGCCTGCAAAAGCAGTGTGCTTTTTTGGGCATAGAGCCATGTGCTTTCTGTTACTGTATTTCGATAAAGGAAAGAAAGAAGCCTGCAGTCGTGTTATGCATTCACTGCTTTAGATATATCATTGTTGGCATTCAAATTTAAATTGATATACTTTTTTCATAGTTTAATTAATTTCTACACTCATTTTTCGTACAGTAAAATTATGCGTTCAAGTACATTATAAGTTAAATGAGTAACAATTATTTTGTGGGGAAAATGAGTGAATCGTTTATCACCGTAAAAGGCAATCACTATCATTATATTGTTCTCAAGTACATTGCGAAATTCGCCAGGAAGAACAGTTTGGGTGACTAATACTTACGTATGCGTTCAACTACTTGGAAATATGACTAATATTATCGTTATGAATAAACAAATGCCTTCGGAGTAACAGAAAAGAAAATTAACCCTTTAATTTTACGAGAGTGTGTCATTACCTCGAGTTTTTTAGCGTATCAAAAACCACATTGCGGTAATAGTATCGGCATTTTTACTACATAATCAAAGTTACGCGATAACATTCTTTTTTAATTATCTTCGTAATCGTTAAACTTTTTTTTTTACAGACTCAATTAAATCTTTTGAAATCGTTAATGATAGGTAGAAAATTAAATCATTACTATATCACAAGAACACTTTAATGTACTCTCAATTTAAAATTAACTATTTCGTCCTCCTCTAATGTCAGTTGACTGCCTTCTCGGAAAGACCGGATTACTGACCCTCCAGTTATAAAAAAAACTTTTTCGTACTCCAGATCTGCTCGCCTTGTAATCTTCACAGAACAACGCGTAAAGAGGATATATACCATTTGCACAAGTGCCAAGGCGAATGAAATGGCTTTATAAAATAAGTAGAAGGCGCGCTTCTCGTGTGCAATCCGACTAAGTGAAAAAGTATTCGTTCGTGGCTTAGGCGGCGAAATGCGTCGAGGAGAAGAAACAAAAAAAGAAAAACCTAAAATGACAGAATTGGTCCGAGCTTTTGCCCAAATTCCATCCAGAGTCTCTGCGCGCCGAGCCCTTTGAGGTGTGAATTCACCTACGCGCAGTCTTTCAATGCGATTGTAGTGCTTTGATACGCGCGCACCATCACCGCGTAAATTTCAAAAGCCCTCACTCGTCAAGTCGCGCAATTGTCGTGGTATTAATTACCAGAGCCATGATACGCCAATTACTTGGACTACATTAAATATTCCTGGTGGAATTATAAACTCACCGTCGGTTATTCGCGCAGAAATAAGTGAACTATGAATTTTAATTCCAAAAAGACATTGGAGATTTAAACAACGCAAAGATGTTTTATTCATTGGTGCACTCGAAGCTTACAAATAAAGGCAAGTGTAACCGTAAGATACGCAAGGCAAACTCCATTTGCATCGAAAAATTGCATAAGAAGGCTGTATACCGTCGATCGCGAGCTCCTCTCGCCCACGAGTGATATAAAAAAAGAGAAAGAGAGAGAGAGAGAAAGAGAGCAATCTTCAAAAGCGAAGACATCAAGCGTACGTCTCTCGTAAAGCCAGCTGAAAAGCTCGCCGCCGGAGTCCTTGATTCGAGCTTGCGGCACGAGCCCATTAAAGTATTTCACTCTCGTCAGAAACGAGCTCGACGCTCAACGACGACTCCAGTCAAGAAGAAGTTACGGGGGCGTAATGAAAAAAAGATCAGAGTCGCGAAATCCTCGCGGGCGGCGCTCGCACAGGGGATCGGAGGAGTTGCGGCGGTGGTGGTCACGCCGGAGGAGTGCACGGGAACGACGAGGAGGAGGAGGAGAAGTGAGAGGCGCGCGCGTCCGGGAAACTTGGTCCCCGCAAGTTCGCCGCGCGAATTCAATTATGCAAAACTTGAGGCGCTACGTCCGTGGCGTGACGTCGCGCGATGTTTGCGCAGTTCGACGCCGAGATCAAGCGCGACGCGCGCGCGCGAGTGCCTCTAATCGTGGGGACAGGGACGTTTACCGAGTCCAACTATGCGCGACAGTTCGTCGCGAGCTTCGCTCTGCTGGTCTCGTTGGGATGAAGGATGCGCTTCCGCCGATGAATCGGACGGAGCTTATATGCGCGCGTGGGGGTCTGAAGGCGACACGATCGGAAAGTAAAATTCCAAAGTTTCGCAATGAAACCGACCTTTTGCAAGCTTTCGCGGCCTGGACGACGAAAGTTTTCGTAACGACGTTCGGGATGTTTCGCGTACGAAAGTAGTTGCGTTTTATTGGTTTTGTTGGTTTGAAAGAAAAAACAAAAAGCGAGGATTAAATTTAAATCCGCGTGATTTATTGTGGACGATTAATTTTGCAGGATCTATTTATTGTAATCTCGAGCGAGCCAATTTCAGACAAAGCTTACTCCCGCGCGTATCCGAATTAATGGCACGTTAAAATTACAGGGTTTATAATTAATCAATTAGACACTTGAAACGCGAGAATCGAAGCGGCGCCAGATGCAGCGCTTTGCTTTTATCGAATCCCAATTTACGTCCTAACCGCTTTGTACGCTCGCACCACCCGCTAAAAGGGGGAAGAAAAGAAGGCACTCCAGCTCTCCTTAGCGTAATAATTCTTGGCGCTCGAACGGCTGTTAAGTACTTCTGGAGTAGAATACATCCGTCCAAACAGTGACTTTCTTTTTTTTTTTTTCTTTCTCTCTTTGACGTCTAGAAAGAGAGCAATTTTAATTGAAAAAAAAAAAAAAAAAAAAAACATCGATGAAGAAAAGTTCGCGTGCACTGAAACAAAGGAGAACGAGCAACAGTTACGAGCCATTGAATATACGTGCGGCGCAAGTAACCGACCTAAGGGATGAAAATGTATTGCTGCGAGCGTAATGTAACATTCTACGACGTTCTGAAAGCGTGCCGACGATGACATTGTACTTTGTAACGACAAAGTGCCGGAGAGAGTAACGTTTTATTAGAGAGACGTGAGTATTTTTTTAACGACAAAAATATTCCTCGTAATAATGCAACGAAAACTTCGAAATATAATTAACTAATTATCAGGTATATCTTGCTATGCAACGATAATGTACAGAGAAAAAAGTCTTAACGGGAAAATTTTATGAAATTTCTCGAAGATAAAATAAACAGTGCGTGTATTCATAAAGTGTCTCGTATTTATTGTTAATTATTGAATTATATTCGTGCAAATTTTCAATCTAACCGAATTTTATACAGACGCTTGTAAATAATAATGCATAGGTAAAAATAGGGAAAAAATTGGATGCAATATTAAGCAAGAATTTAAATAAAAAAATTATTTAATTAAGGTAGAAATTTACAAAGTGTGAATCAAATATAAACTTAAACTCAGCAAATTTAGGTTTTAATAATCACTTCGCGACTATGTACATTATGAAGTAACGGACCAGTGATTTACGTGGGTAAGAAAGCTATAAACATTATTCTATTATATACATTCATACTTCTACAGCGGTACTTCAGACTTTATAAGCTTTCGATTGTTCCAATATTACAAGTCTGTTCACAGAACTATATACAATACATTATAGACTCCACTTGTGCCTTAGCTAGTTACGAAACCTACATACTGATCGAAATTACGATTGAGCTTAAAAGAACGTTTAATAGTTTATTTTATAAATTATTTAACGTTTCTCTTTATTTCGTTTATTATTTTATATTTACTCGGTCATTGTTAAAATATATTTTTTATTGTATATTTTTAAAAGATTGTTAAATTATATTTTAATAAAATATATTTAATCTCTAGCGATGCCATTATCAGCATTAATTTTTCATTTAATCTTTCGTCATTGACCAGCCATATAGTATTTCATATTCTCATTATTTACCTCAAGTTTCAAAGACGGGTGATTAATACCGACAGACCTAGGAAATAAAATCTTTCTGATCAAGGATTCTCGTATCATTCAAGAATTATATTTGAATACTAAAAATAGACGTTTATGAGAAACGTAAAATATTAATATATTCAATTTGATATCTTCAACCTTGACACTTATTTGCAATGTTATTAAAAGAAAAGTAAATCAAAAGCAGCTTTATCGCAGTACTTGATTTTCCGAATTAACTTAAAAAAAAAAAAAGAATAAATTGTTTCAGAAAACAACCTAAAAAAAAAGTCACATAAAATTTAAAATGTAACAGATGTTTAACCTGTTAAAAGGCTCGTAACTTTCAGTGCTAATAGCCACTAAGGTGAGCGTAGCATGTGACGTAAGCGCGGCCAGTAATAATTTAAAGGGCTAAATTGTGTAAGCTTTAGTTATTCCTCAATAAATTTTTACCCTGCAAAATCAATCAAAAGGTAGTCTCTTCATTACAATCGACGTGCAAAAAAAAATTAAAATAAACATTTTAGAAGAGCTCATCGACGCGTACGCAACCAAACAAATATTATCAATTTTATTCCCTCGAAAGTAATTTCCCTTTCTCTCCGTGAAGAACGCACGGAATGCCCCATGAATTATGCAGGGCATAAGCTGATTGATAAACGCGCGAATACATTGAATCGCCCCTAAATGCATTATTTCAACGCTACTTAATATTGAGCGAAACTTCGCCGTCGAACTCGAGGCGTTTTGCATCGTATTAGTAAACAGAGGCGTTCTTTCGTCGGTATATCGATTGATCGCGCGCAACCCCTCGCCGAATTAATTCGATGAAAAGGACGCCCTGGTCGTTCCCCGCAGCAGCGCGCCCTCCCTCGCCTCGACCGCACCAACGGCTCGAAAGTAAATAAAAAAAAAAAAAAAACGAAGAGGGGCAATAAAGCAAAACGCTGGAAAAGTAAATCTACCGCGGCGGTATATATACAGGGTAGAGAGAGAGAGAGAAAAAAAAGAGAGCAGCAACGCGGCTCAATCTCTCGGGCGTCCAGCGAGTGGATTATCCCGCGGAAAATTAAAAAGTCCGCGAAAATTAACTCCCTCCTCGGCAAATTGACTCTTCACCGCGGCAATTGGCCGCTTATCATTTCACCGCCCCCCGGCCGTGCCGCGATCGGAGACGCGAAAAATGAAAGCAGGCGGAAGGAGTCATTCTCTCTCTCTCTCTTTTTTTTTCACCACCGAGGAGTCGTGGGATTTACGGGCTAGTCGAGTGTGCGCACACACGCGGCCGGGGAAAAAGGGAGCCGCCGGAGAGGAGGAAGGAGGAGAGCACGCGAGATGTCCAGAGAGTGAGTAAGGTCGGTTACTCGTGGCGTTAAGCGCCGGCGAGAGAGACGGTGAATTAAGGAGCGCGCGAGCGAGACGCTCGATTGCACGGGGAGAGAAAGAGAGAGAGAGAGGGAGAGAGAGACAGGGTGGAGAGAAAGGGGTGAGGGGGTGCCTAGGGAGTTTTAGGAGGGAATGCAGAAGAGGGAAGAAGCGGACGAGTGCGCGCGCCCGCGCCGGAGCGAGAGGGAAGTACACATTCTAGGCGGGTTGCCGGCATTCTGGATCAATACTCCCACCCGGCGGCGACGGCGGCATTGCTCTCTCACCTCTCTCTCTCTCTCTCTTCCTCTCTTTCTCTCTCTCGCTCTGGGGTTCACCCAAGTACGCTCGACGCTCGAGGAATTAAGGGGGACCCTGGCGTGCGAGAGGGAGAGAGAGAGAGAGAGAGTGAAAGAGGAAACGCGAGAGTGCCTCGAAATATTGAAGAATTATTTTCTCCATCGTAGTCTCTCTCTTTCTCACTGGGGGTAATTCCACGGCCACGACAAATCTCGCGCGACCTTTCTTTTGCGCATTTCATTCGTGCTACTCCTTTTTTCTTCTTCCGTTTTTTTTTTTCACCGCGGGAGAGAAAGATGAGTGTACTCTGGCGGAGAGCTCGATTCCGTCTGACTGTAGCCTGCACTTTCTACTTGTTTTACTCCCTTCTCTCCTGTACACCAACCCCGTCCTTTAGCAGTGATAGCGGGTTGATTGAATTTTAAGGATTCTTCCGCGGTTTTGCCGGGTGTCTTTTTTTTTTTAAGCCTATTAATGCGGAGAGAGCGACTTGATGAATCTTTAAACGTTGCTCTACTTTATAGTTTCATGAGAATTTTTAATATATTCTCGTATATACAGTCACTTTTCGATATGAAATGGAGGTGCACTACAGTTTTACATAAGCTACGCCTTTTCGAAACTTCGTAATAGAAATCAAACTTTCTTTTTCAACGTTCAATGTCGATGAACTAAGAATATCTAACTTAGCGTTACTCGAAAGAAAAAAAAAGTATAATAGCTCGGTTAATAATAAAAAAATCGATTCACGTAGAAACTGATGTGTACCCTCAAGAATTCAGCAAATGAGATTTCTTTAATCGAGTTTGAAATAGCTTCTTAAAACAATGAAGCGTCTCGGCGGAGAGGGAAGAGGAGCACGACGGCGTTATTTTTTTTAATTAACCCCGCGTCATTCTCGCCGGCGTAAGGCGGAGAAATGGGATCGCCCTGGTCACACCTTTTGTCGCGTCCCGGTAAGGGTTCCGCGGCGGGCACGCGACCTCAGCGGCCTGAAAGAAGGAGAGGCCGCGCGAGGGAGCCAGGAGGAAAGCGGAGCAGACGCGGCGAGCAATAGCGTGGTCCACGAGAGAGTAAAAGAGAGAAACAGCGAGGCGGAAAAATGAAGACGCCGCGCGAGGAGACTGCAAATCTCGACTAACTCGCTGAGACATCGAACCCGAATCTCCGCTCCTTTTTCCCTCCTTCCTCTTGATTTATTCTCTCGTATTTATTAGACAGCGCCAAGACACCCGGTGCACCTCTACAAATTGATCGTCGAGCTTCCTTTTTCTTTCGTTTGTTCGTCTCGTATGACGTTGCCCAGCGGCTCGGAGTGAACTCTAAATTTATCGGCAAAACGTACACTACATGGAAGCACAGAATAGTATAAACGTTCGATGCGCGCACGCGTCGAGTTTCCGAAATTTGTTTGTTTTAACGCGCGACGCGCTCGTTCGCAAAATTGGCTCGAACAAATTGAAATAATAAAATGACTAACTACGCCAGCAGTCGTTTGCGAAAATTGAATGTAAATCGAAAATTCGCCGCGCCACGCGCGCGCGCGCGCACCCAAAATCTCGACTATAACAAACAACGGCAGCGGCCGCTAATCTAAAATGCATATTCATGCGAGCTCATAGTATTTCGGCATTACCGAACCATCATCCACCGAATATAATCTCCCGCCAGTAAAAACTCCGTCTACACCCCACTTCCATCACGTGTCATAGCGCTCTGCGCCCTCGCAGTGCCCTCATCCTGGTCTAAATAAGTAATCCTCAATTCGTCCTCGATCGATAAGTCCCGCATAACCGTTCGATCGCTCCAAATAAACCAGATGGATAGAAGGTAGCTAAGGGAGAGGAATGACGGCTAGTGGCTAGACTCTCGCGTTACGTAACTGCGGCCGCGAGCACGTTCCCGCGAGCAAAAGAGAGGGGAGAGATTCTAGAGATGCACATGATAGAGCGAAAGAGAGAGAAAGAGAGAGAAAGAGATAGCATCTCTGTATATACACTGAGAGAGAAATGTCTAGTAAAAATTGCTATACTACGTGGTAAAGTGGTTACAGACTGCCATTATGAAAAAAATTACTATACTGATTACTGTACAGTAAAATTTGCCACACGAAGAGAAATTTTTATAGAAAAGATTGCGATAAATCTAGCAAAAATTACAATACTGACTTGTAAGTGGTTCAAAAACTAGCCAAATGAAAAAAGTTACCAGACTTGCAAGCAAAAATTACTAGAATTTACCTATTTTTACTATACAGTATTGTAATTTTAACTGTAACTCTAGTAATTTTTGCTCGCCAGTCTGTGTAAATTTTTTCATTTGGCCAGTCTGTGACTCGATTTACCATACGTATTGTAATTTCGTAATAAATACAGTAACAATTACAATACTGTCTGGCAAAATTTACTGTATTTATAGCAAATTTTACTATACAGTATGGTATTTTTTTCATAATGACAGTCTAACCACTTTCCCCGTACAATACAGTAATTTTTACGAGAAATACCAGTATTCTTTACTAAGCATTCCTCTCAGTGTAGAGGCTGGCGGGCGAACGATTGATGCGTCGCTCCCGCGGCCGCACGTGCATGCATGCACACCAGTCCGTGTGTGTATGCATGCGGCATTAATTGTGTCGCAGTTTGCGCGGTCGTCGCGTCATCGTCGCTTAATCGAAACTCTGATATACACACGCGGGCCGGATTCGCCGCCCCGCCGCCCGCTTCGTCCGCGAAAGGTTACAACGACTCGCGAGCGAGAGCGCGAAAGACAATACCCGCTCGCGGGTGCATGTGTCGCTCCACGTGCACACACGTACACAGAGAGCGGCGCGGGGGTGTGCGAACCGACGGCTTCCAGCAGGATGATGCGCGCGCACCCGCTCTGTGACTCCCGGAATGGGGAATGTCATTCATGAGCTTTATGCTTTATTTTAATTTATCGATCGAGCGCTTCAACTTCTTTTTTTTTTTTTTGTTTATTGCTACTCCGCGAAGTGGATATTTGCAGAGTTTATAGCACTTGCGTCACCGACGGTACATTCTTCTTTTTTTTTCTTTCTTTTTTTTTTTCTTTTAAACTTATTTATATATGGATATTTAAACAAATATTTAAGTGGACGAGTTCTGCGCGCACGTGGACGGTATAATTTAATTTGAAGTAGGGAAGGAAGTTGTGGTTTCATTTGAATTTCGTATACCACCACCGCGATCAAAACGCGAAAATAGACTTGAACGCCAACGCCGGGGGGGAGATACGATGCGCGTCCTCGGAAATAGAAGCGTCTTCGCTGGCTGCGGCCTTATCGCAAATTTCTTTCTTTTTTTTTTCGCTGAACGGCATTAGCGACGTCAGCTGCTGCATTAGCATCATTACGAGCGTCACGAAAGAAAGTTCGCAATCGATATATAGACTTTGCCGGCGGCGGTCGGGCGAATGGAAATGCGGATCCTTCGCTCGCGGAGCGTCGCCGCAGGTATAAAGTGGAAGTAACCGCGCGTAGGAGCGGGCATGCACACGCGAAGCTGCGCACGTGCGCGACTTCGGCAGCCTCTATATATATGTATATATGCGCTCGCGAGTACGCGCATGTACATATGCATGTGCCGAGCGCCGCAATTTATGTGGGCTCTCCGCGGGTCCCACGGTGTGTTCCCGTAGTTTTGCGCCCTGCGAGCTTCGTGTCGACCCCACTGCGTGCAGGAGCCGCGCCGTAACGGCGCTTGCAACGAGGCTGCTGTGCACTTGATGCGCGATTACGACGCGCTAGTCGACTACTTCTGTTTTGTATTCCGCCGCACGTACTTTTTCGACGCGCCGCGACACTCGCGTACTATACGGCTGTAGCCACTTTTTTTTTGTTTTGTTTGAAGGGATAATGTAAGTTGCAGGGTTACTAACGGCGAGGTTAATGGTCGCGCGTAAGCTTGTATTTTGCGGTCGGCGAGATTTCGAGTAATTTTATAGGGGATGTTTTTTGTTTGACAGTTCACTTTATTACTGAGATCTGAGGGGCACGCAGAATTTTTTTTTTGAATGTTCGATGTGCTTTTTTGATCTTGTTTACGAGGCAAGAGTGAATGTTGTTTGTAATATAAAGTATACGCGGAATTTTGCAACGAAAGTCAGTTTTACTTGCGCTACCGCGCGTCTTGATTAAAAAATTTTACCACCGCTAATATTTTCACGAGGTTGCTAAAGATGAAACAGAAAAAAAATATTTACTTCGCTTGAAGATTTGAGCAAATAGCGAGCCGAATTTAATACTATTTGGTGGATTTATATTAACAGGATAAATGAATAACAGATTTTCAGAGAATATGGAAACAATCAAAATTCATAGACACATTTGGATCGAACTGTGTTAATAAAAAAAAGTTGTATTTAGATTTCTTATAGTTACTTTAACACGTAATGTAAATTTAGAATAACCTTTAAATATTCCATGCATATTTATTTCCAATAAATTTCTAATAATATGACAAACTTTCTCTGGATTGTAATATAAACGTTCATAAATTTTAATGTTCGTTACACAAATCATAATTTCATTTTCGACGGTACAAGTTAAATAAACAGCTGATTGATCGCTTATTTACGAAGTACTTAATTTAATAAACCGATAGATACGAATTTATGCATGGAATAATGAAGTGAATACGATTTCGGCAAATGTACTAATCGAATTCACAAATATTTTCTTGAAATACAGAAAAACAATTTCACCTTCCAAGATTGATTTTTAAAAGTCACAAATGATACGCACGTGTTTTTTTTAGCGTAAAATGCATCCATGCATTTTTAATCAAATACCTGCTATTATGCCAATAATGATAAATAGTATAGAATTAACTTAGTCAATTTAGTATACGAAGGAATTTTTAATAAAGACAACAATATTATCGAACCATTTTTTTCAAAACTAATAGAAGCTCACCGTCCAATAACTATATGTATTTCCTATACTAAATTGATCGTAATTTTCAATATTAATTAAAAACCCTTTTCACTTGATGCAGCACTTGACGTAAAATCAATTTGCACCAGTGAAGAATGTTTCTATTACGATCCGCAGAAGCTACGCAGCAGTGTAACAAATACAATAAAATAATCTTCTAAATACTCTAAGAGTGCTCATGCTGCACGAGCCGGTGCACATGTCTTTAGTCGCAAAATCGAAGCGCATGACGAGGCCAAGGTCGAGCGAAGTCCGACATTTTTTCCCTAGTACTTTTCACAAAACTCAGGGTAAGGGTAAGTGGCAAAAATCAATACAGCCTCCCCATTATATTTTCAACCATTTTCGCAATTGAAAGAAAGAAAAACGTCAAACAAGACGAAAATAGTCTAACAATTCCGACTTTAAAAAAAAAAAAAGAAAATAGAAAAGAAAAACGTCTGCACAGAACGACGTTGCGCAACAGAAGGAATAACAAGTGTGAAAAATTAAAAAGTAAGCAAGCACGCGATGCGGCAATAACCCGACGAAGATGTTTGAGAAAAGATAAGCCAAAGAGGTAACCCTGGACGCGGCGGAGCAAGAGACAAAAAAAAAAGTGACAGAGAGGAAAAAGAGACGAAGAGGGCGGGGAGGACGGGAGGGAGCGAAGCAGAGAGAAAGAACAAAGATGGGGGATGAAAGCAAGCAGGAGGATGCAGGAGGGGGGAGCAAGGGAGCGCTGAAAGAAGACGGTTCGCTCGACGATGAGTGGGTGGGCGAATGTGTACGCACGCGCGAGAGCGAGCTCATGAGAAATTAGGACGGGAGGGAGGGAGAGGAAAAAAGAATGACGACAATCAATGGCCCTCTCTCGGGGAGGTGGAGGAAGTAGCGTGTACGCCGTCGACGACGACGCAAAGGGGGGTGAGAAAGTCTCGACAGCGGCGCGTCGACGCCCGCGGGAATGGTCTGTTGCCATATACTCGTTCGGCGTTATTACTTCGTCCCTCGGTTTCCGTTTCGCCTTTTTTTTCTTCTCTCTCTCTCTTTCTCACTTCCTCCTTATTCGGCCGACGATGCATTCAGCGCCGGTCTTTTTCGGATGACTTGAATCGCGCCGGGTGCACGCGCGAGCTGCTTATAATATATCCACCTGTTACCTGCTTTGTTTTACGCGCGCACCGAGAAGGTTTCGTCGGGAGGAAGTTTTGAATTGCCAAAGAGGATTATCCTTAGTTTGTGCGATATTAAAGCGACATTGATCCGCGCGCCGCGTAACTGCTCCGCTTGTATTTAATTTGAGCGAATTGTTATTTGAAAGAAAAGTAACAGTATTACGTAATGGGAGCGAGCGAGGCTTGTTCTTTTTTTTATTATTATTATTATTTATTTTTATCGCTAGTAATACGCTTGGGTCTGTTTGTGCCGTTTCCAAGCGTTTTATTTATGCCGACGTGACGTCAGAAGTGACAAGCGCTGTGTACGAAATTTGTCTAAAATTTATTTCGAACACGTAGATCGTATTTTTTTAAGAGCCACTTTTGAATATTGGAATGTTCTGATAAAAGTGACTGGTACGCTGTACGAAGGTCGTTGAAAATTTCTCTACCAGTTGATACGACTATATAAGTGCGATACATTTAGAATTAAAATTATTTTTTCATTAATACAATAAATCAAATGAATTCTATGCCGCAAGTGAAACAAGTGAACTTTTTAAACTTGTAATTTCATTTATTCCAGTTTACATAGAGCACGACATTCCATTAGCAAAAAATTAAATATGCACTGAGAGAAACGTTTTAGTAAAAATTACTGAACTGCTGGGGGGAAAGTTGTCACACTGGCATTTCGAGAGAAATTACTAAACTTTTCAGTAAAATTTGTGCCAAAAATATAGTAAATTTTGCCAGATAGTATTGTAATTTTTACTAAAAAGTTTTGTGTAATTTCTCTCGAAATGACAGTCTGTGACAACTTTCCCCTACGCTTCAGTAATTTTTACTAAACGACTTGTTATTTTTACTAAAAAATTTCTCTCGGTGTCGATATTAAACTGCGTAGCTATAAACATCCAGTGTGTTTACACGCGATCACTGTTCACTTTATAAGCGCTTCATTTATTTCACTCATTCTAATCGTTTACTCAAATAGCCTGCAACAATTCGCTTCAATGTCAATACTTGCATTCAAATCGAGCACATCCCGTTTGTCAAATTAACCGAGAGAGAAAAAAAGAAGAAGCATACATCTCAATCTCTGCGCAAACAAACGAGTCGCACGAGGCAGCAAATCACCCTCGGGGACAGCGATGACACGGAAAATACAGTTGGGCGGGCTAAGGACGTGTGCACGGATTCAGGCGCCGACGCCCATGCGGTGGACGGATCGAAGCATCCGGCTCATGGCGCATCGCGAATCCGCTGATCGGGCGGAAGAACCGACAGCGCCCCCCGCGCGTGTAACGGATCCCGCGGTTCGACACCCCGCGACGACGACGACGACGACGCAACTCCCTCTCCTCTCTTCCTCTCTCTGTCACACGCCCGCGTATGCGCGTGTACGCGCGTACAGTCGTCGCGACCGAGATATCGGCCTGACCTCGGCAATGACTCACGCGAACGCCCGCTGACGCTCGCGTCCGTCCTACCAACGCGTTTCGGATGGGCAGGCGGCATTTTCGGAGAGGAGCCACCCCTCCCCTCCGTGCACTGGCACTCGGACACCGAGCGGATAATTTTAGATGGATTAATATTTTCGGTGCGCGCCGCTAATTCACCGCGGGCAGCTTTTGGTCCTTTTGCCAACGTCATCGAAATTTTGTTTGTCCGGCGGGCGTTAAGTTTATTTTCTTCCCCGTCGTCGTGGGAACAAAGTTTTCAGGAAACGTCGCGATATATAAACTATGCGAGCAATTCTGTTTGCTCGGCGCGAGGGTCGTTTTAATACGGCGATTAGCGACGAAAGCGCGAAAATATTTAAGCGGCGATTTGCGACGGGAGAGAGTGCAATCGACTACAAAAGACTCTTGTTCTTGCAAATTAGTTGTGTACGCTCCAATTCTCGCGTGGAGGCGAGACGGAGTTTGTCTAGCAGCGGAGAAAACTTTGCACTTCCTGGTAACTGCAATGGCTACATTCTTCGATAAAAGCCTTATCGAGGGAACCTGCTGTACGCGCGCATCTGCGTGCATTCGGTTCGATCGCTCTTTCTCTCTCGTTATTTTTTCGTTGCACTCAATACTATCAGACACTTTTTGGGTACGAGAATGACACGAGTGTTTATTTTATGTTCATTATAGGTGGATCAACAAGTGTTGTGCACTTGGAGCAGCGGGTGTAATTCACTTCGAACAATAAAGTACTTGAAAACAATTAAATGAAGTATATTCTATAATACTTTTATCAGATCGCGGATATATATATGAAAAAAAAAAACAAAGAACATTGTTTCCGCGGAGCTTTCAATAATTACGATGAATTTCAAAGGATTAATCGATCAAAGGAATTAAGAAGTGCATCGTGCACGTTTCGAGCGTGACACTAATAATATTGAAATATGCAAAATATGCAAGCACACTCGAATCCAACAATGATGATTCGAAAAAAAAAACCCAGTTGTTTTCGCACCATCACGATGAACAGCAGATCGGAAAATATCGTTCAAACAAAAAAAATAATTGTGCATACATGAATGAATTTTCTTTGTTTCTACTGCACTTTATCTATTTCTTTTTTTTTTTTGTTTTCAAACGACGCGATAATCAGATTCGCTGCATCGCCCACGCACCCGTGCACCGAAGACACCGGCACGCAAGCCTTATCGACGACAAGAGGACGAGATAAAAGGAAAAGACAAAAATCTATCTTTGCTCCCTACCATCGCCGAAATCGCAGTGGTCAGTGTCCGACGGCGTTGGTGAGGAGTCGGAGGAGCCTCGGAACTCGCGCATGTAAACGCCGGCGGAGCGCAACTGTTGCGAGATCGCGCGCTCCGGGATTTTCAATCGGCAAGCAGTAGCAACAATTGCGCGATCTGCGCTCTGCCGTCGTCATTGTTCTCCTTCTCGCTCGCTCCGCCGGCCGCACGCGCCTCCCGCGCACTGCTCCAACTCTGTCTCCTGAGCGCGTTTGATATTGACAATGACCGAGTCAATCAATGCAGGCGCTGCTGCGGCCGCTGCATCGGCGACGCGAAGCGATGCACTATAGTCGCCGGAAATTTTTTTTTTCCAACTTTGCTCGGCGTGCAAGTTCTGCTTGGTAGCTTCGGTGTCAATTCGCGGCTAAAATTTTGCTTATTTTTGTGTTAACGTATTTTGCATTTACTGCGAAGAAATCGAACAAATATTGGAGGTGCTTGGAAATCGAAGTAGGAAAGAAATAGACGATAAGTATGGTGTAAAAAGGGAGTCATATTTCAGTTTGAACAAAAATTTCGATGAAGCGGGAATATCAAAAGAGATCTTCGATGAAAGAATGCAAAGTTTGCCAAATTAGTAGTTAATGGGCAATATTGAAATTACAAATAAATACTTTGTTAATTCGTAAAGGTCATTAAAAAAAAATTAAAAAAAAAAAAAACAACCGATATACCATGAAACGAATCGATCAAAGCGTAATTCGTTAAAGTGTAATTATACAAACTTTTATCTCAATCGTTGAAGTTCCATTTGCATTTTACGCAATAATCATTTATCGTTAATTCGCGTGATGCAATAATTATGAAGCCCAAACAAATAAAAAAGAAACAATATCGAGCGTTATTTCATTAAAATCAGCCGTAATGTTTATATGATTTGACAAAACGTCAAATTCCAGCCTCGTCTCATGGGAATGCCACATCAGACTCATGTCAGCTCGAAAATAATTGCATTTGATTGCTGCAAAAGCTGATTGCATCGATTAATTGCCCGAATTCGGCTGGAGCACACGCGCATTACGCTTTACTTTCATCATTTAAACGGTACCTCACAGAAATTCTTTTACACTCTTTCTTATCGATATTTAATCAGGAATAAGTCAATTTTCTGACTTATTTAATTTTAGTTAAAATTTAACTTTATAATAAAAAATGCATTGATTTGAAAAGAACATTATTTCAGTTCATTGCATGAAATCAATAATTAAGATAGCCAGTAGTTACTAACATTCATTTTCTATTACACTATTCTATAGAGAAATAAAATTACAATTTATTCTGAAGTTTGTACCGATTATCGATATTTTTTATAAATAAATAAACATTATACGTAGTTTTCTAGTAACATGTGCACATAAACTTAGTACTGATATTCTATTATTTTGCATAAAATTTAATTAATGTAAAAATCAGCTTTTGGAACAATTTAAATACAAAGATTAATTTAAAAAAAAATGTAATCATTAATTTACTCGATCTATTTCAAGTACATTATCAGTGGTAAATACAAGAATTCCGAACTTCCTTATCGCTTATCAGATATTGTGAATAATATTAGATTTTGCATTTCCACGAGCGAAAGTAGCAATCACATAGAAACAATACGCTAGCTGCTGTTGAATTGTAATAATTGATTAGAAACAGATGGACGAAATAAATAATATATCACATCATTTTATCATAACAATATTACGTAAAATAACCAGCTTCCTTTTTTAACTTTTTTTTTTAAAAAGAAATATTATTCAAAAGTACACATCCCGCAATGTTATTCAAATATCAATAACAATGAATAAATTAGTTTAATAAAACTTTTGCTTTTAACTCTAATATTGAATAACGACCTAATTTAAGTTAATTTAATGGGTCAAGCAAACTGAATTACAATGGCTATTGAAATGAACCTAACCTCAAACTGCCCCATCTACGTTCTACACTCTTTAGATTCAGCTGCAAAAGGACTGAATAACGAAAACTTTAAGAATGTAAATGTATAAATCGATCGTTTTTTCCCTATTCCCTTCGAATGTAGCAATCCCACGACCGAAGCCACACTATCCCCGTAAAATTGTAGGTGATCTGCAAATCATTGCGAAGAGTCGAGCGTGCGCAAGGCGACAACGCCATGTGACCGTTGGCGTCGAGATTCGGCAAGAGAGGCGCAAAAAAAGAAGAAGAGGCGATCGAGAGAGTTAAGTGAAATTCCGAGGAGAGCGAGGCGTGCGAGTGACAAGGAGACGGAAGAGAAGGAGCGCGTGCTCATTTATTGGCTGAGGTGAACGACACAGCGTATACGCGCGTAAGCAACACAAAGTGGATGTCTCTCCATCTCGTACACTGTGTCCCTCGAGTTATGACCACACAGCGCTTCGAGCACTATCTTAGTACCTCTCAGGCCCGAGTAAAGCCTCCTCCTCTCCGGCAAATGGAAGTTTCTATGCCGATATGACGCAAAATATAACATCTGAATGAAACGTAATTGTAGCGACTTTTTATTAAAAAAAAAAATAAAAAATAAAGAATACAACACTTTTGTGGTCGTACTGGTAGGCAAGTGCATGGTTTCTTAAGCCGGTGGAGGAGGGTATTTATTTGGAATGATGGAATTTGCCGCGAGGAAGAATCGTTTTGTAAGTAATACTTGAAAGGGTCGTTTTGCCGAGCGGAGACGAAGGTATTCGCAGAGGCAGCTTTGTCGCTGCTAACGGCTTTTATAGGTCACTGGGCGTGATTTTAGGCTGTACGTGAGCGCATTGTGGATCGCCTTCTTATTCTTCGTCTACTCGATGCTGCCATGCGGCTGAAATGGTCGAGGATAGAGGAGAGATTTGCAGCCGCAACAGAAAGAGGGTAAAATGGCTCGTACAAGTCTCGAGGCTATCGGGAGTCTTAAATTCTCCCAGCGTTTTATGATTTTTTTTTTTTTTCATTAGAAATTGTTTAATGTTTCTGCAAAAGAATCTAAAGTATGTTCTTTGCAGAGAAAAAGAGCGTAGACTATTCTCGTATTTTTCAGCAAATACACGATAGTCGATCACTTTCAATGAGTGAAAAATTTAAAAAATTTAACGGTACTTAATCGTTTTATCTTATCTTGCATATTTATACTAGGTACTAGGTACAAGATAAAAAAAAAAAATTTTAAGCAATTGGTTATTTTGATTAATTGTGTGTTTTCTATTTTTAAATAAGGAAAACCGTGAGTAATTGTTAATAATTATAATAATTAAACTGCCTTGCAGCTGTTGTGGCAAAAATAATAATTGCTTTTTAAAAAGGCAAATTATTATCGGTGTCACGTGTTATCTGATAAAATGGTAATGTTTATTTCAACGGCAAAACGAGATGCGTAAATATAACAATTTTTTTAATATTTTTAAAAGCATAAAAATTTACGAATAGATGTTCTTATTTCGACGTTCGGGTCGCTGAGTTAAAATTCCGCAATGATTTATTTTTCAGAACTTTCAAGCAAGACTTGCAGATTCTAAAATAGCAGAGATTCTTTTTACAACTATAACATTTATTTCACACATATATCAATTTAATTAATCTCCAGTCTTGTAAAATGTCCACAAGGCACTCAATGACTTAGATAAATAATTGAAAAACCTCCAAATCTATCAATTTGCACGGAAAATTATTCTCCTCCCTCAATCGAAGAATCGTACGAGAGCTGAGTTTACGTCAAAACGATGATGTCACAGTCTACTATAGTACACAAAGATAAGACACTAGACCCGCAGTCATTCCTAAATTCGACCAAGTGGAAGAAATTCGAAGAAAAAGTTAAAATAACATCCATCAAGGAAAGAGAAAAAAAAATTCGAAAAACCTTATAAAATATCCGAGTTATAAATCTTATGAAACTCTGCTCTCTCACGGCGATATCCCAGGGTGCCCGGAGGGAGCCGATCGTCCCCGGGCGGTCGCGAGAGTCTCCACCGAGAAAAACGTCATCTCCACTGCGCGACGCCGAGAAGTGTCTCTCTCGCTCTCTTCACGACGAACTTTTCATCGAATTTAGATCGCATCGTCGCCGACAACGGCGGCGGTGTGTTACGTAAAGCGCCGCGCGCGCTCTGCAGGTGTATTCCTGCGACGGCGGCCGGCGGCATCGGCCCCCACGCCGCGTACCTCGCGTTCCATTCGACGTCATTCTGTAAAACGGTCAATTTGCCGACTTGGCAGTGCCGCTGACCTTTTTCAACGCGCGCTCGCCCGAGCTTCTTCTCTCTTCGATTGGATTCGTTTCTCTTTTCGACGAAAAAAAAAGACTAATTTAATTTCGAGCGGAGTGCGAGCTTTCCCGGTCATCGTTACGTACACGAGTATCTTTTTTTTCAGCTGGTATTTGCGCGAGTACGAATTTAGTTAGCGGGGGACGTGAAAAGAGCGGATATAATACATATTATTTTTAATTTTTCAGACGGATTTCTAGCGTTGCTATATATATATTTTTTTAATTTAAGCAACGAAGGAGTTTAGTAAGATTTCGTAAGTTTTACCTTTTTTGATTACAAAATTAGATGGTATAGGGTTTGATTAAGGTATTCGTTATTACGTAACGCCATCAATTTAGCATTTCAAGATTATGTAACAATATGAGTAATCTAGTTTTTAAATGTGCAATCCTCAAGAGAAATAATAAAAGTTGAAATGAATTTCAATTAACACGCTGCCGCTATATTGAAGTAATTAAATCTATTATCGCTAATTTGCGTTTTTTAATTTCATCAACTGATAAACGATGTTAATTGATTACCTTTACAATGTAAAAATCACTTGAATATACCTTTTTACGTTTAATTAAAAAAAAAAGTAATTAAAAATAAGCAACGATTAACTTTCAAGTATAAAAAAAACGTCATTATCACTCCGAGAGCGTACAATGCTCTTTCGTAAAGTCATTTCAATGGTAACGTTTCTTGCAAAAAGGCCTACTCATAATTTTACACTGGCATAAATCAAACAATGTACCGGCGAGGCAGCAATAAGACGAAATTACAAGTAAATAACGAAGTCGCTTTCGCAACGAGCGAAGCGGCGTCTAGCAATAATTAAGCCCGCAATTCTGTGGAGTCGCCGGCGGAAGCACGTAATAAGCGTGAGTCAATCAATGGGTCGGGGAACAGAATCGCCTGTATAGATGGAGGAGGTTAGGGACATTTTTTGGCACGCGCTTGCGCTCTGGCAGCGAAATACTTTTCCGCGTACGCGCTCGCGTGCTTTACACTTCCGGCGAGGAAACTCTGCCAGTTTCGCCGTCGCTCGTTTAAAACGTCGGGCGCGAAACGTAGGCCTCCCCCGCCCGTCGCGAGCTTTATACTAAGCAAGCGAGCGGAGTATAACAAGCGGCGCGCATCTGCTCACGTTTTTTTCTTTCTTCCGCCGTGCCGACGACGATTAGCGCGCACTGCATATGACCGGACTCCTTTAATGGCCCGGGAGGGAAGGAGAGCGCCGCGAGTCCGCGGAACTTTATTTATATATGCGCGCGACTTTGAGGTTTTATGATTTCGCGCAGGTATTCGAAAAAGCCGGAATTCTCTAGTCTTACATCACGTTGCAAAGATACTTGACCCTTTTTTTTTTGTTTCAAAGCTTAGCTCGACTCTTTTATTTGACTTTCTTTTTCCTCATTGTACGTATGCAATTGAGGCGATTTTACAATTAAGCGTGGGGGTTCGCTGTATAAGTTTAATTTTTTTTTCTCCATCGGGAATTCGCAAGACTCCGCGCTAAAAATTGCGAATAGCCTATGAATGATCTCATGAATAATGAGATCTGTATCGGAAATGAAGAGAAAAAAAAGCGCAACGTCGGCGTTGGGTGCAACAAACAACCGGTTCTGCAAACGCTGCGCCTTGCCAATTATAAACGCGCCGCCTCAAAAAAGGCTTCTCAATGACTCCGAACGCTATGTACACCAACGCAGGCGTCACCGATTCACGCGGCAAAGTCACATTACGAACGTGTGAGTAGTCAAGTCTCGATCAAAAAGCTAACGCTTATTTTAGACGCCGGCAATGTAAATTTATCCCGCGCGATATACAATATACAATATACAATAAAACGATATAAATTTGCGGCTGGACGAAATTCATTTTCCCTGACGGTGGAGCTCCGAAAAAACGCTTCTATCTCCGCACTGATTTTCAGTAGCAGGGGCCAAGTGAGAGGGGGAGCGATAGGAGGAGGGGGAAAAAACGATTTCGCAACTTTGCGTATACATCGAGAGCAGGCTTCCGCACTTGTTCAATGCGGCGAGGGAAAAACTAAAAACAGCCTGGAAATGTCGCTGACCCGCACCCGGCGCCGAGTGTTTCGCGCTGATCGATCGCGCGTATATATACGGTATATGTACAATGTAAGCGGATAAAATCGCAGGAGTGCACACAGCGCGCCGGCGGAATTGCACGAAGGTGTAGCGCGCGCTTTGCATTGCGTTGTGGGCGCAAAGCGCCCCGTCGACCACGTGGCGCGAGAATGCGCGTAAGCCCCTGTATTTCCGCGCTGTTCGATTGTCCCTAAATTCTACGCGCTTTCATTAAACACTCGTGCGATTCATACCTGCCTATATATGCGGACGAACGGGTAATCTCCGATTAATTGTTCGATGCTCTGATTTGCGGAAATAAATTGGATAAATTCTATCGCGTTATCGATATTAAAACGCTATTTCTTTTTTAAATACAACTATTAAATCAATTCATTGACGGGAAGAATGTGTTATCTTTATATGCGAGTGATGAATTACACTTTTAACGCTGCAACCACCACAGAAAATGTAGTAAAAATCTTTTTGTTTACTACCTAAAATTGAATTAGTAAAAAAAACTACTACAATTGTACTAATTAGTGAAATTTCACTAAAAAGTAGTTTAAAAAAGCTTCACTATTTAATAATTAGTAAAGCAATTTCCATTAATTCTAGTAGATTTTTAATAATTCAACCTAAGAATTGGTAAGATTTACTTCATTTCTTCTGTAAGATTTATTTTAGCTTTTGTGGATGCACCCTAGCCCGCACACTTCATAAACCGCAAAGAAGATCGTATCTTTCCATCAATCGTCGGAGCAATAAAAAGAAAGATTTAGGATTGTACGACGGACAGATGGCACGTTTTTTTACAGTGGATAATTAAAAGGAAATCTTGTCAACTGCATGAGTCAGGAGTTCAACGAAGCAGTTTGATTGAGGAATAAAAAAAAAGGCATTAAAAAATAATCAAGCCTATCCGAGTTAATCGAATAATCCGTATACAAACGTCTGCTCGGCCGTTAATGAGACGCAACCGGTGTGCCCCGGCCCCGGCTCGAATGGAAATTTAAAATCGCAACTGCAAACGACACCGATCGAAGATATTGAAATTTTCCAGCGAGTCAAGCTTTTTTTTAACGCGCCCTTCCCTCGCGGCGCGGAATTAGCGGGGCGTTATGCGCGTCAACGAAGAGGGAAGCTCGCGAGGAAAGTCCCAGATATTGTTTTAATGCGGCGTAATCGGCGATAATGCGAGCGATCGCACGCCCGTGTCAGACAACGTCGTGGAGACACCTTTAATTGCGTTTAATTTTCCAGATCTTCCATCTCTGTTTCATCATACTCCATTGGCGCTCCACGACGCTGCTGTAAAAATTAATTACTGATTTTCTCTCCACTCCACCTCGAGCTTGTAGTGCACTTGCAATCAAAAGGATGACGAGCGATTTTCCTTCTCTGCTAAATGGAAGTTTCAAGTAACAAGAGAAGAATTGTTTTTCTTTGTGGATTTAATTAGATTCGGAATTAACGGTGAAAAAAAAAAAGAAAACAAAAGTGAAGAAGCTTCTACAACTTGAATATTGCGTACATTGACCTTTACATTATTGAATTACGGTAGCTATCATTTTGTGAAATTAAGTTAGTAAAATCAGTTTTATCAGTGTAAAGTTTTGCAAGAAGCAAATGTAAAGTAAAATCTTTTAATTGGATTGGTGAAGTCACTTAAATAAGCCAAAGTCACAAAATCTAATCTACACAAACTAGTTGTACTACTCGACACGGGTAGTGTTATGTGAAACTTATTTTGATGTGAAAATCAGCTAATCGAGATGGCTCTCTATGTGCTGTCGTTTTATAATGCTAATATTTTTTAGAATAAGCTATTCAGCTTTGTTAAGTTTCAATATTTATTGGTGAATGAGAAAATTATCATTGATATCATCAGACATTCAGAACAAATAATAATTACAAAGACAGAAATAAATGAAAAAGTAAACTTTGAATTTATTTTGCGAAAAATGTAAAATGAACTCTAAAAATATTGAATACAAACTTAGTTGATGAATAAGAACTAAAGTTAATCTGATTTTTTTGAATGTTTAAAATTTTTTAACAATTTCTGAATTTGTTTAAATACTTGTGACTAATAATTAAAAGATTAAATTAAGAGTAACTTTCTGGTCATTTAAAAAAATATCAAGTTTTTCTCAGTTGTGTAAATATGTGGTCTCATGCATTTCTGGCCTTCAGGTAAATATAGACTGATTCAAATTTAAAAAGCTTTTTAATAGAGTAAATTGTAGTAATAGAAGAAAATATAGTAAAACTGTAAATATTGCACTGCACACTTAAGCAGAAATCAACAATTTCATTTGTGAAGCCTCAGAACTGTGAATTATGTAAGAATTGTAACCTGAAAGTATTGTCAATATGCAAGAAGAAAAAAAAAACATGTCACTAAGTTAAGTAACTTAATAATAAAATAAAAACAACTTAATTCTTTTCAATAATTGTGTAAAATAATTTAAATATTATAGCATATAGAATAAAAGTGATCTTTCATGCGTTTAATACAGGTGCTTAGATCTCTTTCAAAGACTAGAACCATATATTCTGTGACGAAAGAGTTTTAAGCAAATCATTAAGTTCAATTATAAGTGTCAATTACAAGTGTAAGAATAATTCGACTTGATTTGCCAGAGCTCAGAATTCTATTGTTCTTGCTTTGTCGAAACAATGGTTTCAGCGTCATCTGTCAAATCATTCAAGGATGCATTCTAAATGAAAACTACTTGTTGCATAATTGAAACAATGCAGAGCACTTTATTCAATAATAATTAAGTTATTTCCATATATTTAATTTTAATGATTTAAGTCAAACAAATTAATAATTATGGTAATTTAGAAATTAGTTGAAAATGTTTATTTTTTATTAAAATGTAAATTTCAAATTAGGTCAATAAAAATTTAATAAATGTGTTTAAGTTTGGTCTTTCAGTTAAACAAAAAAACTAATTTTAGAGTTATAGGTAAACTAATAAAATTTACTTTCTGTATCTCTTCATTATTAAATTTTTTATGAATTTTGCAAAAATTAATAACATGATTTGATAAAATTTTATGTTATTAGTAAAACTGAAATTAAGAATTTTAGTTTTTTTATAAAATATTTTTATTTTTACAAAATTAATTATTGATTAAAAGTAATAATATTTCTATTTTCTTTAAGTCATTAAGATTTTATTAAAATACGATATTTTTATTTAATTACAGTTGCATGTGTAATGTAGTTATAAATTTAATTCAAAATTTTTCATGACACGACATATTGTTAAGCATTTAAATAGGTTATGTACAAATTGGAAAAATATTTTAAGATTAATGCGTAAATGCAGATAGAATTTGGACTGAATAATTTATGTTTTTAATTTATAATATTTAATGGATTCATTACAATATTTTGTACGATTATGAATAGCTTGCAGTTACTTTTTGAGTTTTTATTAAATAATAATGTTTTTATTCTAAAAATTTACTTTTATTTATAAATTAAAAATTTAGTTAATAGCTTTTTGTTAATTGTTGGAAAAGATTTGTTTATTTGAAAATGTAAGATTATTAGTTGGCTTTTTGTTATTATCTTATTGTACTATACCTTTTGAATGCAATTTTATTAAATAAACAATTGTTTGTCAACTATAATCCTAGCTGCAATACTGTTTTCTAATTTTGATAACTAGCTTTCTATAGAGGGCCCTGCTGCCCGTATAAAATGGATAATCATAAATATACAAATAATTATACACATAAATTTTATAATGAAATTTACCAACCTTTAAGATGAGGAAGCTGCTGCAGCTCGACATCTTGCGAGTTGCGATAACGGGAGGACCCCTGTGACTTTTTAGACTTTTTCTTGAGGGAGCGCTTGGCAAAGGGATCTATCCGATCCACAAACGTAGTGGATGACATGGTGGACTCTTAATCGGAGGCACTGTGGACCCTGGGTTGGGTAGCCTTCTCGTTCGACACTATGCTTGTGCCTCTCTAGTTTTCGGCTGTGTTAGCTAAAGACGACCGGGTTCATCCCTGGAGTAAGTGGTGCTAATGACTAATGGCTTCGAGAGCCTAAACACTGTACACTCACAGGTATGAAAAGAAAACCAAAGCACTTGTACAACATACAACGAACACTTGTTTACCTCTACGGATACACTACTACAGATTCTTCGCAACACTGAGTTTTAACCTCTTCCTCTACGCTACAAACACTTTTCTACAGGTATGCTTAGAGAGGGTCTTGGCGCTGACTGCACTTTGTATTCCTCTTCCTCGGTAATGGTATCCACTCCAAAATGATCTTCGCCAAAACCGAATTCTGCGCGAAATAAAGCTCTTGATCCCAGTGTACAAACGTGTAGTAGACGATATACCGCAAGCGGGGAGGGGAAAAAAAAAGAGGCGTTGTCACGGTAGCCGCGACGTTGAGGAAGCTGCGGAGGTAGAGTCGTTCCGTGCGCTCACGTCTCAGTCACTCCCTCGGCGAAGTCGTGGCTTCTCTCTCGCTCGCCCCTTCGCTGAGCCGGCCCGTCCCCGGTGGAACGCACGCGCGAAGTCGGCGGCAGCGCAGGCCGCGTTCCGGCGACGGCGACCGCTAGAAGCAGCGTCCCCCGGAGTCCCCAGGAGTACACGCAGGCTCGCGTACCCCGGTCGCCTCGATCCTCCGGCGGCTTCTCCTCTCTCTTTCTCCTTCTCGGAGCGACGTTTGGAGTGCGCGCGCGTACACACGCACCACACGGGCGGTCCCCGGCGTGATTCCTCGGAAGCTCCGCGCGTTCCCTGGGCCTCCTGCTGCTCGACGTACCTCTACCACGAGGTGTGCGCGCTCACCGGGCGGGCCGCCTCCTCTTCCGGCGTCGCGGACTCCGCTGCGGGGCCAGAAGGAAGAGGAGTCGAAAAAGACGGCGAGGGCCGAAAGAGAGAGAGAGAGCGGCGACTCGGCACTACTGGCTGGTGCTGCTGCTGCTGCTGCTGCTGCTACTCGACGGCCGAGAGAGGCGTGCGCGTCCTTCTACGATTTTCCAGTTCCGCGCGCACGTGTCCTTTTTCTCCGCTCCCGTGGTCTTCTCCCTTCCTTCTTCCTCGTGGAGACGATCTTCTCCTCGCCGCGGCCTCGCCGACTCGAAGGAGGTGCACTCCGCTGCGGCGAGCCCGTGATGCGTGCGGGTTATACACTCTCTCTCTCCTCCTCCGCCACTTCCTTTTTCTCGTGCTCTCGCTCACTTCCCTCTTGGTGTGGTGCGCGCGCGCGCCCAGAGCACGAAGCTGCACGTATAGGAGGCACGCGCACGCAGAAATGGAAAAGCTCCTGCGGCCGCGTGTGCGTGCGCTACACTCCGCTCCCGCACGTAGAAGACCGTTCCTCTAGCCGTTCGTCCGTTCGCCCCGTACCTACAGTCCGTCCGTCCGTCGGTGTATACGCGGCTCTCGCCCTCCGTGTGTTAGTGTACACGTACGCGTGTGTGCGTCCGTGTGCTCGCACGAGTGTGTGCGCGCGCGTGTGCGTGTACGTACGCGAGCGAGCGAGAGAGAGGAGCTACGCGAGCGCTGCTTTCATTTAACGACGACCGAGGGCTCACGACACCGCCATCAGCTGCGAGCAATGGCGAGGAGCAGCAGCTCTTTTCATGTTTTTTTCTCCCTCTCCCTCCTCCCGTCCTCCCCCGGCACTCGCGGCTCTCCACGGATCCGTCCGCCTGCTCCTGCTTCGGCGTCTAGAGCCACTGCTGCGCCCGAGGCGTTACTGTCCCCGCGATCGACGCTGCCCGGGACACGACGGTGTGGAAAATAATAAAAAGTCGCGGCACCGCACTACTGCACACTAGGCGCAGTCCGTGCTCTCGGCGCGGCGGCGCATGTGGGCGAGCGACCAGAAGAGACGACGACGACGACGGCGGCGGCGAAGAAACTCGCGCGCGCGCGCCCGCGCTCTATCTCTATCTCCGTCTCGCTCTCTTTTTAGCTTTCTGGCAGCGACCCTCGGCGATCGCGACGCGAGATCCCCTCGTCGACGTGGTGTGCGGGCGGCTGCTCGCCGCCGGGAGGGAGGGGAGGCGCGCGTACAATAACGCGACTAGCGACGGCCAGCGGCGGCGGAGCTCGGCGACGTCGAGGCGCGTCGTTGCGACATACTCGTCGGGGCGGCCGCCAGGGCCTCTTCAGCCGCGCGCGCACACTGCTCCGGTCGGCGGGGCCCGGGGAGAGGGCGGCCTGGGCACTTGCTGCGCTCGCCCGACGAGATAGAGGCTCGGGGATGCTCTGCGCCACCCTCCGGGGCGCGGGTTTCCTTGCGGGAGGAGCGGGGCTCTCCTGTATATAACCTCCTCCTGGGCTGCTACACACTGGCGCGGCTACTGCTACTGCGCTCGCAGCGACGTTCTATCGCCGTCTCGCTCGCTCGCGCATACGCGGAAAGCGCGCTGTATGGGTGCCCCCCGAGGCTCGCTCGCGTATATCGTGAGTGCGCGAGCACCAATTCTCTTCTCCTCTCTTTTCTCTTCTGTCTCTGTCTTTCTCGCGCGCGCGCGAGCGCGAGCGGGCGGCCGAGTGGATGTGTGTGCGTGAGCGAGTAGTGTGTACGTCGGAGCGGCTTCTCTCCCTTTCCTTATCCCTCGGCTGCTACTACCTACTCGCGCTTCCGCTCCCTTCCTTCGTCGGCGCTCGCGCGGTGTTTAACCCCCGCTTTTTTTCTCCTTCGACCGCACGCGCGCGCGCCGCTCCGTCTTTGTTCCACCCCTGCCGCGGCGGCGCTGTGCGCGAGGGAGTAGAGCGGATGGAGTTAGTTGTGTCGGGACTTTCTTGAGCCGGTGGAATACTGGAATCTCGACGAAGAGGATGCGATTCTGGTCTTTTTTTTTGCTGATGTAGTACACCTTCGCCAGGAATGTCTCCGGGTGTCCTTGTCGCGTGTACACACGTGCGGTACAATCGGAGAATGTACTACGGAGAGGGCGGCGTTTTGTCCGTGTGGGTACGGTTAATGCCGCTCCCTTCGCTTTATTGAAAATCATTCCGCGAGGAACAGAGGAAACGGCCAATCGCGCGACGCCTGCGAGCGTAACACTCGGCGGAGGCACTTGGCTTTTCAAAACGACTTGTCGTTGCTGTTACCGTTTGATTTGTGAAATCCATCGGGTTTTAATAGAGTAATTCATGCTCCTGTAAAATGCGGCTTTGAAATGAAATTACTATTGTTTTTAAGGGAGGGAAATTTTAAATTGTAAAATAATCAATTCATTGATCAGTATTATTATTGTTTTTTATCGACTGTAGGGATTTCTTTTATACGTATACAACTTATTACTAACTGAATAGAATTAAATATTTTTCTTTAACTTTTATTGTAAAAAAGTAAACGAATTTACATAATAAATTTTGCAATCGACAATTAAGGAAGACAAAATTTCGGAGTTGTAGGGGGCAGCACTGATCACGGTAGAATTGGTGAATCAATTTTCGGAGCAACATTTAAAGATTTGCTCCAAAACGTTTTAAATCTTTCAACGAAACTAATAAACTTTCAATGACGAAGCTCCATCGAATGATGAATTAAGAATGAGTTGATGATGAATTTCTTTCTGAATAGGTGATGTTTTAAACAATTAAAAGAAATGTAATGGGATCCTTAAAAACACGATTTTAATGTTGACAATTTTATTTTGTTTAATCTGCGCCTGAGCAGCAAAAATTCGGAGCAGCGAGAAAAACTGACATCATACAAAATACGTGGTAGTCTATATACGAGGCTTCATAACCAATACAATACCATATGTACGTTCTTCGGAAGAGTTCTTGTGGACCGACCACACGTATATTTACAGATGTCGCTTCTCTTTGCGGATGTCATTCAGCAGTCAGCTCAGCACTTCAGCAGTTTGCAAAAAAGTTTATTTGGCTGCTTCCGCGTTGATCAGAGAAACATTTACTCACAATCTCTTTACTATTAATTTTATTAGTGCAATAAATACTGTTATTATGCAATCTGAAAAATGAAAGCTGTTTTGTCATTTGTAACAAATAGCTATATTTTTATTAACAATTATAATTGTTATGATGAATGTAACCTAAAAATAAGTGACAAACAATGAAAAATCTTAAGCAGGTGAGTTATTTAATTGGCTTTAAATCAAAATTGCAATAATATTTCAAATAAGACTTTTTAATCTATGGTTATTTCAGTAACAAAGTGCTTTGGATGATAATAGAAGAGGAGGAAAACATGTATCGGAGGTGACCAAGAATAAATTATAAAAAGAAAATGAGTGTATTGGTTCGATGTCCTGGTTTGTATTGCGGAAGGGAGCAGCTATCAGATGGAAATTGGACAGACTGTGGGGCTTGTCCCCGAGGATTTAGGACAAATATGTCCTCTGCCTGTGTTGTTTGCGATGATGTGCCTACTTTTTACGATTGGTTGTATCTTGGTTTCATGGCACTGCTTGCACTTGTTCTTCATTGGTTTTGTATAGACATGGTAGCAATGAGACGTAGCATTCCAAAAGAAGTTATAGCATTGCATTTATCCGCATTATTTGAGATACTTGCAGCATCTCTTATTACGTTACAATTGACAGAGCCAATAGGATCATTCAATGTAAAATCATGCAAAGCTCGAAGGCTGTCTGATTGGTACACGTTACTTCACAATCCCAGTCCTAATTATGAGACTACTTTGCATTGTACACAGGAAGCTGTATATCCTTTGTAAGTAATTACAAAATTGAATGAAATCTAAATTATATTTTACATGCTTTAGAAACCAGTGATTAAAATTTTAATTTTAATTTACACTACAGGTATACAATGGTGTTTGTATTTTATGCCTTTTCAGTGGTGATAATGTTATTAGTAAGGCCAATAATAGCTAAAAAATTTCTGCCAAAAAAGGGAAAGTTTTCTATTTATGCGGCCCTTTATTTTTTTCCAATTCTGGCTTTGTTACATGCAGTTGGTAGTGGACTGATTTGTAAGATATTATTTCTTGAAGATTTATCATATTTAATTTAGTTCAAATAATTTTAATGAAATTTTATTATTTTGTAGATTATTCTTTTCCATACATCACAATTATTTTGTCGGTTCTCTCAAATGCTGCTCATTTTGCCTTTAAGTTAAACCAGGTAATAAAGAAAATAAAAAATGCAAAAAAGTTTAATATAATGTTGATAAATAAACACACCTTAATTTTAAATACATTTTTTAATTTTTTCAGACAATGAAATCATTACTTCTAAGTTCAGTATCCGATGTAAAAAATGTGGTTGTAATTTTAGGTCATTGGCTTTTACATGGCTATGGTATTGTAGCTATTGCCACATTACGAGGTTCAACTATTCATCCAGCAATGTTAACCTTGGTGCCACTGCCAGCTCTGTTTTATGTTCTTACAGCTAGATTTACAGATCCTCATAAACTTCATATCGAATAGCATTAGGAGTACCTAAACAAAAAAATCTCTGTAAAATTTGTACAAAGAATTTCGACAATTATCTGAAGGGAAGTACTGTTTCTGCAACTATCAGAGAAAGGAGTTATTTTGTTTTATTTTCAATTGAAAATATCATTTTGAAAAAGAGCTTTTTTTTCTTGTTAAAGAAAGGTACTATTTTGGATAAGTAAGTCAAGATATCTGAATCCGAAATAAAATCTTTCTCAAATAAAAAGTAGTAACTCCTTTCTTTAAGTAAAAGCGAAATGATACTTTTTTTTGAATAACTGTCAAGTTAGGTTAAGGTAATAAATAACTCTTTTTATACAAATAAAATTTTTTTATTTAATGCAGCACAAAGTAAAAAAAATGCACAATATTTTGTGTTTCATAAGTTTAATGGATATATAACTCCATGTTATAAGTTTTAAGAAGCAATGGCAAACACATAAATGCAATTTGGGCACAAACATTGCTTAGTAATTTATGTTTTTGGTACAAAGGTTACAACCAATGTACTCTTTGGAGAAATTGGAATATTATTCGACTTCAATGTCCTGTAAAAAAATATTCAAATAAGTATAAATCGTTTAAACAAATACGGTGAATTATTTAATTTTCATAAAATACTTATGAACTACTTACTTTCCATCAGTTAATTTTTCTACATAGTTAGGACTGTGTGTAACTATATTAACTTCTTCGGAAACATATGGCAGGGATGTAATATCAATTGTGGTATTCTGTGTATCACTGTTGTAAGCTACTAAACATCCAGGATTGCCACTCTTGAACCTGTTCAAATATTAATAGTTGAGTTTAATAGTTGATTTTATGAAAAGTTATTATTAAAATATAATCTTTAAAATTTTGTTAGTCAACCAACTCACCAATTGCTAAACCCACAATAAGCAGGAGCATGAAACACCATAAATAAAGCAGTTAGAATGTTAACATTATTTAGGCCACCAAATAAGTATAATTAATCTTGCGTGATTAAGGGAGAAATGAACTTAGGATTATATTTACAATTCAACACATAAAAATATTTAATAATTTGTTGAATAAATACTTACAAGTAAGTTAAATTAAATAAAAAATTGTTAGTAAAACATTGTAGTAATCCCAAAAAGTTACAGAAAAAAGTTAGCATAAAATGTTAAAAATGGATTATTTTGCTACTTGTTCAACATAGTATTAATTTAATATGTACATAAAAAAGAACGTAAAATAAAATATTTACTTACCGCGTGTAAACAAATACAGTTCCATTATTAAGAACATCTGTTTTAGTTTCACCATAAAGGAAAGGCTGATTTTTGCGAAGATTCGATAATTCAGCAAAAGCATCTTTGGCAGAAGAAATAGTATCGTTTAATTTTAGTATTGGTGTGGCAGGAAGTAACATAGTCATTAAAATTAAACTATCGGCAATGTCAGCGTGCATTCGCTTTCTCAAACTGACTTCCTTGCCATTCAACTGAAACGTGAATGAAATCTTAGTACATTTTCTTAATTTTTATGTAAATAAAGTAACTTTAAATTAAATTAGTTACTTACGTCTATGGCTGGCCAAGGAGCAAATGCCAATGCATGTGAAATGCTTTGGTTCAATGCCGAGGCAGTGATTGTAGGATTAATTGTCGATAAGAAGTGCATACTTTGGGGAAGATCAATTAACTTATTTTGTTTATTGTACATTTGTAATACATCATGACCTATTTCATCGCTCAATGCAAATAAACTGAAAATAAAAAATTTAATTAAAAAATTAAATAGTCGTGATAAGTATATTATAATAAAATAATTATTTTATTTTTTACCCTTCTCCTTTAGTATGATTAGTGACAACCTCACGCCAGTGTTTCAACACAATAGCATTCTGTGGATGGTCTCTTGTATGTACATGAATAAGTGATTGATATGACCCTGATTCAGCGGGATAAGTTGTGCTTAAAGAATCATTTGCCAAGCTGGGGTCTTCTACTAAGTAACGGGTATTAGCAAGTCTAAATCCTTTCACATCTAATTTCAACCAGTGTTTCAGAATTTCCTATTATTGAAACATAAAAGAGTTTAAGATATTTTTAGCTTCTTAAATGTTTTTTGAGAATATATGAATAATTTATTTTATGAACATACCGAAAATTCTTCAACTACAGCAGGATTAGTGTAGTTAAGATCAGGCTGACTCTCATTGAATTGATGAAGATAGAATTGTTTTCTTTCTTCATTGAATTTCCAAGCTGAACCTCCATTTATGCTAACCTAAAAATATTAATAGAAAAGTTAAGCACATATAATACATTAGATATTTTACATTGTTAACTAAAATGAAATAATTACCCAGTTATTCGGTGGAAGTAGAGATCTGTTATCAGGGCTGACTTTTCCATCAGCCCACACATAATAAGATGTGTAAGGTTCTTCTCTTTTAACAGATTTTATGAACCAAGGATGCTGGTCTGATGAATGATTTGGATCTAATTCTAAAATAATATTTTGTCCTTTTTCTTTAGCAGATTCAACAAACTTAACAAAGTCACTTGCAAGGCCAACTTTTTGACTTAAATCTTTGAAATCTTCAATATGATCTGGATATTAAAATAAATAAATTAATAAAAATACAGAATTGAAAAAAATTATTAAATACAACATTTTTTTGGGAAAATATCTCTCATAATTTTTTATCTTTTAGAATTCATTTCATTTTTCAATATTTGATTGCATATTTAAAATGCTTCATTTGATTAAATATTTTCCCTGGCACATAAAAATTAAAATTAACTAACCAGGTGAAGTCTCCTTCAATATTGAATGTAAGGAAATAGCTTTAATATGTTGGCCTTTTAAAATACCAAGATGAGAGACTAGGCCACTTAGATCTTTTGTAGGAGTATCAGATGGGCTTAATCTAACTATTGGACTTTCTTCCCACCATTTCTTGGGTTCTGGAGGGGAGCATTTTGGCGCCATTACAATAATACCAATAGCTCCTAGCAACATGGCCAACCAGAGGAGCCAAAATGCTACAAAAAGGAACCATCTTAGCCTGATCCAAAATGGATCATTTGCATATTTCATCAATTCAGCCTTTCCCATGCCAGATAAAGATTGTTTGACTGCTCCAATATCAATCTTGGCATCCCCATTTTCAGGAATGAATTTGACCTGAAATTGAATATTATTCTAAATTTACCTAAAACGCTTTTATTTGATAATTACACAATAAATATAACTTATAATTGAAGAAAAAACAAATTAAGTATAATTGAAGAAAATAGAATAGAAAAAAGAAAATATAATTGAAGAAAAAACAAATTAAGTATAATAATAAAAAGTCATTGTATGATGCAAAAGAGAGAATCCATTGCTGCTTTAACATTTCCTTTAACCTCTTATGAATTGAGAGGCAGCTCTCGCTTTAACAATGCAACAGCTGCCTCGGTTATCATTCACAATTGGTTTTTGTGCTTACAGTTACTTAAAGGCACACAAGCCAAAGCTATTAAGTCATTCAGAGTCTACAGCCATTAAAATTCTTATCAAATAGAAAGCTTTAAATTCCAGCAGGCTATAAAACACCTGGTAAATTTATCGTGGCAAATTGCAATTTCACAGTTAAATCAAGCGAACAATTGTACTTGTGTGCTTAATCGCTACGAGGAAAACTGTTACTCCAGCAATAAATTACCCCTCCCTCCTTCTCCGCTCGAGCCTAGCACTCAATGTGCAAACCCTGAATTCTCCACTAAAATAAAAACAAAAATAAGCGCAGCAAAAAAAGAAAAAAAAAAAAAGAAAAACAACGGTATCATTAAAAAGGAATCTCGCTAACCTCAGTGGCATCCTTGCTGGGTACGACGGACAGCTTGACATCATCCTTGAGCATGCGCTCCTGGGCGCCGTCGTCGTGCTCGTGATCCGTGCCGTTGGGTTTGCCCATGTTGGCGTCTGGCTGTTCCTTCCTGTCGGCGGCGTCTACGTTGTTCCTGGCCTGCCAGTTGACGTCCTCGTCCGGCAGCTGCTTGTACGTGGGCTGAACTGAGGCGAGCGGCTCGCCCGATGGCTGCTCGTGCGCCGCGGTGCCGTTGGCCGTCGCCAACTCGGCGCTATCTGACTCGGGCCTCCCACTCTTCTCCATGCCGCTTCCTTGCCTCTCGCCTCGCCGCGGCTCAGGGTCACGAGACTCGCTTACGCAACGCCCAGGGAAACCTGTTCGAGGGCCGATCACACAGACATTAGGAGCGAGCGTTTCACAACGCGTCTTGCGAGTGCCTCGTGCACAATGGACGAAAGGGGGTTGGCCCACGCCCCGAAATTCACGCGGGCCTCACCCGATGATTTTAGCGTATTTCTTTCCTTAAATTCCAGGCTCTTCGATAGGACTGAGCTTACCTTGATCAGGGGGCGAGGAAACTCGTCGGGCGGATGGGTTCCCGGGGGTTGCTGGGATGCTCCACGGAGTCGCACGGCTGGGAGAGTGCACGAGAGGCTCTCCCCGTGGCGGAATTCGCTGATGCAATGGCAACGGATTTCGGAGCAGGGACGCTGCCACGGTGGCGTTGTTCTCGTTTTCCTCTCGAACGCGATTATAATGGTGGCCCTATAATCGAGCGGAAAAACGAGCATGCGCACACTCGAACGGTATCGATTTCGTGCCGAAAATATGTTAATTCGATTTGAATTTCGAGATTTTCACGTAAAAACGCGCGGGAGGCGAGGAGATTTTCTTGCCGTTCGGCCGGCGATTCTGGCGGTTCGATTTTACGACGGAGAAGTGCACGGGCGACTTTGAATTTGGGAATCGTAGTTTCTTACGAAAATGTGTGCTTTTTTCGTAGGATGGGAATTTGTATGTTCAACGAGCGATAAGACTAATGGCAGACGAGCGCGACGCTTGAAAATGGATTTTCTTTTTTTTTTTTGGTTTAAACCGGAGGATGCTGTTCGTCGAGGCAAATCAACGAGTGTACTGATTGTATTTGGCATTTAGTTTCGTTGGAAAGATCCTGTTGCAGCTGATTATAAATTCATAATTAATTTAATTGCGAAAATAATTCGTAGCGAGGGGAGTAATAAAACTTAAGTGGGATGAGATTATGAGAAAAGCTTTTCACCTATTCATGTTTATGCAGCAGTTGCTTATCGTTGGAAAACATTATATGTAGGTGTCGAATAAACAGTATTATGTTTCCTTCTTAATATTATTAAACATAATAATATGATAATATACCTGCATTTAATAAAGGTTGATTCACGATTTACTATTCTTTTTTTTTTTTTTAATAATAAATTTGAACATTTTTAAAATTTAAAATTTGAATATTTAAAGGGGATCGATTTTTTGCAAAGCGGCGAAATGCACTCGTAAAAAGCAGTTATTAAATTACATAATTAAATTTTTCCACTGCGTTGTACAAAAATTATCCTCTTTGACATTATCAGATGAGCGATAGGATCGAAGATTGCGATAAGACTTATAATAGAAAGGGGGAAATTTTCTATTGTTTGCTCAATTTCACGCATTTCAAAAAAATTTGTTTCATATAAGAAGGTAGTATACAAATTATTTTTTTATCTAATAATAAAAAAAGTTTTTATGTTTTTACTGCCTAAATTTAAAAGAATATTTATCTTTATTTATCAATTTATTTGCATAAATTGAAGACGTGGATAAATCAAACGATGACCCATAAAGAAAACAAAATTATACGAATAATATGTTTGCGATTCTTTATACTCCAAATATACGTATAAGCTTTAACCGATTCAAACTGCTTATCAATTTAAGGTAGATTTGGAGCTTTGATCAATAATTGATTATGACCGACTCAAATTCTTTAAATAGGCGTTTAATTATCCACGCTTAACATAAAAAGACAAAAATTATATTAATCATAATAAGACATTTTTTAAGCATTATATATGTCAACATTAATAGACATTAAAATTAAATTTTTTATGGCGTACTTTAATAAGCCATTTCAATTTATCGCTCATTTAAACCGTAAAATCAACTAATAAAAATTGCGATAATTCAACGGCTGAAATAGCGACGACTGCTTTAGTACCAATTAGGATGAGAGAGAGGCAAAATGGTAAGTTGAATAGAATGTACCGTTAGAAAGAACACGATACAATCAGACTAGCGTAGCGAGTATTATGAGAGGCCAGAGGCATGACCTAAGAGTAAAGCAACGTGGAAGAGAAAAAATTTGCTCGAAAAAAATTTATACTCTTTTCCTTGTCTGTTAGCAAATCGTTTATTAATATAACAATTAACATTTCTTTGATGAACTTTAATTGTAAACCAATTTTTTTTTTTTGCGCGTGTCTATTTTTTCTGTCTACTTTCAAATAAGCGATAATAATTCTGCACATTATTCGTCATCATGTTAATTTCATGGTAATTAGTTTGACCAACGCATAAATTTTAACAATCATTCGCCCGACACAAATCATAAACGTCGAGTCATTAACTAGCAGCACCTATGAAAAAACCGGTCAAAACACTTATTTGAAATATTTACGTTATTATTATGCACTAGTAAAGTTTTTTTTATTGTTGCTTTTTAAGTGGCAAATTATTCCGTAACAATAGCATTGAGCGAAAAGGTTACACAAACTACTGGTAATTGATGCTATCTACATCATTGTTTATACCGAACTTGGGAAAATTGTAAATGACACATTTGTTGTTATTTAAATTAAAACTTTTATTTGATAAGATCTTAATCGTAGGTATTATCTAAATTTGTACAATTAAACTTCTTAAACGAAATACTTTCATGTGAGATTTTATTTTTAAAAAATAAGACTTAATCGTGCAATCAATTAATCGATTTTTTTACGCAGATCAATTAGATAAAAATATGTTTTGATTCTTATACTCTTAGCAGCTATCTAGACGCTAATATACATCAGGTATTTACACTTACAATTTTTGTTTTATTTACCTTAAAAAGTTAGGACTAAAATTTTTCTTCACAGCGAAAAACAGCAATCGTCGTCAAATAAGTAAAAAACACTATAATACGATATATAAACTATAAAACTAAGTTAAAATTATTAAATTGGCATTAATTTTTAGCAATTGATATAACCGCTATGAGCTTCTGTAAGAACGACCTTTTTTAACAGATTGCCATTATCCTCGGAAACTACTGCGTTTTATAATCTATATTTTATCAGCCTTGCACTCCTGCTACATGCTTTTTTTTTAATAATTCATCTTCTTGATCAAAATTGGCAACAATCAGTACATGACGTCCATTTAGTTACGATGATTGACCATCTTCAGTTCGATCATAATAAAAATTGAAGGCACAAGGTGTTTATTCATCCGTGAAGATTGTCACTCCTTGAGTAATTCTTGATAAAAAAAATGAAGCCAAGGATTCAATTATTCGTAATAAACGATTCTGAACGACACATCGACGGAAACATGCAGAAGTATGTGAACATCGATAACACTAGGACCACGAAGAAGGCTATCCAGAAGAACCAAAACAAACATAGCCGGACTTTTATCCACAGGGGAGTTGCGTGATAGTAAGCCAAATCTTCGCTTGTCAAGGCTAAAGAAAATTAAAAACAATAATAAATTTTTGTTAGCTAATCTAATCTTCATACGAAAAAATTTCCTATAGAATTGTAATACATACTTGTAAACAGTTTTTTTTCGTAATATAAAGAAACTAAAATAGCTTACTATCAAAAAGTACAACGACAGATTCTTTGAAAATTTTATACGATGACAGAGAACTATATCTGAAATTATTTTTACAATCAACTGACAATGATCCTATTACAATTTACAAGAAATTTATATTATAATTTCATAAATTTATTTTAGAAAATGATTTAAATTTCTAAACAGGTAGTAAAAAAAGAAACAAAAAAAGTTTTACTTACTAATAGTTAATAGAGCACTAAAATAGCTGTTACAATTTTAATAAGAAGATATTTCCTAAATATCTTCTGAATCAGCCCTGCATCGTACGTAAGCCCCGCGCGTCACACACCAATTCGTTATCACAACAATATCGCCTCATAACGGCTTTATCGCGTCGTTATTTGCGGCTTACAGTCGTCACACAAAGTCATTTTAAGAGCCGCCGATTTATCGCACCCGAAGCAGCCTCATCCCGCAAGCAAGCGCAGTTATCGTTTCTAATAATCATCGACAATATCTCGAGCATACCTTGTCTGCTGTGACATTTCGGCGTGTTTATGGCGACGGCCATGTAATCGGGCCGGGAGGCGAGCAGCCGCGTCGTCTCCTTCGGTGACATCTCGCTGGCGGCTCGTCGTCTCTCGTTACGCCTGGCGAATCGGCAGTTCTCCTCGCGATTCTCATGGAAGTCGCTCGCGCGCTCGCTACTCGACAGGACAAAATTTCCTTCCGCTCGCTCGAACCGCTCTATTGACAGGCAGTGACTGTTTGCACGAGATAATCAAACTGTCTCGGCAACGTGCCGCGACAGTAATTGCGCGCGAATACAACTATCGACGTTTTCTATCTGCCTTTATCTGTGCGCCGAGAGAGGCTACTTCAGGAGCGAGGTATTCCGAGTTCGTCGCGAGGCTCGCGAACTTGGGTGGCCTCGTTGCCCCGTAATCCCTGATAATTGTCTCGTTATACTTTGCTTTTTATTATCTTCGCCAGTTTACACGCGCATTCGACCGCTTCTGTTTTCGATTGCTTTAAAATTTGTCAAGGATTAGTGGAGAACTTATAATTTGTTGAGACACTAGTTTCCTTTTGTTTTTCGTTTGAAACAATTAGTGTACATATAATTTAGGTAAAAATAGAGAACTGTTTTGTTGCTTAGCTTATTATTGATTCCGAAAATTATTTGTTTTTGAAGAAATCAGTGCAAACGAGTAACAGATAACCGGATCTGCTTCTGGAATAGAATTTATCATTGCTAACTTTACTTAGAGCCACTGCGTGCAATGTCAATTATTATAGAGTATTTAAAATTTTAGAAAAATTATTACTGATGACAAATTTTGTACAAATTCGAGAAGCGCCGGATCGTTACAATAATCTTAGAACTTACAATAAAGAACGTAAATTAAAGTAATGCCTTGAATGTTTTGTAGCATACTTATTGAGCGCGATACAAAAGTTTCTGCGGATGTCACTGAGATAACGAATTTTTCTATATCCTCAGCTGAAGTTGTTGTTGACATGATCTGAAGTCTTCAATGATGAGTACTATTGTCTTCGCCGATAGTAGATATGAATCATATTCTTAAAAATGAGATAAGATTACTGTTTGCTTGATTACTGAATTCTGTAAAAATTACCTGTAGTTTCTACAGATGTAAGTTTTAGGAAATTGTCTGTTACCCAGATTAGCTGATGCCTTGGGATGCTGCAAAAATGAATTAAATTTAATTTTATTTTACCTTTAAGTGTCACAACAACAGGAATTTAATTATATTATAAATAATTGTTTACAATCCACATGTTTTTAGTACTTTCTGGCTAAAAGGCTTCAAAAGGTTGAGACAATTTTCAATTCAATTTTTAACATCCTCTGCATTCCATTACTGGTACGATTTTATAATTTATAGTAAATTTAATGGTGTAGCAGGTTGAGTTTTATTTCTATAAGATTCTATTTCTTAGTGACCTTCATCTCCTTCTGTCGACAATAATATTAACAGTTAATAAAGATTTTTGAATTTCTGAATTTTTAAAATCCATTTAATTAAAGATATATTTTGGATTATCACCATTCTCTTTAATCCACTGATCAATGTGTTCTTGAAATCTGATCAGGAAGACAATGTTTTCAGATTCCTCTGCAGTATGAGACTCGTTATTATCACCATCACTCGAGCCACTGGTTTCTTTCCCTGATGAATCAATACGTTCTTTATTTTCAAAAAACTACAATGCTCCAGAAATTCAGGTTCCATTATTCTTCAAACTATTAGAAAGAACATTTAATAAATTACAATTTAAAAACTTTTCTTTGAATTATATTTTTTGTTGCATTATAAAGAGTAACAGAGGTATCATACATAAATTAAAACAAAAATATTTATCACTTGTAAGATTTGGAATACTGACCAAGGTAACATTTTTAAATCTATGTATGCAAAAATCATTTATTAAAATTTTCAATAGTGATAATAAGTTTGTACAGAAAAATTACACATATTTACCTCTCCTACATGGGTTCTATTAACCAGCTCATGAAAATCATCATAATCATCACACAGATGGTTTCTTTCATTGCGGCTCAAAATATTTTATCCAGAATCGTTTAATCGGAAAGGGAATATGGAACATAACCTGACAAAGTGCACTTTTAGCATCACCAGCAAACCTATGCAATCCATTATATCTGAAATTAATAATACTTATGTAAAATAAATTACTAATTACTACAATGAGAGATGAATATTTATAATTAAATTTAACATGTAAGAATCTTCATGTTCAATACAACCCAAGATTCTTGTAACAAATTACCTTTTCATTTTCTAATTTTATTATTTAAAATGATTGAGCTATTCAAGAATATTCAAAGATGTTATTATTTATGACGAATGTTATTAATGTTATTAATTAAGAAATTTAAGACCAAAAACCTAGCTGAATCTAAAGACAAATTGGTTATATTTTGACGGACACGTAAACAAACGTGACAACGTGACTTTAATGTTGGTAATACCAGAGATGTAGAGAGATTGCCAGTGGCGTTTTTTTCGCACCTTTTTCAGAACCCAGAGGCCACCAGAGGCGCCA
>JAWWEN010000038.1:9829091-9848542 GCA_035582955.1 Sycophila texana | reverse complement strand
ATTTACTTTACTTTTTGTTATCCCCTTAAAAATGCATCCCAAAAATTGCACTGTTTTTGAAGGCTCAAAGGTGATGTGATGTTACCCCTTAAATTACAACAAACAGAAAGAATCTCCTTTTTCCAACGTACTGGTCATTGAACCCCGATTTTTTGCTTCGGCTATGCAATTGTCGTATATCAAAAGTCACGTTATAAAAATTAACGAAACGGCCCGACTAAAACTATGGAAAATTTAGAAATTTCATCTTTCTACCATTTTATCACATCAACTAGATCGACATCGTGTTTTTCTTGTTTATCGACTACACAGTAAAAACCGGTGCGCTTTATGTAGTTCAATAATGCTTCTTTTTTATGTTTCACTTTTACTAATACAATTAAATTCCATTACACTCTTGTACGGACTAAGTTACTTTTGCTTTACGCAGGGCTCTTTGCTATTGATCGCCCGGATCGTATGTTTTTTTTTACACAGTCACAATCGGATCTACGACATCGTTTACATTATGCGTCTCGTATAGTGAAAACATCTCTTCTACTAAAAATATATCGTTAATTGATTGTAAACATCGAATAAAGAACACTTTTTTCCCTATCGTAATTAGACTTTACATCCTCGCTTATACTTCGTCGAAGTCGACGCGGTCAACGCGCATCTGTACGCTTGGTATTACGTTTAGCCGAAACAGCCGACCGTTTACACTTTTAGTTTTTTTTTTTTTTTTTTGCACTTCCGATCAAGTCGTCGCGCTACCTTTTTACGCGCGTCGTCTCATCACAGACGGAGCGCTATAAGTTCCTGCAAAAGCCCGTTTAAAATGCTTTATCACACTTTCAGACAGTGAAATTTCATACTTTTAAATGATTTAATTCAATCGTTTAGCCATTCAGTGTGTTTGTGATCTTTTGTTATTATTAGTGTCTTATTCTTTACTAGTGTCTTCAGGCCTAGGTCATGTGTGCATTATACATCGTACGAAATTGGAGCAATGGATCGCCTTATAGCGGCATTACGACTTGATTCTAGCTTACATTCTTTTATTCGACTTTTTCTTTAATTCTTCAACTGTTATTACTTAATTGTTATTTAGGTTTTTTGTTTGGCGAAAAAAATGCATGAATGTGTAATCGCGCCTTTCCGGGGTATTTTCGTCGGTGTCGCAACATCTCGTCGTTTCAGTTGAGGTAGTGCCTTTGATTATCGATGAATTGCATTTGGTGTTTTACGGAAAATAATGTTACGTGAAAAATTAGAAATAATTTGGAAAATAGCAAACCTAAACTTGAGTTTTTATTAACATTATTGCAGTTAAAATTAAAAAATGCATCAATGAAAAGAAGCGTTGACTAACTGGAGAATTTCATAGAAATCATATTTTTTTATAACATAATTTTCCGTATTTTAAGTTGTAATCAAAATCTACTTAATTATATTTCTTTATCCCATTATATAAATAAATATATCATGTCGAATGTTAATTTTGACAAAAGCGCATGGACCATCGAAAATCCCAAAAGGAAAGTGCGATTGATTTACGGATTATCACTTTAACGCTTTGCTATCGAGTTGTTTCTCGTTATTTTTTTAAACATTTTTATATTACTCTTTACGTTTTTTAATTTTTCGCTTATAAAAAGTATCTGAAACGCGCAACGGTTGCACATGTGTTTTTCTACTTATTGACAATATTTTTATTTATATGCATGAGTTGAATCTGAAGAACAATAAATTAGAATATTTTTGAAATTACAGAATACATGATGAATTACGTTAATTTTATTTTTTTTCAAATTATAAGTGCTTAGGTTATTTCTGCGTCAGGTCGAAAAAGGAAAATTTGACTGATTAGTGGCACAAGTAGAAAAAGCTCCGTATTTACGGCAAGCTTTTTTATTTTTATTTCTATTTTTTGAAAGGGTATTTTAGAGATGAACTATTAAAATAACTGAGTATATACGTTATCTATTGTAAAGGCTAAAGAAGAATAGGGGTTAGTACGACCGAGGCGTGTCGAAAGTTTCTCTCGGAGTGCGACTCTAAGCTTCTTGTTTCATGAAACTGGCTTTACACCGACTCTCCTCAGTTTTGAAAAAAAAAAGAAACTCGTGCAGACAAATCTTAAGTTGATAAATACAAGATGTATTCTTTCTGGAAAAATTGTAAACACTTTACTCGTTTTACTTGTTGAAAAGTATATCTTCTCTTTTTTATTTTTTAAATAGATGGTATTCTTAAGGAACGCTAAATAATTTTAGCACAAAATATGTTTTTTTAGTTAATAGAATCCTTATTGTAAATGTTGAAAGGGGGAGATCGACAATCAGTTTCGTTTATTTGTTCGTAAGTCACTTCTCGCAGGGAATTACAGGCGTATCATTTTTTAACGGGCAAAGTAGGCTAAAGCCGGTGTCTTATAAGATCGGTGAAGAAACGGGAGAAGTGGCTCTTCATCGTATAGAGTCTTTACCGGAAATCCGGGTCATCGGTCAGATGACCACTCGGGATTTTGCAAAGCCCTCGTGCCACTGTGTCTTCCTTAAGCAGAATTAACCTTTCACTTTTTTCACTTACAGCGCGTCCAATAACTTTGAAACATTTAGTTTTCACTTTTTTATGTCTCAGTTGGCCATGACAAGTAAAGAAAGATCTAATTTAAAATAATTTTATTATTGCATTTTCTTTTTATGCTTCGTTCAACTACAATTTAAAGGTATTTCGATGAGAGGGAATCGAAATTTTCACTCTTCAGATATCAATCATTCATATCGTAAAAATCGTCGTAAAAACCGGTAAATGAGCAAAGAAAATGGAAAATCAATAAGAATCAATTTAGAATAAGAAAAATATCTGGAAACTGACGTTGTAAAACGTTAAATGTACCGTGAAAAAAAGTGTTGAAATTTAGTGAACGTACCAGTAATTTAAAATTCTTCTCATAGGCAAAGTAGATTTTATCGCGCGTTTTATGTATACGGGAGATAAGTTGGAACCATTGAATTTTTTGCTTGAATCAAGTAGACCGATAAATTTTCAAAGAGAATGGAAGAGAAGCGATTAAAAAAAAGTTGGTCTTTATATGTAACGAAATGGACCTGACACAGATCTCGACAGTGCATGCGGCAATTTTGTGATATCGATTACGCGAGACTACAGCACTTAGTGCTGTCCACTCTCAACATCCAACCGTGAGCATTTCACGAATTTCAAAGCACCGGAATTTTGTAATTTTTGTTTAAAAAAAATATTGTCAAAAAATTTTGACAATCATTCAGGTCGATGGGTTTTACTTGGAATGCAGTCGAAGTGATTGATAACTGTAATAGAAAAAATTATAGTTCTTTTTGAGCAATTAAACGTATGCTAACGAGAAAATCTCTTTGCCAAATTTTTTTCCGGAAGAAAAATAAATACTGATTCGAACATTGTGTTTTTCTTTTTTCTATTACGATTTTTAGCAAATAATTATGTCAGAAGTTTTCGAAGTTATTTGACTATATGTTGCAGGGGAACAAATGAAACAGTAGATTTTGAGATTTTATGTTCTTTTCGTAGTTTGCTCACTGAGTTGCGGATTTGTGAATTTTTAATGATTGTTTTCACGTGGTCGTAATTTTTTTTTGTATCGAGTACAGTAGATTGTGATTCTGTAAGTCACTATAAGATTATATTATTTCATGTGGATTCTTTCTGTCTAATGATTATCAGTTTTTTTGTATATTAGAATGAGTACATTCTATATTGGTGCGCGCTCCAGATGATTATTAAACTTTTGGTTCGAGAGCAACAATATTTGAATTATTATTTTATTTCACACACTTTAAGTTTTCCTACCTACAGACTTGACTTAAAATGGTAATAAAATAATTTAGACGTTTTTAATAATATCAATTATGAACACATATACGATATTATTATTAATTTGTACATTAAATTATTATCAACAGATTCTAGAAGTTTTTAGCTCTGCTGGTAACAAATTGCGTTTTATCACTTTAATCACATAAATATACGTAAATGTTTTCATATTTTAATATGATTTAAACAATTTCTTTAATGTTCCCCTTTTGACAAATAAAATAGTAAATACAGAAAGATAAAAAGGCGAACAAATTATCTTCTGGAAGTTTATTTTCTTTTAGTTTTAGTGTAAAAGTAAACGATCAGCTTTCTTAAAAAGATTAATCTCTTGTCCGAAACACAGGTTGTAAAGAAAGTTCCGTAAATAAATTTTAATTATAGAAAATATTCATTTTATTTACCATAACGATTTAAAGGAGTAAAAGAAAAAAAAACGTGCCATTGTTTTTAATAATCATTAAGTACTATGTTTTTTTTTTAAATGAATTTGTTGAACGTATACACTAAATAGAATAAATACTTTCTACATTGTTAATAGGCAGTAATTTCCAATGAAAACAATTATTTACGAGACGTTAACAATGTACCTTCTGTGAAGAATGGCGGTTCTCAATCATTTAAAACGTCAATAACTTCTTTTACTATTTTTGTACAAAATTATACAGTTCATTATATCGAATCTCGGATGGGAAGGAACAGCGCCGCGGTTTCGCGCTACTAAAATATTACGCATAGAAACCTGTACCACCTTGAAATCATGATCCTCTTATCCCCTCTCCTTTTACTTTTTAATAAATACGCTATCTTATGTATACATATATATTTTGTTATTTTTTTTACGATTTCATTCTTAATGTTTTACGTCGATATAATAATCTCAATTACATCAGCCCCCGATTTCGCGGCGACGCGAACACGGCTGCAGTCGACAATGTAGATTCGACCTTCGTATCGTGCTTCGTTCACACTTCAGCGCACGCAAAAAAAATTCCTTTTTCTCCTACATTTAAGGCAGATCCCATAATAATTTTTTCACGTAATCGCTTCGTACGCTGTGCACACTCCATCGTCAACACGCACTCGTTAATTCGCTCGCAACACGCACGTCCTCTTCGTTTTACTTATTTACTTTTTTTCTGCACTAAACTTTAATTATATGTTTATGCTTTAAGTATTCTTAAGTACCGTCAGACCCACGTGATATACTTCCACACTGAGTTCTTCGTAAAAATTGTCATTTTCCTGATCTGCAACAGAATTTGAAATATTTTTGGTTTTTATTTTGATGTGTAAATCAGAAATGCAATTATTGGTGGCGTTAATTTTTTTACAACGAGTGTAATTTGCTTATATGGTTACATTTTAAATAGACCGCTAATTGCAAATGTTAATAAAAGATCTGATGAAAAAATTATAGTAGTACGAGTAGCAGAAATATTAGGTCAAAGCGTGTGAATCGATTAAAACATTCATTAGTATATGCATACGTAAATCTTTTGTTTGCTATTTTGAAAAAATCAATAATTCGTTTTCAATTTAATCTTGATGGATTTTTGAATTCACATTAGCAGGTACATTAAGAAATCATGAATTTGTAAAACAAAGTTTTATCGGAGATTACCTCAATTTCGGTAGATGCTATCACGAGATTTTTTATGAGATTCTTTATCGGAGTAATATTGTCGATATACTTATGACAATAATAATAATTATTCGCGTTTAAACTATACAATTTTTGCTGAAAATGATCAGCCAAATAATTCTTTTAAGCAAATTTTAAACTTTTCCATTTTCCAAATATAGAATTAATAAATAAAAATAATATGAAATGCGACTCACCAAAAAAATTCATCTTCATACTCGCAAAGCCTTTCAAATTAATCATACTAAAACAACAGGTGAATAGATGCATACGTCGTCGGTAGTTAGGTAGCGTTAGCGCTGTAGGCCTGAACTTGTTGCTCCAAGCGTGTGTTCCTCCATACGTGGAGGAGTGTTGAGCGAGTCGGTGTGTCGCTTTAGAAGCCCTTGATGACCTCGTAGGCCTCGAGGGTCGACATTACCAAGTAGAACAGCCAGAGCGAGAAGAGCAACAAGGAAGTGATGACTTTGGGTACGAAGGGACCGCCGAGCTCGCCGCCGATTGCCTTCGACCGCCTCAGCATCAGCACTACGATCACCACGCAGGCCTCCGAACAGAACAGTGTCACAGAGAAGGCCAGACTGAAAGAAATAAATGATCTCAAGTAGTATCGAAGCTTATCACGCAGTCGTCTGTATTTTCTGAAGTTGATGGAGTGGTGTTTCGGAAGGAGTTAGGTTTAAGTAGATAAATGCGGGTTTAGTCAGACACGCGAGTTTCGAGGAGTGGAGAGATTCAATTATATCATTCGTTCTTAAAATTACAAATAATGTTTAGAGGGTTATTTTCAATTGTTTAATTAAGGAAAGGCGACTCAGTTGAGTTTAAGTAGATAGCTGCTAGTTTGATGAGACGCAATAGGTTTTGAGGAATCAGAGATTGAATTCTTTCATAAAAACGGGAAAAAGCTATAGTGTGCATAATTTATATCTTTTGTTGTTAAAATTATAAACAATTTTTCAAGGATCATTTTCGATTGTTTATTTAAGGGAGAGACAATGTTAGTGTTAATTTATGTACGCTTATGAGGTCATAATCTAATATCAAAATCAAATATACATAACATCGTAAATTTTTTTTGTAATTTTTGCTAAATTGCATAATTAAAAGTTTTTAAGGCAAGCCGGGACTCTCTTTCTCTCTCCCTCTATTAACAAAAGAAAACGAGCGTAGTCTTTTAAATTCCTTCAACAAAGGATTTCAGTATATCCATTTTAAAGTTAAAGAATAATCTTGCTTTATAAATGCAACTGCAATATAAGGGTGCCAAAATCGATCGCGCTGAATATTCCCAATTTTTTTCTCAACGTCCCCAAAATTACATAAAGGCGAAAGACCGCGTTGAAAATGCCTTGGCTACTTTATTGCAGGCATTATTCATGCCGGCAGCACGCGCAACGGCCGACATTATAATCGTGAAAGCGCTCGGCCGGCGGGCCATATTAATAAAGCGCTATAGAGCTCTCGGACGATCCGAAAACTCGTCCCGTAAATTCCCCCTTCAAAATTCAGTACGTCGAGTCATGCATCGCTACCGATTTGATAAGGGTACTGCCCGACGAAGTGTCTGTCGCTCTTCGGAATGCGACTCTTTCCCATACCCTCAGATCCTCATGTCCGCGATGCACCTGCGACGAGGCTCGTCTCTTTCCTTTTCGTGAAGGATGGCAGACAAGCTCTCGGAGTTCCCACGGTCCGAATCGAACAATGGCGGTGGGGTACGGCTTCACAGGCAACGGACGAAGTTTCGCGCAAGTTCCGACGTTCACCAGGATTAAGCGAGTTTGCAGGACGTCTTGTAGTAGGGACTTAAACGTGTAGGGAAATGAGATTTTCCCCGGGTGTCGGGGACATTATTGCGTGCCTTTTCCAGCTTTTTGTGCTGCGCGGTCGGTTTTACGAGATTAATTTTGTTTTTTGTTTTTTTGCGATTTGTTGCGGTACAAAGTTGACCGGAGTTAATGAGATGAAGTTTTGTTTGGGAGAGTACTGGATTTTCGCATTTTCTTTGTTTCTTTTATTAAAAGTTTTACAATTGATTTGACTAAAAGCAGAATTTGTTTTTTTTTACTTTCTTTGTTTGGAAAAGTTATTTGTATATAAGTTTTAATTATGTGTTTGCGAGTATTACGGTTAATAAAAAAAAAGTTCAAACGCTGTCTTATCGCAATAAGTATCCTTTTTTCCATCAAACAACAATTTTTTCATCTCTTTCCCGTTATCCATCAGTCAAAAGGAGTAAAAAAAAGAGCTCATCTTTTCCGAAGCGGAGCGACGGCCCATTTAAATTCCTAAACAAGTTGTTTGTAGCGTCAACAGTCCCTTACGGTTCTCTTCATTAAATATCTCGGCAAATAAACTGTGAACTTCGGAAGAACCTGCTGAATTTACACGAGCACCGACTGTCAGGAGTTGTGCATCCCCGGCGCATCCGCGCGCGAACTCGAACGACTGCGCCGTGAAGAGTAGGGAAGTTTTGACGCGCACCTTTATGAATTGCTCGGGCGTAAGTACTCGAGGGACGACGCTACCACCGCGGCAGCAGCTTTTTGGCACTGTAAAAGCTCGCGTTTGTAAGTAGTGGTCGGCAAGCGAAACTCCGCGAGAACACTCGGATGAGGTTTGCATAAGTGTCCGGATAAATATCCTTTCGGGCTAGCATATCCGTCTTCGTTCAATCTTGAGCGGATAGCTTGACAGATCTCTTAATTAACGGGAATGTTGAGGTATATTTTTTTGTGATTGTTTATTGTATACAGTTAAAATAAAAATTAGTGGATGTCAGTAAATAATCGTTAGATAAAAGAGTTCTTCTATATACAACCGAATATTATAATACGTTTTTAAAGATCGGTTAATGAAACATAAAAAACACTTTGTTTCGTTATCGTCATTAAATGTATAACAGCAACGTAAATAATTAAAGTTGACGCTTCTTCGCAACTCTCCGTAAACGTAAGCTTAAAAGCTTATATTATTTTCTTCGAAAAAGTTATTTATAACTTTTTCAAAGTTACCGCTTAAACGATAAAGAAACAAAGATTTTAATGCGAATAAGTCAACAGGTTAGCGACGATTCCTCATTCACTCCACAATACGATTATCGAGCGGGTCCACGTAAGGAATAAATCGGATAACAAACTTTCGTGCTGAAACACGTTCCGAATAAACGTACTCCCTGGCATTTTGTATGCGGGCCCAATCGAAGCTTACGCCCGCTTGCGCGGGTGGATGTCATCTCCTCCGCCTCCCGGCTTGCATAGCCCGGCTGCCGGGGAGAAAAACGGACTGCCGGCGAAATTGCGGGAGTGGCTTGGATCCGGCAAATCCCTCCGAGATAAGTCGAAATCGATATGCGCTCCGAGGAGCTGATGCGACCTTTTTTTGCGCTTTGCGCGGCCGTGCCCGCCTCCGTCGCGTCACCTTTATAAGGACTCCCAGCTTTTTCGCCCGTAATGTACCCTCCACCCTTGCCTCCGCCGCTGCCCGTCAGCAGGACTTTCCGGCGTTTTATTGTCGCGGTTTCTAAGTGCTACTGCAGAATAAATCCGGGCGCGCGATATTCCGCGAATGCTGCTACGGCACAAAGTGCTAAACACTTTCGGTTAAGCGATTTTCTTGATGAAACAAATTGAATCGGTTCTCTGTTTTTTACTTTTTGTAATTTAAGCGATTTAGGCACTTTCGACGGATTCAATTTAATAGTTGAAAGTTTCGGTGAAGTTTCAGCTTTTATTCATCTTCTCAAGCGATTAGGGACGGTTTTGGAGAGATTGAGAGGGTAGATTTGGGATTCATGCGCTGGATGCATTCGTCTTTTAAAGGGAAAACGTAGGATTGAAAACATCTTGCGCGTGTATGTGGCTCGAGTCGGGAGCAATTTCCGACTTGTCTGCACCGCTGCTCTTTCCCGAGTAAAAGCAGGAAATTAAGAAATTAAACGACTCTGAAGCTCTCGTTACTTTTATGACGCGAAATTTCCCCTTATTCTCAATTTCCGTGAGTTCATACTTGAAGAGGAAATCTAGTCGGTAGTGCCCATTTTTTTCATTGATTTTATGATATATAGTTCTGGTGATAAACTTGGGATTACCTTTACTGCGCCGAGATAATGGCTTACTTAAATGATTCATTAAACGATTTTACTAAAAATAAACTGTAACGTATTAAACAAAATATAATTAACGACTTTAATATAGTTTCATAAAATATTTCGATGTGTTATTTAATATTTTTATAGCAGAACACAAAACTTAGTTGATCGATTATTTTAAGAGCCAGAGTAATTTTAATCGTATATCATATATAAACAACAATTTAAATATAGTGGTTGGTTTATTAAATCATAAATTCAGACCATCAATCGTTTTATTATCTAAACTAAGACGCTTCGTGCACATCCGATGAAACAAATTCTAACTAACAGGATTTTCCTGGCCCCTATAAAGCTATCAATTTTCCTTGCGAAGTTTCGCACTAAAAGCAAAGGGTGCGCGTCATGCAAAAGCGCAATGTGTTTTCCTATGCCAGGATGCTTTCAAGTGTTCAATAATTAGGCAGCCTTCACCGATGCAACATGCACCACATAATTGATAGCCTACTCGCTTCGGAGTTTCATTGCATTTCAAAAAATAGTTCATCTTCCTTCGCTAATGGCTTCGATAAAATGCAATGAAGAAGCTAATATAAATCACTAACGATAGTTTTACTCAGCAAACCGTTTAAAAAATATTTAAATAAAATGCGATATGAAGCTCTCGATCAAAGCACAAAATTTCAGTGCACTACTTCGCCGAAAAAGTCGCGTATATTCTTTTTGCCTAAGACATGTTCGAGACTTGAATCTGCGACCTTTGCCCGAGCACTCGAGAACAGTTCTCTTTTTTTTACCGGAAAACAAGATCGGATATTGGGGTCGACGCGAGCTTTGCGGAAAACTTACGAGCATATACGATGCTGCCATTCAGTTTCGATTCACGTCGCACGCGCATCGCCTCTAGCTTGTGCATTTTACCGCGTTCGCCGCGAATATTTTAACCGGAGGTCTGATTTGTCCGTCGGGGCACGCCTACTCTTATACTCGGATGAAGAATTCGATGTCACGGGGATCGTTTCCACGTCCCTTGCTCGGTGTGATCGCTGCGCGGCTTTTGTCGTTGGTGAATTTAGTTATCGTGCGCCTCGGGTTTGGATCTCGCGGGGTCGTGGCTTTTCAGTTGTCATGTAAATGAGTGGTTATGAATTTTCAATTAACGAAAAAGTTTTTATTAAATTATTTAAATATATTCATTTAAGAGGCAGAAACTTTTTCTAACCACTTTCAGTGAAATTTACATAATGTCAAATCTGCTTAATGCGAGCTTTCCTGATGATACCGAGAAGTTTTTTTTATAAATAGATAAAAAATGATTAATTATGTATCATTATTTATATTTTTTTATTTGGAAGGTTTTGAAACATATATTAAGATTTGGAATATACAAAGAAATCGTGGTCAGTTGAATGTAATTTATTGTAAAAAAATAGCAGAATTACTGAGAATTTAATTAAATTATTGACTAGTGTAATTAATTTATTAATGTTGTAATTAAATTTAAATAAAATACTCACTACTTGGCCTCTTTTTTAAATTACATGCAATTCATAAGTAGTTAATGAATATTAAAATTGTTCGTTTATTGTGAAGCCCTTCTTTTCACTCGAAAATAAATCTTCTGGGAAAAAAGAACCGGTCACAATGTAACATCGAGACTAATAATTTGATAGTCTTCTAGCAATGGCGAAGTAAATGTAAAAAATGGCGAGTACTGAAATGAAAGAACGCTGCAAACAAGAGACGTTACTTACTTGCCGGGCTTGACCACGAACGGCTTAGGATTCTCGCCGACGGCGTGGTATATGGCGGCAATGCTCCATGCAATGCCGATCCCCAGGAAGACATTTACCGCGTTACTTCCGGTCACGTTGCCGACGCTCGCGTCCGCGTACTTGTCTTGGCAGGCGGCCACCTTGCTCGCGAACGTGTCTGCAATAAATCGTTCACAATCAGCAATTTCGCATCCTCCAGCAGCAAGCCTCCTATACATGCTCTTTCTTTTTTTTTTTTTTTATTGCGAGCATCCTCCAGTGCCTTACCTCTTCATTATTTTACGAAAATTGCTTTCATTTGTCATGGTCCTTAAATTATTAGAATTAGAGGATTTTTTTTATGATCGTCAGTGTCTTCACTGGGAATCGTTTGAAGTACGTGAGTTTTGTTGAGATAAATAATGTGCTTGACAGTTTATAAAAATTGGGATTTTTTTTTTTCAATGAATAAAAATTGGTTAAGGGCATTTTGTGCAAACAACTTTCTAGTCTGAGCACTTGATGATAATACTTATAGAAGGATACAGTTGCTAATCAGTTATGATTAATAATATTTTCTAAATTTTTAAAACATTATGATACTTATTGGTTCTATATTTTATTGTCACAATCAAACCTAAAATACATCCATTACTTTCATCTTCAGGAACCTGATGTGAAATATCGTTGACATTGTAGTCGATTCCCCGTGCATTATTGCACTCGGTTTGGAAATAAATTCAACCTAAACAAATAAACCAATTTGATTGTATAGGGGCCTTTGAACAAAGCGAAAAGGCAGCAACATTTTGACAAACCGCGTTCCTGACGGGCACCTCGTTACACACTCCATCAAGTCCCGAAAATAGTCTTGGTAAATGCGCACATCGTGAAGAACCTATTTATCTCTCTATATCTTTGTGTCCACGAATAGAATACACGTATATCTGAGAAGTATTGATTAATGACGACCACTGTCAATAAGTGCTATCAAAATAATATCAACTGTCGACGGCTAATGGAAATGGATTTATGCATTGGCAATCGCGTTTTGAGCTTACACGCTTCGCAAGGCAACGATTTGCGATGAAACTGTCGTTATGTGTATCTAAATAAATTGCAGTTTAAATCTTTCATTTTCATTTAAATGAACATTAACGAATTTTCTTTCTTTTTCAAAAGGAGTCTTTTCAATTTGATCACTCTATACATTTTCTGGTTTAGAATATGAGATAACGTCAAAGTAAAAAAAAAAAAAAATTAAAGTAGAATCACAGCAAATAATTTTTTAATTTAGTATCGTTTATTTGTAAAAATAATTTTAAACCGAGCTGTCCTATTTTGTACTCTTTTTTCAACTTTTCTGAATTTTTTAGATTATACAACGTGATAATAATGTTATTAAAAAGTGCTTTTTAAAACTTTCAATGGATAAGTTCTAAGTACCATTTTCTCGGAATTCCTTTACTGAGAAAATCAGGACAGCCGTGTCATGTAAAGTAATGAGAATAATTAGTGCCGGAATAACTTGCAAATTTATAAATGAAGATTTATTGCAAAACTTTGTATAAGTCAAACCACTTCTCTAACTAATAATTCAAAAATTAAATTTCTTTAGCTGAATTCACATTTTTCAGTAGACTAATCAAGAATCATCTAGCAACGCTATCACAATTGTTCAATTAAAAAAATTTTCGCTAATATTTAAAAAAATTCACGCGCTATAAATCAGATATCAACAGATACTTGCACATGAATAAATAAATGAATTAAAGCGAATAATAAATTCTCTTGCTCGCAAATCGTTTTAATATACAACGCGACAGACGAAGTTTTTCACCGCAAAGTGAAATATTTACTTCTGAAAATTAAACATTTACCATACTAAAAGTTAACGCGTCTGAAACACGAGCTACCCTCCCGCTGGTTGCCCTTCCCCACTCCACGTTGTTTCGTTCCTGAGCGTGGTCGTGTGGCCGTCGCTGCGCGTGTCATTTTTTTTTAAACTCCTGGCCAGCGATTTGGGGATGTTGTGCGTGCAAGCCTTGCACGTCGAGCCGTCGGATGGACGTGATTAACCTCGTTCTCGCCCGGTGGTTCTCTCCGAGCTTGCGCTTTTTTATCTGCCGCTCTCATGTAGATCAATCGCCGGCAGAGCTGGCACTTGCTCGAGCGATTTCGACGGCAATCGAGATTTTGATTACTTTTGACTGATATTGTTATTGCGTGATTTTCTTTTTCAAGCATTGCAGGCGAGCTTTAATTTCACTGGTTATTTTTTTCATGATTTATTTTTTCCTCGTGGTATTTTATTAATTTATTTCATTTGCTGAATTGGTTTTTTTTTGTAATTATTCCCTTGAAAATTGAATGATTCGAAAAGCTTACTTTTTCTGTAATTAAATAAAATATAACGCAATTACTTCAATAAGTGGAAGATTTTGACGTTAATTAATAATTGAACGAATTTCACTTATTCAACTTTACCGAGTTTCTTTCATTTTTAGTGCTTGTGCGAAAATCAATTATTAAGTTACTCTTATATAAAACAAGGACGTGTAAGCGCATCAGTAGAACGACTCCGTGTCACGTCAGACAAATCCAATGATAATTCAACTATGCAATTTTCTTTAAGAAATAATTGTTTACTTCAATCAATTATCTACGAAAATCGTCATAATATTATTTTGAAAGCATTCACCTCTCGCAATCTCACGAACAGCCTATACTTCGCAGCGTCTGTTTCACGTTCGAATTCCCTTCCCCCGCAACACTGATAATCTCATCAGCGTGAGTGGGCGACACAGTCGACGGACAGTGAGTTTTCTCCTGACGCAAAACGGCCCTCACGGAGTTCGGTTGCATACACGACTGCAGCGCATATTTGTCAACTGCAGCGAGGCGTGGGCCGACGAACCAGATTTATGTGCGCATCGGCTTTTGCTTTTAAAAGCGGCTTATTCCGTGCGGATTACCGCTGCCGGAGGCACCCGACGTCGTGCAATTTCCAGCTCCACCTCCCCCTCCGGCCGAATCTTTATTCGCGAGAAATCAGCCGTGCAGTGGCTTTCCCCTTTTACCTCTGCCTCGAGTCCTCTCGGCGCTCTTTGAGCTCGGCGATTTCGAGTGGGTCGGCCCAGAACTTCAAAGCAAACGTCGTTAAGAATGTCGCGTAGGAGGAAGCTACTTTCTACGTAGGGCCCTCTCGCTTCTTTGTACGACTTTGAATGTCGAAAAATTAAGCGACCTCGCGGAATAGAAATGAAATGGTTGAGGATAGTCCGCCGAGGCGGGAGATGAAATTATGGAAGTCATAAAATTATTAAGCGACGTTTCGACATGTTTTTACTTCTTCAAATAAATATTTTTAATTTGCATTTTTTTTACGCGTTTATGGATTAGGAGAAAAGTATGTTAGCCTTTTATATTTTAGTGCTCGCATATGCAGATTTCTCGTTATTGCGCGAATGAAAATGCGTGAGAGCAGAAAAAGAGGGAAACATTTTATTGCATCATTTCAGTGCGTTCGCTTTTACAGAAAAATTTTCTTTTAAAATAAAATTGAGAATTTATCCAGTCGAAAATCTACAAAAATTTTAACGATTAACGATTGACTGTTTTTTAGCTAAATTGAATTCTATAAACATTTGCTTGGTTAAAAATTAAAGCTTGATCCTCCAGGTATTTTTTTTTATTTAATGGAGACGAGAATTTAACGTTTTAAAAAGTAGATAAAAACTTTGAAGACTAATGTTAATCTTAATATTTTATACTTTTAACCTTCTAGAAATTTGTTCTCTTTAAAATGTGTGGTAAAGTACAAAGTACACTCGGTTTTCACTTTTTCCTCCAGGGGCCTCTCCTTTTTCTTGGAAAACTTAGTTTCTCTCCCCCCTCCGTCCTTTGATCCGTGGGAGCTTATGAAAACCAGCTGTTCAAGTAAAGTGAAACAGTGACTTTTCTTGAATTTCTAAAATGTTTATGCAAACAGCGAGTTAATTTCGAAAAGTAAATTCAAAACTGTATTAAACGTGCCCATGACAACATTTTCCAACTCCCTTACAAACAGACATAAATGCCGCTATAGGTTTTCTAAAAGTAATGGCACTTCGCTTGTTCCTCGCTCCGAGAAGATCCGCAGGAAAGAAAAGTATGGCAACAGCGCGAACTCATGCATAATCCAATCCACAGCGACCTCGGCTTGTGTCGAAATTCAAATTCCCGAACCTCGCGCATTCCATTTGCGCGAGCCGCGAGCTTCCGGGACTGTATGAAGAAGTGTGCGGTCTCCCCTCGCCGAAAGTTCCGAAAACACGCGGGTGAAAATCCGCGGAGATAAGAGATCTCGTGGTATAATAATTCACGTGACTCCGGAGGATTAAGCTGCGACGCACCCGCCCGGGGGATCTCGGAACTCCCCCTACCCCCGCAGCGCTCTGCGCTTGTTCCATAAATATTTACGCGCGCGTGGAGACAGCGGCGCTCCTGCGCTTTTCGATTACACCACCCCCGCCGTGTTTTCTTTATGCGCCGGCGAGAAAGATACGTGGGCGGCTGCAGCTGACTGGCTTTTTACTGCGCGTCGTTTCGCGTTTCTCAGATCGTCTGTGGATTTCTGCGAACGCCTCCAGTACCGTTCTACCGGAGTAATCGCGTTTACATCGGACTTGGGAATTCGATGGTACTGTCAAGGTGTTCCGATGCGATTACGCGGTAAGGGATTTTCAAGATGTAGGATTGCGCCACGGGTTTTCTATTTTTTGTTTCCGCGAATGTACCGAGAAAGTTACGTCAATTTTATTACTAATTTACTAATAGTGGAACCTAGCCTATTTTTTCTAATTTAATTTTTTCTTTTGGATTTTATGAAATATATTGTTTGTTTTTAAAAATTGTTTATATTTAAAATTTGATATAAAAATTGTTTTGGGAATTATTTCGATAAACTTCTTTACAGATAATGAATATCGAAAAATTTTCTAGTTTATTTAATTATAAATTTCTTGCGGTCAGAAATATTTACTTTCGACTTTCTTGAGGGTAACAGATATTTTCTTAAAAATAAATAAATAATAATAAGTTAACGTAGTATTTACGGTTTGATATAATTCAAATTTATTAAATAAAAATAGTATGTCCAGATATTTAATTAAAAAAATTAATAAAAAAGCGTATATTCTAATTTATTAATGCCGAATAACGCAACTTGCGCAACCGTGCGATGGCCGATTTTCGATGCGACCTTACAATGTTTATCGGTGATGCGCTTCGAGCTGGTCCAGTACTTACGAGGGATTTCAATAACTCTTCGGTCAGCTCAGTATAATGGAAGTGGGAAAATCGACGATTTTACCCTGCCACGCGGCACCGTTGAACTTTTCACCCGTGTCTAATGCCTTGAAAGCGAGCGCCATTACTCTCGTTAATCTTTGGGATGAACGGATGAAATAACTTTTGCCCTTTTTGAAAAGCGAAATTTCGTAAGCGAACGATGGATTTTTATGCAAAAGAACGGAAAAGACGCAATAACAGGATAAAAAATTGAATTTCCTCCCTATTAATTTATAATTTGGATTTAGAAAAGTTAAATTAAGTAGTTTAATGTTCGTAAATTAGTTTTTTAAAGTGTTTCAAATCTAATCGGGGCACAAATCTTGAACTTTCGAATGAAGTTTCCGCTAAAAGTAAACCAGTTCCATTAGATTTTCTTTTTCCTTTTATAAAGATCAATTAAAAAATTGATTTCCAACTTTAACTGAAAACAAAAAAATATAACAATTGCATATAATTCTTCTACTGGCTACTGTTTAGTTCTAATAAATTAGATAACTGTAAAAAGAATCAATTTCCTCTTTTGTGAGAGAATTGAAATGCGCAATAGTTCTTATTTCAAAAAACTGAACTATCCTTTTTCCACACAAATGTGTGTTGGAGGCGATGATATATGGATTCTAGCCACATCGATATTGCGCTGATAGGTGTAAGGTACGATAAAGCAACAAAAATGCTCTAAAAGAAATTGATATTAAATTCCTGCTTCTTTGCGCACGAACATTTCAAACTGTAATCCTACGCCGCCTCAACTCAAATGCCGACAGGCATTCAGATATTGACATTGTCGGATCGTTCCAAATAGGGAAATTCCTCGCGATAAAAAAGGCACGACGTATACATGACAACCACCGCGCGGAAGACAAGTCGACCCTAATAATTTCCTCGAAAACGCCCCGAATTCGTTATCGGAGGGCTCCCGCGATTCTCTGGTCATTTATGCATCGAAAAGTCGGCGCTCTTCTTTGTTTAATATTTTTCGCGCCATAAAACTATATCCGCGGCGCCCTCCTCCTCTCCTGGGATTCTTATCTCTCGCGGTCGTCTTTATACCCTCCTCGCCCTCTACCCTCTTAGAGCAGCCGTTGGCGAAAATGAAATTGCATTGAATTGACCTGGTTCCCGATTAAATTCGCGAGACGACCGGCGCTTATTGCGCGCCTCCAACGCTGTTTGTTTCCGGCGAAACACAATCAGCCTTGAAAATTTTTCAATTAAATCACCCGCTGAAATTAAAGCGAGTCTCCAGCCTCAGGAAAATAGTTTATTGGTAGGCGGGAAAGAGATGTTTTTTAGCGGTTCGCAAGTTATGTCCCTCTGAATCTCGATTAATCGCAATGCTTTTAAATTGAAATTTGGAAATCACGAGTAACCGCTTATTGTTTTCGACGATTTTATGTGTTTCCGAGTTTTAGCGATTCAATGAAATTTCGTACGCCCGGAAACAATTAAGCATCGTGATTCTTCGTTATCGTATCGTTTCGTTATCATTCTCCGAATATTCCCATTCGAATGTCCTTGTGTATTGCTTAGTGTTAAAAAAAATATCGATTACTCAAATCTTTTTAGAAGCTGTAGATTAATGACGTCCGTTGAGGCGCATTATTTCCTCTTTTCACCGGTTCTAGATAAGATTAGTTAAAGCTGATATGCTTTTTTATCAACACTTCACTTGAATGCAATTTTGTAGAAAGATATTTCAATGGCGAGGCGTAGAGCGACTTCATTCGATAAAACGCGCACTTTTCTCAGATACGCAGGAAATTGAATTCCACCCTGGACCGAGAATAAAGTAACGCTTTTATTTTCTCCCTCCTCTCCGTAGTAACTGGCCCCGGCAGCCGATTTTCTCAGTTAGCCTTGACCCCGGCCGACTTTCCCGCGTGATTTATTAAACCCCTTCACCCGGTTTTCGTGCTGGTGGCCCTCCTACGCTCGCCCATCAATAATATTCGTCGCAGAGGGCCAAAAAGCGAGCCTCCCCCTTCGTGCACCGATAACACGAGACCCACCGCCCATTCATATCCGCCGGTCTATTGTTTCCGAGACAATGCGCGAATACAATCAATTATCGCTGCTCTCTTCCCACATCTTCAACGCCAGGCCTCGTACAGGCAAGTTCATCTCTTCCGCTCTGCCGAGAAATCGCTATGTAGATACATCGATTTTCAGAAGGTCTGTAGAGAATCTTAATTTTCTTGTAGTAAAATTTTCTTGCAGATTTGCTTTCTTTTTTCTGCGCTACGAGTTTCCCCACTTCATTTCATTTTCTTTTAGTCCGGTTATGGTCCTCGAGAGTCTTTTTTTTTATCCTCGTGGCTTTTTAACGTAAGCTAGTTTAGTCGTGCCAAATGGGCTCGGCCTCCACGAAAAGAACATTTGTTTACTTTGCTTATTTTCTTCCTTCCGGGGGGATTTTTATTTCGCCTTTATTACAGTTGCTGTATGCTTTCATAGCTACATTCTGATATTAACTTTTTTGAAAGTGAGATAAGCCACTCTAAATATCTCACTTTTCAATTGCCCGCGAATTTGTAACTTTATCAATTTGCATGCTTGAGACTATTAATTCTGTTAAAATAGATTGAGAATGCCGACAAGGTGCTTTCGGGCGCTTAATACTATCCAATTCAGCTTTAAACAACAAATGAAGTTGCATTTGAATTGCCGAACAAGTATAATATCATTAGTAGATTAAGGGGTAACATACACCTTAGATCCTGAAACAACAAAAAATTCATTATTATCAATTGTTAATAAATTCTTAAAT
>JAWWEN010000038.1:9795192-9828991 GCA_035582955.1 Sycophila texana | reverse complement strand
TTCTAGTAAAAATTACAAAGCGGTCGGTAATTTTTACAAAGCGGTTTGTAATTTTTACTCACTCTTTCTCTCCGTGTTGTTTTAATAAACAACAGTGCTATTTTTTCATCAAGATTAAATTTATCATAATTTATAGATGAAAGCCATGGAATTTAACAAAACTTTATTTTATCTTTATCAGACAAAACGTACAATAAAACGCACTCCACATTACTTTAATAATTTTGTGTATAAAAAAACTCTGCACATAAATTTTGCCCTGAAATAAACGTAAGCGCAAAAAGTTGCAGCTTACAACTTGAACTTTTCATATTCCCCAGTAAAGTATAAACAATCTGTCAGATAAAGAAACAATTAATGAATTACGAATAAATAATTCATATCGCACACACTAAAAATAAATGATTAATGGTCCGACCGAAACACAAATTAAACAAATTCATTAATATCCGTTACGTAAACGCTGTTTTGCCCCCATCAAGCGCAATAATCTTTTTCTTGCCTACAAAATAATTAAGTTTCCCCGCAAGATAAAATTCATGGACAAAGTTTTATACTGCTTGTGCGCCGCGAAACTTGCCTCCGACACGATCCATCAATCACCGCACTGCCGAAAGCGCTATTATCACTCCCAGGGCGAAAGCATTGCGCAACTTTATATCCAATCGCGACATCCATCCTCCATTCCCCGGGTGTCACGTCAGCCGAGAATACGCGACTCCACGACCATGAAACATTCAATCGCGCCATTGAAAATATCGCCGCAGGTTAATGGCAATGTCGAACTTCGCCAGGCCGGTTAAATGCATTCGAATGCACCGTTATGAAAGATTCATGCTCACAGTACACTCGAGGCGCGAAGGCGAAAAAGAAAGGATATCGGTGGACTATTCTCGACAAGAATTGTAAATTGCATCGAGTCTCGAGGGCTGGCTGGCCAGTGAAAAAAAAAGAGGAGGAAGAGAATGAGTCGCGTTCGCGTGACTGTGGAGCACGTAGGAACCCGCTGGGATATCAAGCTTTACGACGGTGAGATCAAGACTTGAAGATGGAGATGCAGCACGCTGTGACGACGATAAAGGATGAAGGTAGTTACAGGTGGGGAGAGTAGTAATATTTAGCTTCACGTTCACGACTGAACTATCGAGGTGTGGCATATAACCTTGAAGTGGCTCTAAAATATTTTTACGGAGATTCACTTCGTATTGGCTAATATTCTTTTTGGCTAATTTTCTTTTTCGAGAGGGTCTTAGATTGTGAGAAGGCATAATCGTCTTTTTATTTAGAATACATATTTTAAACGTAAATTTTCAAATGACGTATTAAAGATAGATTATGTTTCAAAAATAAATATTATAACGATATTTTTTAAGGGTTCATATCTGATAACGACCTAAGCAGTTTAGATAAGTGCCATAGCTTTTCTACCCTCACGGACCGTTTAAATGCAAAAATCTCGATATAATATAATGTTATTTCTTCATGAATTTTCCACCCTCTAAATTCTTTTTTATTTTAATATCCGTCTAGACGACAACAGCGATGCATTGTCTTTCATTTTAATGATCTTCTATCAAGCTCCGAAAGCTCGCTCTATTTTTCTGAGAAAAGAATAACTGAATTAACATAATCCAAAGTGAACGTCAAAAATAAATAAGAAAAAAAATTGCAAAATGATGCTGCTAAAAATGGCGCAGTCAATTTCAAGGGGTAAAAGCAAACGTAAATATTGCCTATTCCGCGTGTAGTTTCCACGAAAAGTAAATAAGACAGTGATGATTGTACGAGAGGGAGAGAGAGACGAGTTAACAAACGCCGCGCTGCAGAGGCCAATGCTCGTGGGAAGATTAACGCCTTCCTCCCTACGGCGAGACGAAAGTGGCCTGCTCGCGAGACTAGACGACCGATCGATTTGGCGAGCGAGCAAATTCGCGGCTGGCGGAGGCACTTTGCGCTGCTCGCGTGTCTCATATCTGTTTGTCGATCTCGAAACTCACTGGTCTATTACGATTATTAGCGAGTTTGCTCTCCCTACTTTGGATATAGTTTTTTTTCTCTCTCCTCAGGCGCGCTCTCTCAGCTGCCGCGATTGGGATGGCTATTTTAGGAAAGAGTATTATATGAATATTCAAAAACGTTGTAATCAATCTTTTTTTTTTTTTTTTTTTGAAGGATCAATGTTAAGGAATGTTAAGGAATACAATGACTAAATTTCTTGTATAAAATGTTATATGTCCTTTTAAATCAACTTTAAATATTCATTCATTCATTCAGCTTGCTTGGTTTATCGACTTTGTTTTGCTAATGTAGAAAACGAACGGCGATATCGGATGCACTTGTTCGCCATAATTACATTGAAACGATGCTAAAAGGCTACTTTCATTAATGCATCAACATGATATACTGAATTTTTAAAAAACAAAATTTTTGAAAGTATTAATCTTTTATTCTTTAATGTATAATGTGAATTGAATCGTGTTACTTTCCACAAAAATATATTCATGCAGAATAATAACGAGCTTCCATAAAAAAATTTAATTTCTAATAAAAGTTGTTCGGCAACGACTCACCCTCGTAAAAACTTACTTGGAATGAAACATAAGATTTTTAATAAAACACGAGCGCTTTAAAGCTCGATAGCCCGCGTCTTCCTTATATTAATAATTAATGCTTCCAGACCCCACTACACTCGAGATAAAATCAGAACCTTCAAGATTTCGCCCCTGCGAATTGCAAAAAGAAATACCTCCAACCGCAATTCTCATCAACCTTCGCTCTTCCCCACCGGCAATGAAAAAAAACAGTAATTTCTCGATTCCGGCACGTCATTCCAAGCCGCCCACGCAAGTCGCGTACACAACGACGCGTCGGTCTTAATATAAAGCTCGTCTTAAAAGTCGCAGCGACGAGGTGCGGATCGCCTTGGTCGCAAACTCAAGTTCAGCTCCGCGGCGACCCCCCCCCCCTCCCCCTCTCCTAATTCGCGCGTATATTAATTCCGCGGGGTCACGCGCCGGAGATGGGCTCGCCTCGATCTCCGCTTTAATTTCGAGTGCTTGCGCGAGCTTCCGCACCGTCTGACTTAAATAATGCCTCGATTCGCCGGGGCCGCAATTTACGAGCTGCCAGTGCCGCGAGTCTACCATCTCGACTATACCTACGGCGCGGTGCGCACCTATTCTCCCACGGGAAGGCAAAATCGACCCCCGAGTCCTCTTCGGCTGCTTCGAGTTCCCGGTACGCGGACTCTTTTTCTCGATTTTGCGATTTTTAAACGATTCTTATAAATAGTATATATCCGCGCTGCGGTTCAACAGCTTTTACCCGGGTGAAGTTTGCAAATAATTAAGTTTAATTATTTCGGGCGTATATTTTGGCAGTTATAATTATCGTTGAATTTTATTTCACAATAATCAGAGATTACGTGCAAACATGAGTAATATATTTGAATGGAAATTTAATTAACTTTATACTGATATGAATTAAGAGAATTAATTAAATTGAATTTAGTATTCTATAGATATTTCAAGGTATTCAATAAATTCTTGACTGGGAATATTGAATTTAATTATTTCAATAATGGTTCAAATATAATATTTTAATTTAAGCATTTAATATACCGATAAATAAGTAATTTCAGTACTTAACTTTCTATTGACTAAAATAATAGCATATCGTTATAACAGTAAAAAAACAATCAAAAGAGAAAAGATACTATTTATTATCAAAAAATCCCGGATAATCATTCGTAGATCCTACAATGTAATTAATACCTCCTGCCGTAATCTTGCCCATCCTTGATACATCATTTTTATGCACCATCCGTTAGCGATGATACTTTACCCGAATGACTGCATATTTCTCTTTTGGAGTTCCTCATATATCCCAAGTAAGCAGAATTAATGTAAAAATATGGCATTAAAAAGCTCTAAACAGGGAATGCAGAGTGAAAAAGAATGAGAGATATAAGAGGAGACAATGAGAAATAAGATGATGCGAGAAAAAGGAAAACAAGAACGAGATAGATTACGAGGAGGAAGGGGAGTAAGGACCCCAGTGGAAGCTCGAGGAAAAGAGGAAGCTTACGCGAAATGACACTTGGAGACTTAGGCTACGACCCGCTCGCATTGACTTTCAAATCCGCGTCGTCCTCCCTCCGACTTTAATTATCATGCCGCGACGTTCCGCTCCCCCTCCCTCGATCAGTCTCTCACCTCCGGCTTTTATTCGCTCATTCTTTTTATTTCCCCAACCCCCGAACCCGCTTCACGCGCCCTGCGCCTCCTTTGTTTTATCTGTTTTGCCGGTTCTTCCGGCGCTTGCGCGTTCAATTGGTATTCGAACTTTCTGGGACTATTTCCGCGGGAGTAAAAGGGGAGGGGGCGAGGCGATCAAGTCGCCTCTCTTCTTTGAGGAAGCAACTTTATATTCTTTGTAAATGCTAAACAGATCGAAAGAGCTAATAGGGACTTTGCTGCAGAAGGCCCTTTAAATTTTTTCTTTTTTACTTGCCCTTAAAAATTGTTTATTTGAAATTACGTTATGACGTTATGACAAGAGACTTTTCAATTCACCTGCAACAGAGGAAGCATCTTTAATTATCAGAAAACATTGTTTTATTTCATTAAATGAAAGCCGGGTAAATAATTCATTTACGTCCATTCTGTTATCTAGATAAGCTAAGTGGCTCAATTGCAGCTTTACTAAAGGTAACCTGCGAAGTATAATCGCAAAGAAAAGAGACACCTTACCTAAATGCTGTTTGAAACATCTACGTGCTTTTCAGATATTCATTCAGAATACATTTTTAGCATCTGTTCATTCATGAATATTTTTATATTGTGAATGAAAATTTTCAGGACATTAAAAACGTACAGTGACTCTTCATACCATTAAACTCTTACCTCATAATTTTGATAACCATAACATTGAGTTGAATCGCAAAATATATAAATATAAAAGTCTTTGCCATTCGCATCGCAAGTCTCAATCTTTACAAAAGAAAACTATAAAGAAAAAACGGTAACGAACCCTCTTGTCATTGGCCATTGACAGTCCTTTAGCTAGCGATAAGTTAAGATGAGCCCTCATTTCAGTTTTATTCATTCGAAGCTCGAAGCCTCAATGCAGCTGAATGCGCGCCCGGCGATCGGAGGGCAAAGCGGAGCTCGCGCTTTTTTTTTTTATTCCTCCGACGAGCCTCCGCGGGAGCGAGGCTATATGGCGCGGAGTTGTCAAAGAGTCCGGCGCTTCCTGCTTATAATCGCTTGTCGATATTCCATTGACGGCACCGGTTATTGTACCCGGCCTCGCTCGGCCGTGCGATTCGCGAAAAAAAAGCGCGACGGCGGCTTTGATGCCCCCTGCCGCTGCGCAGCTGCAAGTCGGCTGCATCAATATACCCTAGGTGCAAAAGGGAAAACGAACCGGAGACAGAGAAGACGGTTAAGCGATGCGAAAGAGCAGGGAGGAGGGGGCCTGCGATTTCTTCTTGTCGTGTCGCGCGCGTCGAGGACTTCTTTTGTGCCCGCGAGCCGATTATTATTTCTTTTATCTTTTCTTTTTCTCCATTATACTGGATATTAATTTTCCAACTTGGCTCTCCCTTTTACTCGTCAGCGCGTTTTACGCGAGTGCTTGCACAGCCTGACAATTTGCCCCGACAATTAATAAAGACGTGAATTACGGTATGTACTTTTGCACACTACTTTTACGCACAGAATCACATAAAAATAATTCTGCATTAAGAGATAAATAAAAACAAAATTTATTTTACTTTATTTAATAATAAATTATAATTGATTGTACTTCTGCTTTTGTTAGTTTTCTGAACACACGTTACAGCTTAAATGAATAAAATTAAAGAGTGATTAAATAACATTATCGTCATGATTAAACACACTGTGATTTATTAATCAGCAAATAGTTGAACAAAATATTTACTGAGCAAAGAGTTGCATTGTGTGCTACTCTAATCATAAAAAAATTATCAAAAATTAAATAGTAAATATAAAAAAAAACAATAACATTAAAAGGAAAATAACGCACGCTAAACCACCGACAACATTAGTCAAAGTAGATAAACTCCGCGTACCGCCAGACAGACAGGCATCAAATTAATTCGCACCATGAATTTTGTAAATTTCATTTCTCGATCAATTGTTGATAAACTCATACGAGTACTAAATTAGCATCGAATGTACTTTTAAATAAATCGATAGGCCGGCTACAGTCACATGCAAGCTAATTCTTTTTTTGTAAGGAGGCGCGCATACCTCGTCCGATCAATATGTAAGCCACCATTCACGACCTACAGCTCTTTCGTAGTATCGTCAAGCGTTGAAACAAGGTCATAAGTCCTTTTCTCTCTTTCTTTCTCACTCACTTGCTCCGTTATCGCTAGCTCGGTCCCGTCGCAACGAACGTTGGAGCGCGCGGGATCTCCGGGTTCACTCAACACCTCGTCGACGGCAATTTACACGAGAAATGGTTAACAATTTAGGACGGACTCGTGGAGCGATGGGACGCCGTGCAACTGCACCGCGCGAGGCAAGAGCGACGCATAGGCGCGGAAGACTTCGCTGTCGCAGGCGGCTGTAGTTCGAATGAGCGACACAGAGAAGGGAGGGATACAGAGGGAGAGAATAGCGGCGGGTAGATTAGAGGGAACAAAGTGAGGATCGGTTTGCAGGCGAGCAGGAGAACAATGCCGCTGTACGAAGGGGAATCCCCTTTCCCCGTCAGCTCGGGGATGAAACGAGCGCGGGAGACCGCATTAATTATGCTAATGAGAAGCCGATAACGAATAAAGGGCGCGATTTTTATTCTTTTCCGCGGACTTTCTACTTTTTTTTACAGCGGGCTACTTGAATGCGGCGAGGCTTTTCCAGATGTCAATTAATGCGACTTATAAGCGCGGATATCTTTTAAATCGAACGTTTAGTCAGTTACACTTACGTAAAGATATTAAATTGATTTTTTTTATTCTGAAATTGAATTACTCGTGCCCCTTTTTTAAAGTTATTCTTGGGTACTTTGCACTGAAAGAATTTCTTGTGGAACATTCCTGTAAACAATGAAGTGAGCGTATCGATAACATCGAAATTTTTATAAAACAAAAAAAATAAATAAATAAATAAAATAGAATATCCAGCGCTGCCATTTTTTGAAAATTTCGGAAATGTTCCACCAGATTTTATATTTCGGTCAAGTGTACATATACACGCGTCTATTTTTTTCAAAATTTCGAGAGATATATTTTTGTTTTCCATATGGGTAATTTTTTTCTAACCACAGCCGAGAGTACTCGTTCGATTGCAGTAAACTATACTATCAACGCGAACGCAAAATTCTGCACGTAAAAAAACGCATTGGTTAGCGCCGAATTTATTTAGTCTGGGCTGCAGTTATAACGTGCGTTTCGGGAGAGGGACTGAGAAAATAACAGGAGCCGCAAGGACCGCTCGGTACGATCCCGCCGTAAAAACAAACTAATGCAATTTGCGGCGCCTCGTCGACGTATCAGCAGAGGTACATAAACGCCCGCGTCGAGAAATCTCGTAAATTGGAAAAAAACGGCCAATCAAAGCTCGAATCCCTGGGTGTGTGTATACACACGCCCATTGCACGTCATTAACGCTGGCTGACGCGCGCGTGTATCTTCTACTACGAGTAACGAGCGCGCGACTCCGTTCCACGGGAATTTTGCTAAATTAAATTCTCAGTTTGTTTTACGGGCCGCGCGTGCAGCAAATTTGCAATCGCCGCCTGATTTCCACGAATCTCTATTCATCTTTATTGCTTCCTCATAGAGGAAGCTTTGTAATAGTAAAATTTTGAGTTTCTTTTAAACTTTGTGGAAACATGTTTTATTGTATTTTGAGTCCGAAAAACGTGTTTTTAGAAAATGTCTGTATGGATGTGAGTGTGTGCATGTATACCGCTCTATCTTTGGAACTACTGACCAAATTTTACGTGTCTTAGTTCATTTTTTTTTGTTTTTAAATTCTGTATTCGGGACAAAAACAATTTTTTTAATCAACCGATGTGTTAGTCTGAAATTATGTTTGAGGAAGCTAAGTGCCAATCTATTGGCAGCGGTTTTTTTATTTCATTATATGAAAGTTGCAGCTTTGTACGTACGTGCGTTTAAATTTTGCGGGGGTCGAACGAAGAGTTCACGGATATGTGGGTGTTATTCTTTCACCCGTAAAACTGTTAACTATGTTATATTGCTTTGAACAATTTTCGAAGAGGGCGTTTCTCTAGATACCCTCAAATAAAGTCCCTCAGGCAAATAAAGCGGGGGAATATTTTTCGAGCGGCAAGTCAAATAAGCAAGGCGTTTCACGAGCCAATATCAAGGAGGATGAATCAGGATTTTTGTATATTTAAAAATTTTGAAACATAAAATGTTAATTCTGTTGATTTTCTATCATATGAATATTTTTATTCAGAACTAATATAACAATATTGCAACTTGCACTGTATGTTATATACATAAGTTCACTTTAAGCAACATTTTTAAGAAATTTACTATAAAGATTACAAGAAAAAATAAAAACCGTGGTTCAAGTTGCTACGTTGAAAACGTTTACAGGAATTAATCTCACAATAAGTACAGCAGCTATACTCATCGTAAAAATTTGCGTCTTCTATCTGAACATAATTTTTTAAAGCAAAATTAAAAATGTACAGAATTACAGTACACCTACAGAAATTTTAATAAAAAAAATACGATAAATGTAAACCGACATTCATGGAAGTACACAATCAAGATCAAGGGCGCCTCTTGTTAGGCATGTCTTAATACATCAGAGAAAAGCTAAGCTTCTGAACTCAGCAGGGAAGATATTCCGCAAACGGGAGAGGTGCCCCGTAAACTGGAGCGCGGGTCTATTATGTTCGTCAGACCGTCCGTTAAGGAATATCATGCAAATGTCGGATATTCTTCGGCGCCTCCTCCTTACTTTCAACCTCCCCAGGAAACTCGCGTAAATATACGCATACGTCCATATCTGTAAGAGCTGATATAATCGCCGGCTGGAGACCAGAGGAAATACGAAGCAGACAGGGGTGTGTAGACTTATCCGCGTGTGATTTATCGCGACGTTATTTTTCATTCGCCACTTGGCAGTGTCGATGACATGAGACGAGAAATTGGGATCGCTTAAGACTTTGCGAAATTTGATTAAATTTTTTAGTCGAAGGATTGGCTATCTGATTTTGTAGAATTTCTTATGAGAGATAAAATTACTTCTTTGTTGGAGGGCAATAGATTGGATTACAAGTTTCAGGCCGTATTTTGACAACTTTCCGACTATCTCGGTAACTTTTAAAGTTACACATAAGAGCTCGGTTCTCTTAAGTTAAAAAACATCTACTTAAAAATCTCTTAGCGTAGTTTATGAAAGTTAAAAACTTCGTAATTTTTATTTTAAACTTTAACCCTATGTTCTTTTAAACTCACTTTAAATTTCCTGAACTTTAGACTAATTATTCGCGATTTTTATTTAATAAATTGAAGCAATAATATTCTTAGTTGCGTTTTTCTGCGGTATCTTCGTAAAATCTGGGAACGAATGCATTTTGTTCCCTAAGCACGTGAAAAGTAAATTCCATATCGGAAATTCAATATCTTTAGCCTCGGGTAAAATTCATAAATATGCAATTGGATATTCTGGAAATACCGCGTGGAAAAGTAAATCAACATTTGCGTTTTCTTACCTGCGGTGTGGTACAACATCCTTAAGGATTTGATATCATTGGAAACGTACAAAGCATAATAAATAATTCCTAAATCCCTAATTATGAAACCGATTCGATCTCCAAACTCTTAAAATATTTATTCGAGTAAATTATTGTTAATTGATAAAAGGACTCATAAATCATTAACTATCGATTTCATTAAATAAAAATTGTAAGTTCTTTAGCAAAATTCTCTATTAAATAGATGAAAAAGTAGAAATTAGTATACAACTGTCACTCTTCTGAAATTAAATACGATAATTCAAGAAATAATTATCTATAACTTCCCTTGCATTATTCTAACTCTGTATTTTGCACAACAATAATGTAAAATAGATAACAAGGAAGGTACTAAACCGATATAGCAACACAACAAGGTAGTTAGCCTACACCCATCATATAGCCCGTAAAATTTTAGTGCTACATGTACAATGCACATCACAAAATGCGTGACACGCTCTAGACCTGCAACTGCTCTAAACGCACTACTGTTAAGATCTTAAAAAGGCTGATCCTAAGCCACTCGTCTTCATTTTTTAAATTCAAATCGATGATTAAACTCCAGCAATAAATTCGAACGTTCAGAGGCAAAGTTTCTCTCTTCTTCCCCTCGAATATCGGCACGCTCCCCAAGAATTCCATCTTCGCGATCGCCCAACTTGCGACTTGCAGCCCCCTTCGCATCTCGAAAATCCAAATAAAAAAAATGGAAAATAACTCTGCTCTCCAAGATTAAATCGCTCGCAGAGAGGCGCCACAGCGTTTGATTTACCGGCGTCTCCCTGTGAGCGCTTGCAGGGAATCCGCCCCTCCGAGCGATTTATCGGGCGCTACCTCAACCCTCCCCGCGAATTTATTCGCCGAGCTTCGAAATTACGAGGCCGCCACCGCAGCCGACGCGTTATCGGAATTCCCGCCGAGCGTTTAATGCGGTAACGCATCGCGCGGAAGCCGCGTATCTTGTGCCCGCCGCTCCTTCCCGCACGAGCATCCATTTCTGTTTACGATTGTTTCACCTGATTTAAGGATAGTTTTCTCGCGTTAATCTCCTTTGGGTTGGGTACAGAGCGAAATGCCGTATGCCCTAGAGAGGATGACTTTCGGTTTTAATGCGAATGGATTGGAATGAGCGCTATTCTATTGTGCCTCCCACCTCTATTCCCCCGATAGTTCGACTAAAAGCTTCGGGGATAGGATCGGGTTTATGCGCTTTCCTAAATTTCCACTCGCATTGCGGTTTAACGAACTGCTAATTTGTTTTCGGTTGAAAATTATTTTTAATATATTTATGCTCATGAAAAATTCCTTTGTGATAATAAATTAGTGTCTGGTGTGCCTTATTTTAAAAAGGAGAGTAAAAAAAGTATAGAAAAAAATCAGTCAACTGTAGTAATTCACGAAAATCCTTTTTATTGTTTTCTTTTATGATAGCAAAGGAAACGATTTAGAAGAAACAATAAAATTGGTTACTTTTTATGACTACATTTATTGTCGGGTATATGTAATAAAAGCCCCAAACTCTTATTCATATTTCCTCACGACTAGTTTTAACGGTCGGGTTTACTCTAAAAGCGTAGAGTCACTATTTTTTTAATAGTCTATCTCAAAGTAAATTGATAAAGTACTGAGAGAAAAGAAAAATGTCCTTAACTTACATTTTCTTAAGAAAAGTACCTTATAATAAAACTTTCGTATAAAAATGAGAAATCAGAAAAGGATCATCGGCTGAAGTGATATTTTGATAAGTTGTGCACTCATGTTATCCTTTTCTACTGAAAATATCGGAATTCACTTAATTAAATTAGGCCCTTCTAGCATTAATTATAAAGTGAGAAATAATTTCATAAAAATTAAATTCCCTCATACTCGCAAGCTTGAGTAAGGTACGTGAGGTGTCAGTTTGCCAGTCAGCCGTCGCTGAAGCTCGCCACTGAGACGGGCGTTCTGGCGGACTTGTGGACCTCGGAAGCTTCATTCAAACGAGATTCCGGGGAAAATGCAAGTCGGGCGAAGTTCCGCCCGTCGGAACTTCTGGAGGAATCTACGCGCGCGGATCAAATGCGCCTCCCAGGCATCAACCCCTCGGCTGGGTATTATCGCGGTCGGGGGAGCCGGCGCTCGACCCTCGAGTTTCTCGTAACTTTTCGTTCGATTGCAGACACCGCGAACAGAAAATAAAAGACTCGGTGACTATGCGTTTAATTGCCTCCGGGAGTCAGGCAAAATTGTTACACTTACTCTCACGAAGTTCTGCTATTATCTGCTGGTACATTGATTACTGTTAATTTAACTTGTAATTACATAACACTTATAAGTAAGTGGTATTGACTTAATATCGATGCTGCTCTGTTTAATGATTAATCTATTTTCGTAGAACAATTGATGAGTTATAATTTCATTTTTAATTTAAGCACGGATAAAGCTTGGATGATAATGAACAGAACGTCCTCATAAAAGACTCAAAATGTTATTACCATAGCGAAAGAATTTTTTTAATTTAGAATTTAATAGCAATTTTGATTTCATGAAATTAAAATACTTTCTGCGAATCTTAACCATAAGGGAAGAAAATTAGTCCTAGATACAAAAAGTTTAAAAATCTTCAAAGTTTCACGATATGATTCAAGGAGGTCAAACTCTCAAAAGTCCAAGATGAATAGCAGCAAGAGACTCTGTTAGGCCAGGCTTTCATATAGTCAATAAGACCTCTGAAGTACCTGCTGATTAAATCAATAAACACAGAAACTGTTTACAAACATATTTATATAAGTATGACGAAGAATGAATGTTTGTGATGAAGTAGGTACGTTCCATTGAAAGATATAAATCTCATTACTTAAAATGTATTATTTTTTTTAATCTACTTTCATTTACTAGAAAATTTCAATTACTTTTCAAAAGATTTACTTAAAAAATGTCCTGTTTTGATGCATTAAAATGTACGAGCACAACACACCGCAGTAAAACCTGCTCTGAATGGTTACTTTTAAGATTCTACCGAAAAGTTTGAAAGTAATGACAGGGATTCGATGTAGGAACAAAGTCTGTTAACTTTTCTTCTCCGTCGTGATAATGTTTTTATAATTACCAGTAAAAGGAAAATTCGCAAGTTTCTTCTGGCCATCGCAAGTTTTCCGAGCAAGGGACCACGTCCCGCGGAATGTCTACTTTCCTCGTGACTTTTATCGCGGAAAGCAAAACTACGTCCAAGGACGTGAAAAAGAGAAGAGCAGTGAAGATAAGAAGCGGAAAAATTCCACAAAAATATAACTGTAGTACTTTGCACTTCTTAGACAAAAAGATGAGGAAAGTATCTTTATACATTTTTTGTTTACGTGACAGTAAAAATTTTACGATTATTAAGTCGTATAAAAAAGATCATAATTAATTTACCCTCGACGTCCTTTTCGCGAAGGACTTTTTTCGTTCAGCCGTTAAAACTTTTACCAGAGTAATGCATTTTTTAAATTTACTTTTACTGTTGACTTTCGTTGAAAAGGGAGCGTAGTAAAAATTAAATTTAAAAACGAAAACCAACATCCACACAGAATTTTCTCTGCGAAATCGGGAGACTCCAACAACTCACGAGTCAAAATATACGCACGCTCGGCAGATAAATTTGCGGGTTATTCGAGGGTGGATCCCTGAAGGACACATGCAATCTCGGCGATAGCGCTGAAAAATACCTGCAGCTCGCAAATTTCGCGTCCGTTTCTGTCGCGCCGACCCCCTTAGATTGCACTTATTATCCCGGCTCTCGATTCCTTGCAGATCACCCGCTCAGGAGGGGCAAAGACAAAGAGGCGAGCGGCTCAGCCGAGCTCGGGGCTTTTATTCCCGGCGAACGGCATGGCATTTTGCGGGACGTTTATTCCGTCGGCGTAGAAAGGGTCTTTACTCCGTGCGCTTTTAACCCCAATCTGCATGCTTTCTCATTTTTCGTTATTACCTTCCCCTGATCCGCCCACTACGCTTCGAAAAATAGCGTCTGGGGCTCTGCAAATGAAGCGTGAATATGTTAAAGCGAATTTACGCAGAGGGATTATATCTCTTCCGACTTGAGGTTATATTTGCTTACGAAAGTGGATGTCTTGTGTAAAATGCGTGTACCCTAAATGGGCGATGGGTTGAATTAACACGAATAGACGAAGGAGTAACATTGATTAAAGTTGCAGAGATAGAGGAAATTCGTAGCATCTTTTGAGAGTTGATTAATCTTCAAGATTCACATTTTTACAGTCAATTGGATTGAATACAATTTATTATTGCTATCCTCTTGGTAAATAGAATCTTTTATTCGAGAAGTATGTAACATATTTTTTCTTTGGTAATATTTCAAGAATTTTAGGAAGCTCTAAAATTACGATTTCACTGGCAATAGAGTAGGAATGCTTACTTAATTGAATGCCTTCAAAATCCTTAAAACTATCAATTAATTGTACCAATCAGCAGTTTAATTGAGCAGGACATTGAATTGACATTAAATTTTAATGTCTGTAATCATTTTTCAATTAATTACCAATAACTTGCACCAATAAACGAGCAGAATCCATAAAATACATGCATTCAATTCAAAACATTATTATCCGATACACGACAAAATCCAACCCGTCGATATGAGCTGTAAATACTCGGGGCAATTGCGAAACCGTATCGCTTACCGCTGAAAAATCGAACCGAAAAAGTGGTAGACGAAAAAAGAAAAAAGCTACCCGAACGAGCCGATATTTTGCACTTCAAACTCGTGAGTTAAACCGGCTGTAGGTGGCATGAGAAAAGAAAAAAAGGGAGGGAGAGAGAGAGAGAGAGAGAGAGAGAGAGAGAGAGAGAGAGAGAGACAGCTCCCCCTGCTCGAATGCCGCGGCGGCATCCCTGGGGCTTCCCGCCCCCGATTGCCCCACTTACGGCTCGTGTGTTTCCTTATCCGGTAGTCTTTTGCCTCTGTAATGCCCGTTGACGTCTTTTTTTCCCTCGTGCTTCACCCACCTGCATCTCCCTCTCGTCGCGGTTATTCAACGAGAACCATGATTTTTCAACGCGAGCACGCTCTTTGTTGCCGACTTAGTTTTTTTATACGTCGCACTTTCCTCCGTTTCTCGTTTTTTTTTTTTTACGCACGTCCGAACGTTCGACAAATTGAGGGGCGTCTTTGTTTTCTTTTTGCGAAAGTCGGACGAAATGCACGGAGTGTACGGAAAAGTGGAAGCTATCGTATTTTTACTGAATCATGAGGGAGATTACGACAAGAATGTTGGATAAAAATTGTGGGAATCCATTGTCACGCAGAGAACGCAAATATTGACAAGTTTTAAATAAAGTTTCCTTCAATGAGTCGCAATGACGAATGCATCTAGTTAATAAATTTATGTACTTTCTAAAGGTGTAAAAAAAAATGTTATCAACAGCTGTTCTGCACATATGAATGAAATAAACGTAATCGCATTCATTTCAGATTTACATACTTATCTCGATCCGATACAAAGTCCAGCAATATTTATAATTCCAAAGACAACAAACGATATGCATTGCTAAATTATTAAACACTATAAAATAGATTTCTATAAGAACTCCCAATAAATAAAAGAATAAAATTTAATAATAAAAAAAAAAGAATAAAATACCTAACGAAATAAATACGAATCTGTAAAAAACCACATTCTTCTGAAATCCTCTTCACCTTTCATACAGAGCTCCAAAGAACTATACCGAAGAGTCGTTTGTCTTGGCGGTGTGCCTGCCGGCGTGCCAGAAAACCTGTGGGCCGCGACGTTTTGGCTCACCTCGAACGGAAAATACCGAAAAACCCAGAGGCGCATAGACACACCCAATCGCCCCACACCCTAATATAGAGGAGGGAGGAAGGGGATCTTCGCTCGAACGAGCAACAGATCGACAAAGAAATTAAAGATCCAAAACAAACGCGGTTATCTGAGTGAAAGTGTCGTTCCTCATGTGGCTCGGGATTGCCCGATGTAGGTCTGCGTAATCGGTCGAAAAAATAAATGTGTCAGTTGCACGGCCCCTTTTAATTCGTCGAAGTCGAAAAATACGTGCGGTGAATGATGAGAGGTGTTTGGTGCTTTTGCTTTGCGCTTATAGGGAGTGTGGGTGGACCGACGCGTTGGCTGGCGCAGTGTAAAGTGGAATATTGATATAATTTATTAGTAGATCAATTTGTTGGACGACCGAACAAACGGCCAGCGTCCGTGACAACAAGCAATTCAATATTCCTCATGGTTTTGCGAACCCATTCGACGACCGCGTAATCGACTAATAAAAGGGTCACTCGTGTGCAACGGCTATTTGAATAATTCTGAAACAATTTTAGAGTTGTTATGACGTGACTATTAATATACAAATAGTTCTTTTAATGCCACAGAAATTACAGAGAAAAAACAATAAATGATCTAATATTCAATTATGGCAATAAGATATGGCGATAAATAACCTGTAGTTGCGACTCGCTAGAGAATACGTATATAAGAAAAGTATCTTTCAAGATGTCTCACGGATTAGAGAAGACACCACAGCCATCCGGCCAGCATTATCACACTCTTACATAACGCTTTAACGTCACATCTTATCTGAAATCACATTTATAATGTAATGAAGCTATAAATATCAAACTAATTTGCTACATCTTTTTTCTTGCATCAACAATTTTTTTAAGCATACCATCACAACAAATGTTTTATCAATTTCGAACACTAGAAAATCAGTAAACTTTTATTCTTGATAATATCTAGTCCAAGTAAAATTATCAGCATGTGACGCAGCCAGATGCGTATAATAACGCCCTAAAATGTGACGAAGAAACTCGAGCTGTTGGTCCAATTTCCATGACGACGCCGTTCGTAGCTTGCCAAGAAAATTCCGTCCGTGTGGAATCGGTGCAATTATATTGGGGACCGTTCGCTCGCCCACCGCACGTTATTACGTTTCTCTTCTTCGAGGTGGATAATGCCAACTATTTACATGCAGCAGTACCTAACTCGCCGCTGAAAATTACCGCCTCGTTTTTTTCTCACTGTCGACCACTCCTCGCCGCAGCGTGCCGTCCCATCGCCATGACCATGCAGTTGGTGTTTGAAAAAAAACGAGCTTACTCTTACCTCACGCAAGTGCGGTGCATAAGCACGTTAAAACTAATTTCTTCAGGTAACTTTGCCTTCGTAAAAAAAACTTAAATTGGCTGTTACTTTATTAATAGGCCCGTGACACGAATTTCGCGTTTACGTTCAAACTCTTTCAGAATCGCGAATAGCCCAATAGCTTGGAATTGGCTGAATGTACCGAAAGTTAATAAGTTATTTAAATCCTCGGTGCACATTAATCAAATTACAAGTAGTTTCAACGGTGTCCCGCTGGGGGATCAATTTGTCCGATTGAAAGTTTAATGGAAGTGCGTCTGTTGTACCGAATCAACGAGAGCTGCACTCGGCGGTTGACGGTTATTGTCTCTCGTTTCGTGGCTTCAATTACTCGCTCGTGAAGAGGAGGGTGACAAGGGGGGAGAGACGCGAGCTCCGGCCAGCAAAGAATTTCCCAGAGTAACAGCTTTTAAATCCATAGCCGCGGCGATTCTGACGGGCGAAGCAATTTTACACCCCTGGCTAGGCAGCAAATCGGCTTACGCAAGCCTCGCCTCATCCTCCGGCAGAAAATTCGCCAACACGAGCCGATGCCGAGCAATCCGACGTCCCCTCGGCCTCCGATCAAGCGCGGCATTCTTCGTTCGAGGGGAGGGCTTTCCGCCGGGTAGATTGCTTTGATCCAATAAGGCACGATTTTTTTACGGCTTTATTATATGTCTTTATGTATTTTTGATATGCGCCAAGGGGTAAGCTTGGCGCGTATCCTTTCTCTTTTTTTCACCATCAAAATTTCATCACCGCGCCAAATCGCCGATCTTATTTTCCTCGGCTCGCCTGGGCACTGGAAACTTCTACATGAATTGCCTTCGCAGTTTTACGATGATACATAATAAAATGACATCCGATATGCGTGCTTTTTCACTAACTTCGGCGGATTCAAATCAAATCGCAATCTGCGCATCACATTTCTGAAATGCATTTTAATGCCCCGAGCTTATGGCGTCCGACTGTTGACGACCCATAAAACAATACGCTTAATATCCTCGAAAAATTAAGTGCCGATCGACATATCGGCGTTGGTAACTTCATGTGCTTTATGGCATTATAGCCGGTTTAAAACATCGAATAGAAAATCCATAAAATGCTCGAAAGTGCGCACTAAACCATAGAAATTCCCACCGAAAAAAATAAGAGCTTGCAATATTCTCCGAAATCCACTACGAGATTCTCGCGTGGATGAATCCGCGACAAATGCCGCGAGCCACGTCTACTGGTGATCAATCAGATTACAACGTGAGCGCGAGGTGGGAACAGAAGTCGCTCGTGCTAATGCGTCTAAGCTCGCCTTCGCCTCCTTCAGCCGGAAACGACGCCGGCAGGAGCGACTGCAGCGGGGGTGCGAAGAGCCGCGCAACAGGAACCGCCGAATGAATATTAATGAGGCTGCGTGGCCGAAGGAGTTTTTAATGAGCGATCGGCGCGGACGATAGGCACTCGGGGACGATCTGATAGCCCGACCACGATTTTACGATTCTCGTCGCTGATTCGGCGGGACTGGTTGGTGGTGTACGCTTGTGGGCCGATTTATAGGCCTACAGTAACCAGCGGGAGTTCTGCGCGTGGATTTTCGAGGGCGTGATCGCTTAATTATTAGATCCATCGAAAGGTAGGGGATGTTTTTTCGACGCTTATCAGTGAGTGTATTATTATTTTATTAGTCACACTCAGTAGTAAAAGTGACTTTTCTTTTACCTAAATAATTACATTTTTATACGAACTTTCAATAGACCTGCACCTATTCCAATGCGCCAAGTCATTATTTAAATTTCGTTAAAATACTTATAAAAATATACTGTTTATTTAAATTTAAGGCTTGTAATCAATCGTGTAATTAGTTTTTTGTTTACAAGTTAATTAATCTATTCACAAAATTCTCAAAACTTTCATCGGGTATTGCTTTGAAATATTATAAAAGTAACTGATGAATTACAATCAGACCACAATGAAATAATCACAAAATTTCATCGAAAAAGTAAATATTCACCCCGGTAAAATCGACAATTTTTTTTTACCAAGCATTTCTCAATAACGATCACTTCAACATCGACTAGCTTTTTCATTTCCGCAAGCATCGCAGGCACTGCAAATCTTACAATCAAGAAAAAGTCGGGGAGGGGGGTCTTTACAGCGGTAGCTCCGCTCTCTATTCCCTGGAGTCATTTCTTCTTAATTGCGTGGAAGATCATTAATCTCGGTTATGTCTTCGACGAGGGGATAGCACAGGGGGTGGAGGTAGTGGGGTGGAGAGCTGCATTTAATTTCGGCACCAGAAACGACCCCGTCCCTTTCATTCCCGACGGCGCAGGGGCAATTAGCCAGTGTCCGTCCGTGTATATACGTTCAGTGCGCGATTTACATCGAGCAAGCGTTTTTTTTTTTTTTTTTTAATTTTGTTCTCCCCATCGTCACCCGACGTGAAACCACCGCCAGACACTGCCCGGTGATTATTCAAGTTTCATTTTTTTATCGCTGTCGTGCTGATGGAACAATGACTATACTTTCTCGTCCCTTCAATTATCTGCCTTCAATTTATTCATAAAATAGATACCATCTACTTTATTTTGACTTTCTAAAGCAGAAAATAAAATTGTCTCTATGCCGAAAGGCAATTAATTTTTTGTACTGCCAGTGTGATTTGCAGAGATATCCTTTTTTTAAATAATTAGAATAGACGTTTAGTGATGGATTAATTGTGATACTCACTCTGTCTGATTATCCTCAAAGGTGAGCGTGCCCTCGCTGTGCACGAACTGTTTGCCGGGCTTGGCCGTGCCCTCGACGGTACAATAGGGGATGATGACGCGTCCCCGGGCACCACTGTAACGGATTACCGGCAGCGGGAACATACCGATGCTTTCGATAAGCTCAAAGTCGCGCTCTGCGAATCCGAAGATGCCGCTGTGATCATCGTCGAGGATCATCACCGTAGCCAGGCTTGGCGACGCCAGCATCGCCGGTTGCGAACAGTTTGTGAGTCTGAAAAAAGTATAAAAGTTTTCTTGCTAGACAGTTTATAGCACCAATTAGAGCAATTAATTTCTTTAGTTATGGGATTATTGATATTTTTTTATTAATTTTTGCAATAAAAGATAGATATGCATGTTTTATTTACAAAATGTTTAGTTTTTTTTTTTACAGACAATTTTGTGATTAAATTTTCTGTAACGAACTTATTTTAACCTCACAAAGGGCTCTTACGAATTTTCATAAAACACCACGAATCTCGAGGTAAAATAATTTTGATGTCATAAAGAAAATTATTTCATTCAGTTTATTTACCATAATCAATTACTTCATTTTATCACCATTCAAAACAAATGAAAGTACGACAATGAATGTTTAAAAAAAAAACATTAATATTTAGTACGCAATTTTGTAGAAATAAGCGCATGAGGAAAGAAGTCAGTGGCAGTCGAGCAATATTCTAATCACGCGACCATAAACGGAACCGCTCGCATCGCAGCGAATAAGGGCACTTCCTTCTCATATTGCCTACCAATGAGCCGGTGTCCGGGGGAGCTCGCGCAGCGCGGCCGTAAACCAACGGGACGATCTTTCCGGCAAAAACGACAAACAGCCGCTAATTTCGCCGGGATTCGAATTTCTCAGACTAACAAGATAATTTGCGCACACGCGCCGGGAAACGCTTAAGTGTCCGATAATGATTGCCAGGCTGACCCAGTTAAAGTGCCCCCGTGCGTTTTCGCCGTTAGGCACGTCGCGCGCGCGCGCCCCCGCGATTAAGACCGGCGCCGGACACGAGAGGAAAAAATTAAGCGAAACGAGCACGTCGCTTTTCCTGCGCGCGCCTTTCTTTCGCCGCCTTATCGCCCCTCACTTATTCGCTTATCTCGCGACCGTAATCGCCGACACGACGACGTCTCACGTCATGCCTTCCTGCACCAATAAAGAAGAAAAAGCCCCGGCCGTCCAGCATCATTAACTCTGTATGTCGCGCTTTTATCGTCAAATAAATGATATTTTCTTTTTCAATTTTTCAATTTTTCTCAGAAGTTAAGATGTTGTCAACGTATTATTCCGATCATAATATTTTTTCAAAACGACAGTGTTTGGCGTAATGACTTTTTGGATGTTAATTTCGAAACTATTAGCTGGACTCAAGCAACTTACAGTCACGGATATGAGTATACTCTTAAAAAATGGCAAAAACGATCAACGCGGATGAGTATATCTATTTCTAGCCATTATTTGATCATAATTCCCAGTTGATTTATCGACACGAGTGAAGCCTCATTCGATCGCGCGTAGGAAACTGATCTGCGTAGCACCGAGGAAGTTACCTAATCTAATCGCTCGGTAGGGTTGTTTCCTTGAAACGCGGAGCCGGCCGCGAACACGTGAGTCGTCCGCGATGACACGTACTCAAAAAAAAAAATTATCCGTTGCCTCACCTCACATAGAAGTGCTCGTCCTCCTCGAAGAGCTCGTCATCGATGACGGAAAGCTTGATGGTCTTCCTGGTCTCGCCGGGCTCGAACTGCAGCGTGCCCTTGACGCTGACGTAATCGGAGCCAGCCTCGGCTGTTCCGTCCTCCGTGCAGTAGTCGACGGTGCAGGGCTTGTTCAGGTCCCCGCCTACCCTGGTCACTCCCACCTCGAACGTTCCCACGTTCTCCATGACGGTGTAGTGGCCCGGCTCGAAGTACACCCTCATTGCGTTTATATTCTCGATGTCGACGCTCTCGGCCTCGGCGCGCTGCAGCTCCGCCTTTACCTCGCTCAGGTCGCTCTGGGCTCGCTCGCTGATCTTCCGGCTGAGGTTGCCGGCGCCCACCATCTTCCTGGTCGCCTGCACCCGGTAGAAGGCTCGGCTCTTGGGGCCCTTGCCTAGCACCTCCTCGTGCGCCATCACCTCGAGCTGCTCGAGCGACAGCTGGGGATGCTTCTTGCGCAGCTCGCGCAGCGTCTTGATGTAGTCGCGCCTCGTCTGCTCGAACTCCTTGGACTCGGGCGTGTCCGCGTCGACGTACCGGTCGATCATGCCGTTCGCGTGGTCGTGCTGGGTCTTGATCTCGAGCTCGACGCCGCCGTCCGAGTCGCCGGCTTCCGTCTCCACGATGACGCCCCGCTTGTTCATGCGGTAGCCTTTGTGCAGGTACTTGTAGATCAGGAGGCGGCGGTCCGCCACGTAGGCCGTCAGCACCGTTGCCGGGAAGAAGGAGAAGGTAAGCAGACCCTCCCAGACCTCCAGAACGCCGGGGCTGCTCACCGCCAGAATGATGTACAGCCAGACGTAGGCGAAGATACTCCAGGTGGCCGTGACGAAGAAGACCCGCAGGTGCTTTATCTTGCGCGTCTCACCGTCGGGTATGACGAAGACGCAGAGGGCGATGATGACGAAGAGGTTGTAGGCTGCAGAGCCGACGATCGTACCGGGTCCGAGATCGCCGGCCTCGAAGTTCTTCGCGTAGATCTCGATGATCGAAAGGAGGATCTCGGGCGCGCTGCTGCCCAGCGCCATCAGGGTCAGGTTCGCCACCGTCTCGTTCCAGACGCGCACCACGACGATCTGGGGTTCCTTGCCCGGCCGCTTCACCAGAAGCTCCTTCTCCTTCGATGTGATCACCTCGATGGCCGCCATGAAGCGGTCCGATATTATCGAGACACCGATGAACAGGTAAAGCAGCGCTAAGAAGTAGACGATGCCGCGGAATACGATGTCGAAGAGCTCGAGGTTGTCGGTGGGGTGCCATAGCGGCACTATCAGCCCGGCCTCGCAGCGCGTCGAGAACGTAGTATTGTTGTCCGACATCTTTGCCAGTCCGACAGAGGCTACCCGGTACCGCTACTCTCGCTCTGACTGCCGGCCGATGTCCTCGTGCGGGGGGCTACTGTCGCCGGGTCGCGCCTCCTCGCGGATGGCCAGCCCTCACCGCTCCCCCGCGCCTCATGCCTTCACTCGTATCCTCGGTTCTCCGTGCACGCACTTCATCGGGCGCCGAACACCATCCTTACGCTGCAGGCACTCGCGAACATCCCGCGGCTCACGGCCCGAGAGGACTCGACTAGACAGCCGGCCAGACAGTCGGCGAGGGTGGTCGGATGGAAGTAGGAAGAAAGACAGACGGAGAAGAAGAGAAAGAGAGAAAGAGAAAGAGAGAGAGAGAGAGAGAAAGAGACAAGTCCGCGTGCGAGCGAGCGGGAAGCCTACATCTACGGGAAGGAGAAGGGCGGGGGTGGATGAGCGCTCGCAGGCTACCGGCCGAAGGCGAGCTCGCCGATTGCGCGGCGACTGCGTGCAGCTGCTGCCATGATCACGCGCGAGATCGCGAGCGGAGCCGAGGAGCTGGGCTGGCGGGCGCGCGAACGAACCGGGGCCGCGCTCGAGCGAGCACTAAAGGCGCGTCTGGCGCCGAGAGAGGCGAGCTGTGCCGCTGGCGCGGCGACGCGGAAGGGAAGCCCCGTTCGCGCGCGCGCCTCTCCCTCCCTTTGCCGCTCTGGCTGTCTCCCTCTAGCTCGCGCGGGCGCGCGCCCCTCTGCACGCGCAGCTCGCCGCTATATACCTTGCGGGGCGTCCCTGCGCCCGTCCAGGCCAGACCGAGACGGAGAGATAACAGGAGCGAGAGGGGGATGCAACGCGCCGGCCCGGCCCGACGAGATGAATGGGCAGCGCGGCTCCGGGAGATGAAAAATGCCGCGCCGGGGAGCGGCCCCGGCGAAGCCAATTCTCCGATCCGCCGCTCCGGGCGGAGGTTTCCCCGGCGTATTTTAACGGGGCTCGTGCAACTTGTATTCTTGGAGGTCGATGGATGAGGACCAAGACATTGGGAGGGGCTGAAAAATCGGGTGTTCGTTTTTTTCATGTCTTTCTTTTTTTTTTAATACGAAGAGCGAGAAAGCAAAAAGTACCGGAGGGTGGCGGTGCAGCCGCGGGCGCAGGCGCGAGCGCAAGGGGTGTTTTCGGTACGCAGCCGGAGGGCGCGCACTGCAGGCCCAGATGAGTCGCTGCCGCTGTCTCGGGCGTAGCTGCGCCGAGACTCGCCCGAAGAGGCTGCCTTTGTGAGGACGACGCTTGGACCCCGTCCAGAAATCGATCTCAAGGACAAATGCCCGCGGCAGCTTGCATGAACGACGTGCACGCCCGACTTCAAATAATTGCTCTTAATCCTTGATGCTTTTTTAACATTATAATTTAAAAGTTAGCACATATTTTAGCGCGATACGTTTACCACTCTTTAGCGGAATGTTGTAACAGTAGTCAAGGCAGAATTACTTCGTCTTGTCATGTGGCACTGTTACTACTGCAAGTAGTCTATACCTGTAGTTTTTGAATATTATGAATAGAAAATTTAGAATTTTATTATAGTAATTTGATCAATTTAGTACAAAACTAGTAAAATATACCAATAAACTGAATAATTTATTTGTTGCGATAAGTTAAATTGATACCACTAAAAATATTTATAATGTTATAGCTAAGTGTCGGTATTGACCGCTTTAAAATTTAAAGAAAATAATTAATTTTAAAAATACTAATTTTTTTCCTAGTTTTCTTTACCTACGAAGCAGATTATAAATTATGTTTGTACCATTGATTATTGCTAGTTATACGTTAGGAAAAGCAGTTTGCTGCATTATCTTGATTATCTTACTTGCCGCAGTATCCGAGTTCTTCCAAAAGATGGCGATAGTGTTATTAAAAATAAGATTTCTAATTTTTCCAACTTTTTATTATAAAAAATAACTTCTAATTTAAATGACAGTCATATTTTGGATATTATTTATAACATATTTTTTCTTTAATTAAATTTATCTTTATTTTCATGACCAATTTGATTTAAAAGAATTCATTAATCGTAAAATATTAGTTAAAAAAAAAAGAATTTTGATTAGTTACCAATTACGATTAACCAATTTCTAATTGCTATTCACAATATTTAAGGTAATAGAAATAAATTAATTTACGAGGTTAAAATAACGTTTTTATTATAATTTCTATAAATATTGTTAGAATAATATAATAATCAGTGTTCTTGTTTATGATACATGAAGAATATAATTGTCACAAAGTGATAAAAGTTATATCTACTACAATATTTTTTACATTTTCCATCGCTTTTTTCGCTATAGTTTTAATATAGAATAATAGAAAACATTTTAATATAGAATAATAATATAGAAAAAAGTTACATTTTTGTTTTCACAAATATAATAAGGTATTAGATGGTAATTTTTGCAAATTTCCAATTTTTATACCAGATATAGAATTACTCCTTAGATCCAAAATCTCTAATAATGTAGCGTTTTTTAAAGACAATTTACCAATATCGGATATTCTATTGAAACTTAAGTAAAGTTTACTTAGAAGGTTTTGTGCCATAAACGTCGGTAATGAAGTAATTTCATTAAAACTTAAATCAATTTCTCGCAGTGCTGGTAAGTTATTCAAAAATGCCTCGGGTATAATTTTTAAACTATTTCCTCGCATAGAAATGGTAATCAGATTTGGCATCAAAGGAAATAAACTTAAAGTTTTGAATATTGATGAAGAGTACATGTTGTCTAGTTTCAACGAAGACAAATTTTTTAATACACTAAAGTTAGGCATTTCCCAAAGATCATTCCTACTTAAATCAAGATGTACCAAATATGGTATATTTTCTAATACGTCTTTGTGCAAATTGTTAATCTGATTGTTTGAGATATCTAATTCCAGCAATTTAGTGTTTTTGAAAGCGTCTATTCCGATTGTACTAATAGAACAGTTGGAAGCATATAAAGATTGCAAATTATACAATCCTTGGAGACATAAATCTTTATCGTTGCAAAATCGATCACTGACACTTTCAAAATAATTGTGATTAACATTCAACTTTGTAATATTTTGAAACTGCTGACTTCGAATAGCTGTCAAATCCGCTTTTTCCATGATTAAATAAAAAACTGTAGGAGGAAGGTTATTGTAAACATAGATTGCTGGCTCATAAAATCCATTTTCCGACAAATCTAAATATTTTAATTTTGGAAAATTAAAGATCCAAGAGGCTGACAAACTATCCATATTAATATTTCTTAAAGAAAGATACTCTAATTTCGGAAAGTTATAAGAAGGATTAATGTTAAGTTGACGACGAACTGATTCCGGTGCTTTAGTTGTTGAGAAGCGTAGATTTATTTCATAATATACATTAGTACTCGTTCTGAGTGTTGAATCATAATTTACATCTGTGTTATAGTCCAATATAAGAGTTTTCAAATTCGAATGTCCACCAAACGAAAATAATTGAGTCAAACTTAACTTATTCTTTGATGAATCTAAGTATTCTAAATTTGGCAAACCAGCAAATGCATCTTCTTCGAATTCCGTTATTGAGTTATCACTGAGTGTTAAATTCTTTACATATATACTGTTGACAAAATTAGGTCCGATGTGCGTAAATCCCATATTTGAAAAATTCAAAATAATATCACAAGTTTTGTTAATATTCACATTATCTGAAGAATCACTGTCTGCACTTTCAGTACTTATTCTCCTTATTATCAACCGATTAGGGTTAAGGTCGCTAGGACTTGGCCGTTTGGCACTAACCATTAAATGGCATAAAATATATGATATCGTATAAATAATGATTATTTTCCACATTTTAAAAATAATTTAATATTATTTGAAGTTCTTTTAGAAGTGATAGTATGTCAATTTTTACTGACTGCTATGCTTTGGGAAGTACGTTTAACTGGTGAATGATGCGTTTTCTTGAGTTGGAGAGTAACAGAACCTCACGAATGACATAGCCTCCCCACTCTTTAAGTTATTAAAAGAGCACATTAAAGTAAATAGCACTGCAAGGAATATAAAGCTTCACTCAGAAAAGATAAAATTTGATTTATTCTAAGAATAATTTGCTGAAAACGTTGTATTTAAAAACCTGCTGAATCAAAGCAGTCAGTTGAAGGCAGTCGATTAAAATTAAAGTTGTTACAAAATGTAAATAAATTATTTTCGCACACAGTTGTAATTCAAAATGATAATTTATAAAGGTTTTATTATGTTACTTTATAAATTTAATATTACGGAACTACTTGGTAAATCTTTCAAAGAGTTAACTTTTATTGTTGAAATAGAATTATTTTGAAGAATCAGTAATTCTAAAAGTTTAGCTTTTTTTAATGATATATCATCAAAATTTATAATTTTATTTGAACTTAGATCGAGCTGGCGAAGACTTTTTTGACCGTCCCATGATGGTAATGAGGTTATTTTGTTATTACTTAAGTCAAGCTTTTCTAATGCTGGTAAATTATCAAATAATGTCGTTGGTATAGATAATAAATGATTACTCTTCATGGAAAGATATTTAAGTTTTGGCAAATATGTAAAAATCTGCAATACCTTTATTGCTTTCATATTGTTGAGTTTTAAAGTGGTTAAATTTTGTAAGTTACTTAAATTTGGCAAGATCTCCAGTGCATTCTCACTAAGATCAAGTGTTAATAGTGAAGGTAGATAACTAAATGCATTATCAGCCATACGCCAAAAGCGGTTTTTCGAAATGTCTAAACCCAATAAATTTTTTAAGTTCTTAAAAGCATTTTCTGCTATGTAAGTGACCGAACAATTTGAAATAGATAGATATTTCAGATTATCCATATACTCCAAACATAAAAAATTTTCGTTACATCTACTACTGCTAACTCTTACAAAATTATTATGATTCAAATTCATCTCTTCAACAAAATTTAATTGTTCAGTGCGCAGCATTGTCAAACCTACATTTTCCAAAACAAGATTGTTAACGCTTGACGAAATGTTTTTTATGAAATAACCTAGTGACACTTGCAAAAATGGATTATCTGACAAATCAAGATGCCTTAATTTTGGGAATCGATTCATCCAACCAACCGGCAATGAATTAATGTGAACATTGCGCAATGACAAGTATTCTAGATTTGGAAAATCGTAAGGAACGAGGAGTTCGATCGATCCTGTAACATTTTTTCTGAAACTACTTGAATCTTCATCGTTTGTATTTTGTTCCTCCTCATTTTTAAAGTATGCGTCGTTATTGACGTAGTTATTGTCATCCAAAATAGCTACTTTTAAACTTGAATGTCCACCGAATGAAAACAAATGATGCAACGTCAATTGATTTTTGGATAAATCGATGTATTCCAAGTATGGTTGACTGTTGAATATACCATTTTCTAAATTCGCTATACTATTATTTTGTAGCAATAAACTTTTGACACAATTGGTATTTATGAAATTTGTGGCAAGATGAGTAAGGCCCGCATTGGAGAGATCCAATGTTATATCACAGTTATTCGAATTTTCACTTTTATACGTAATAACTTTTGTACGTGCGGGAGTAGTAAAAATAACACACGTACACAATAATGTAAATTTTAATACAAAATTTTTAAGCATTTTTCACTGCACTTTTTCACTGATGCTCCTGTTGTGTAATAATACTGAACTCTCAGTGTGCAGAAATCAACTTTTAACCCATGCCTCAAGTAAGTTATGTATTTATACTGCTCACATTTTTACTCATACTAACGATAAATTAATGTGTAAAATCTGTGTTCATCAATTTATTACTTATATAACAATAAAAAAGTAATATCAGTACAGAACCGATATTTATTACCACAAAAAAGCCGTTGTACTTCGCAATATACATTGGATGATTAATAATTAGTATTGCCATTAGTATAATTGGAAATAAAAGGAAAAATAATTAAAGAGTTATCTATTTGCGGTTTACGTAAAGGAATTTTTTTTAAAATGTTAATTTCTAATTTATCAAAAAGCACAATTAAATCAATAAAGACAAATTAATTCATAAAGGTAGTTAACAAAATTTTATTAATTGAAAAATCTTATATAATGCAGTTTAAATAAATATAATACATAAATACATTAACATACATATACGAATAAACTTGTGAATATGGTTGATTGATAAATTGCGTTTACATTAAAAATGATTGTTACTCTAAAGAATATAAAAGCAACTTTATGCGTTTAATAGTGATAAAACTATAATATGCAAAATATAACACCGAATCTTAATTATAAATATATTTTGTCTATAATACTTCTCACTATAGTGCATTTATATTTATCAAATAAGAATTTTGGTTATGATTCGTAGAATTTAACCAATTTTGGGACTCCTCATCAAACCATGAATTGTAAATCTTATTCGAGTTGCAATTAACTCTACAGCTGTCCACTGAGATCTCTGCGTAAGGACAGCTCATCTGAATTTCCGCCTTGTTGAAGTTAAAAAAGTTATTGTTTTGCAAGTTCAGAATCTTAAGACTCGCAGAGCTACTAAGAGACAATTGATAACTGGCGGTGAATCTGTTGCTTCGAAGATCGAGATACTTTAAAGCTGGTAATCTCATCATCCATCCACTAGGAAGCACCTGCAACTCGTTGTTGGACAAATCGATATCCTGCAGCCACGTCAGATCGATAAAGGTATCCCATTGAATGTATGTAATCTTGTTGCCTCCCAAGAGTAGCCTTCGCAACGACACGGCGCCGTTGAAGTGTTCTCGCCTGAGCTCCGTCAATCTGTTGTTACGTAAGGAAAGCGTCTGCAGATATCGGAGGTTGCTCAGATTGGGCACGTGGGTCAATAAGTTGTTATCCATGACAAGTTGCGAAAGCACCTTCAGGGGAGCGAAGGTTGACGGATAAAGTTTTTCGATGTTGTTGCTCGACAAGTTCAAGCTCACCAGATTAAATGTATCGCGGAAGGCGCAGGCCTCGATCTGAGTAATTTGGTTCTCGGCGAGAGACAGTATCTCGAGCTTAGTTGTGCCCAGAAGTTTTAACGATGAGTCGTCGCAATTTTTAAAGCAAATGGATTTAACGATGTTTCTGTCCATCATGAGGGTCCTCAAATTTCTGGTAATGGCAGTACTCACACTGGAAATTCGATTGTGCTCCACGTAAAGATGAGCAAGACTGAGCGGTACGTCGCGGATGAAGGCGCACGTGTCAATTTCATTTTCGGATAAGTACAGAGCTGTGAGCTGAGGGAAGGACTGCCTCAGCGAGAAAGTCAATCGTCTGATGTGATTTTTCGATATGAAGAGATTCTGTAGTTGCGGGAAACAACTAGCTTTGCTGATCTCACGGTATAAACTATCACCTGGCAATTGGTTCTCTTGAATGACTAGAGTCACTAGATTTTGCAAGCAACTGCCATAATCGAAAAATTCGCAGAAAGCCAATCTATTTTTCGATAAGTCCAAATACTTTAGATTTGGTACATCTCTAAAGGAATCTGGCGCTATTCTGTAGATTCCATTTTCTCGAAGACAGATAGCTTCCACCTGGGTACTCTGTATGAACCCTGGAGAAGGATTCGGAGGCCACGGAAGATTTAGCTTGGGTAAATTTAAAATGTATCCATTACTTCTATAATTCTGTTGAAATTGTGCAGTAAAATTCGAACGGCAAGTTGTTGTTGCTTCCACGTCTATGGAACCTTGTATGTTAGTTAGTGGAAATTGAATGCGAAAATCTTGGATAGCATGTATCCCGATTAAGCAAATGCCAAATAATGTATAAAGCACCAACCGAATCATTGTATAATCTATACAAATAAATAAATTTAATTAATTTTTTGAAATTAAATTACTGGGTGTTATATAGTTTATTAATCAAAATAAATGTTTAAAATAAACTTACATATTATTCATAAAAGTAAATTCTTCAGTATTCGTCGATGCTTTAGTTATATCACTTTTACAATATTTACCATTTGCTATTTAAGATAAGTCTCTTCTTTCAGATACTTAACACTGCAGTTTTAACTTGTAACTAAAACAAATTTATTGTGACCAGCTTATATATAATTTTTCAGGGTTACGTTTCATAATAGATTTTCCCATGGCTATGTCAACTTTGATTAGTTTTGGAATTTCATGCCTGACTCATGTATATTTTATTCGTTTATTTGTGGTATCATCATTCTGATATAGATTGTCACAATCAAGGGCGAGTTAAAAAAAAAGTTATCTAAAGATTAAAAGGTTTTATTTTTACCTCATTTCATTCAGAACTTGTATTATTATCAATCAATATATTTACTTTAGTCTGGAAATTTTTGTTTTTCGAATATTAACTGCCAAATAATGTTATGCAATTAATTTCTTTTAATTATTCCAAGAAGTTATTTTAAAAGTTTGTACATTATTCATTTATTTTTTGCAAAATTATTTTTAAATCTGATCTATTTGTTTCTTTTTTTTTAATATTTGATAAATGTTTATTTCAGTACAAAAAAAAATCGATTACGGAGTCACTGTTCCGATAACTACAATTACATCGGTGTACATACATAAGGCAATTCATTGTATGAAGAGTTTCGGGGATTCCCCGACAATTCTTATCAATGCAAAAATGCATCAATGCAGTTAAGCAAAAAATTATCAATCATCGTCGTACGCTTTAATACACACGTCTCACGACTTATTTATAAAAGTTATAGAAATTCGAAAGGAAAAATATATTTTATCCTTAAATTTAATGACATAAAACGGATAATTGTACACTCATAGCTTTATGTTTAATAATATCATCTATTTTAATTTAGTGACCACGTTATGTTTGAAATATCGAAATAATAAAATTAAATATATCTTTAAATTAAAATAAGTAAATGAAAATAAACTAGATTAAAAAACCTGTATGTGGGAAAAACGCGTAATTCATTACTGCAAATATATTTTATGTTACACAATTTAATACATTTATTTCTCTTCTTATATTTACATATTTTACAAATCGCCGTTATAATAATCAACTCATACAAAGAATATAAATACAATAATACTTATTAAAAACTATTATGAGCTTATACAATAAATAATTGGATACAATATTCATAGTCAAAGTATTGATATACAGGAAATACAGTTAAAGTAATCGGCTTTTTTAAAGAAATGTTATTTAGCTTAATAATAAATTACAATGTGTTTGTTACGAGTACAAATATTTTTCGTAAACTACTTATTTTTAATTTAGTATTTTATCTTTGTGTATACAAAATGCGCAGTGTTCTTTTGAGTATAACATATCCTATGAAATTTTTAATTCCATATTTAATTAATTTTTTAACTTACAATAGATAACACTCATTAAATCAACTGCATGAACAACTTTACTAAGTTAACACACAAAAGTTACTTATAAATTGTTAATCCATCTACTGTAAGTTTCATTTCGTGCTCTATTATCATCTTCATCGCATTTCTCATAACAGCTTGACTTATTGCGCGTTGTACCCGTACAATCATTCTGTAAATACACAACGACATTCGGCGAAAATTTCGAAATAATCGATCCACTAATTTGTGTTATTGGATTATTTTGCAAGTAAATCGTAGTTAAAAATGGCGCTGAACCCAGTGACATTTTCTCCAAACACGTAAATTTATTACCTCGCACGTCTAGTGTCTGAAGATTCCACTGCCACTTAAACCAATCGCTGGGTATAAAATCTAATCCATTATTAGACAAATCCAATTCCACCAGCGACTCAAGATCCTCGAACGAATTCGTTTCAATGCTTGTAATTTGATTTCCTCCCAAACGCAAGCATTTCAAGAATCTCAGATTTTTAAAGTTCTCCCGTCTTATCGTACGCAACTTATTGCGCCTCAATGACAGACTTGTCAATAGATTATTATTGCACAAGTTCGGCACACTTACTAATTGATTGCCGTCCAAGTTCAGGTCCTTCAGTAAGATCAGCTTTTCGAACGTGTCTCTCTTCAGCTCCACCAAGTTGTTTTCCGCTAAGTTTAAGGTCACGAGGCCTAGGGCATCTTGAAAGGCACAAGATTCAATCTCCGTTATTCTGTTATTCGAAATAGTCAGAGTGTTCAATTTGTGAACGCCTTCCAATCTAAGTGACGTTTCCTGGCACCTGCGATAGCAGATCGATCGGACTATGTTGCTGTCAAGATGAAGGTACTGCAGGTCTTTCATAATACGACAATCAAGTCCACTGATCATATTGCGTTCGAGGGACATGTAAGTGAGGGTGGGTGGTAAGTCGCGAACGAAATCATGACTGTCTAAACTGTTGTCGGACAAGAAGAGATGAGTGAGAACCGGAAACGCTCTCTTGAAGGAGAAATTCAGACGGCTAATAGAGTTTCTACGCAAATAGAGATAGCGCAGCGAGGGAAAACAATCAGCTTTACTAATGGTCTTATCAATGTTGTCTACGGGTGGCTTGTTATCTTCTATGACCAGCGTTACCAAGTTGGGATGGGGGCTTCCGATGTTGAAGAAATCGCAGAACTGGATCCGGTTCTTGGACAAGTCTAGATAACTTAAATTGGGCACCTGTTCGAAGGATCCAGGTACTATTTGGAAGATCTCGTTGGATGCCAGGTTCAGACAGGTGACCATTGAACTCTGAATGAAGCCAGGGTATGGATTCGGTGGTGGATATATATTCAGATTTGCAAGATTTAAAACGACACGATCGCTGGTCACATGTTCGCATTTGCCGAACGTCAAGTTGTACTCACTTGCAGAAAAGGTGCTTAAATTTATAGACTGCTGAATATTTTGTAGCGGAAAGTGAAAAGCATTTGGATCGAAAAAGTCGTAAGCTGAGGTGTAGTAGGAAAAGATGAAAGCCGATAACAGCAACATCCGCTGTGACATGATGTTATTTTCTGAAATTGACGAATTATACAATTCATTGATAAGAGATACTAAAATTAAAAATAAAATAAAAAGGAATTATTTTATTTATTTTTATTCTAATCATAATAGTACCTGTATGGTTTCGTTAAACTAATTATTAATTTTTCTCCATAATTTTAATAGTATATTATGCTACTAGGGAAATAAAGAAAGAATGGTCCCAAATCACATGGAAATTGTCACCCGAGCCGAA
>JAWWEN010000038.1:9777873-9795092 GCA_035582955.1 Sycophila texana | reverse complement strand
CCAAAAACACTCAATTGAAATTTATAAAATGTTAAAATACGGAAGTTATCACTTCTGTCGGGGGTCCCGAGACCCACACCTTTTTTTATACTTAATTGATTTATACTTCAATACTATTTTATAAATTTTAATACACTTTTCTAATGTGGTTTCTTATATATGATATTTTGAATTTTTATTTTAATTGCTGGTAATTTATAAATTACTATTCATTACAATTATTATTGCATTACATTTTTTTTTACAAAATATTCAATGAATTTATACATTGATTATCTTACACGTCTTTCATTGTACACTCTATAAAGTAATTATGACTGATAAATATTTGTAAAAACTGAAAAAAGGAACAACATTCTGTGATTTTTTTCTACCGTCTAAGTAATTGTAAATGGTTAAGGTTTCTACCGTCTAAGTAATTGTAATGGTTAAGCGCAATAACATTTAAAAATGTATAAGCTAATTTGCGTACCACCGAGCTCGTACGTTCGTTTTTTGTGAAAACTTAACGTAACCTAGACGATAAGCCCAACGTAATAATTCGCGAATGAACAATTACAGAGGAAAGGCGAATCGTAACATCGTTTCTTTGCAGATGCTTGAACTTGAGTGGCGAGGTCATCACCATCATAACTGCACCGCTGCAAGAACCTGCAGATCCACTGGCGTCTTCTCCGCAGAGGAAGCGAAAACGAAAAGCAGCAAGACCGCAAGGTGAATCAACGCGGAAGGCGAAAAGGAAATTAAACGCCACGCGTAAGCTGCGGGACGCGCCGGAGCTCGTGCAGCGTCGCGCTGAAGCGGCCCAGGCAAGAATAACCGTCGACGGCGCAACTGTGTACAAATGCCCCGAGTGCGACAAGCTCCTGTCCACGGCGTACAACTACTTCGCCCACAAGCGCATCCACACGCAGGAAAAGCTCTGTACCTGCGAGATTTGCGGCAAGAGCTTCACCGCCGCGAGCTCGCTGACGCGCCACATGCGCGAGGTGCACGACAAGATCAAGGACTTCAAATGCGGATTCTGCGAGCGCAAGCTCGCCTCCAAGATATCGCGCGACGAGCACGAGCGCACGCACACGGACGAGCGGCCGCACGTCTGCGACGTCTGCGGGAAGCGCTTCAGGCAACGCGCCTCTCTGTCCGTGCACAAGCGCTTCCACTCCAAGAGCACGCTTTTCAACTGCCGAGAGTGCAATCGCGGCTTTCCCAGGAAGCAGGACATGGAGCGGCACGAGCTCACTCACACTGACCAGAAGCCGTACGCCTGCAAGATCTGCGATAGGAAATTTAGGAGCTCCGCGTCGGCGATTAGACATCGGCAGACACACGACGGGGATCAGAAGCACACGTGCAAGACTTGCGGCGATAGCTTCGCTCAACGGAGATACCTTAAGAATCACACAAAAAACATGCACAACTACGCGTGAAATTTTTCCCGCGACTAAAATACTCTGTGATATTCTATTAGAGTGTGACGAATAAGAATTAATTGCTGTATTGAAGATAAGGTAAATGCAATCTGTAGGATAATTTTTAATTACATACATGTGTCAGCGGATTATGTATTGGTATAGAACGTTGTCATAGTTGTTTGATGAGATTTCTTAATTTCAAGCTAGTCTGAAAATGCGACAGTTCTTGGATGAGTGTTTGCGAAATTTTTCAATAAGATGTTACCGTTTTTCTGGACGCATATAATTGTTTAAAAGATTGAAAACACGTTGGTAATTTCTAGAAAGTTAATGCAACACATCGTACTCGGTGCAACTGTAAAGTAACGTAAAGACATGCTCAAAAGTATTTTTCAAACTTTTCATTCGATGATCGGCAATGAGCGAGAGCACTTTTATAATTACGACCCGAAGTGGTTTTGACTGTGAAGCGAACTCTTTGTAGAAATCTACGTATCTTTCTTTGCAGAGCACCAGCGAATCAGCCGGCTAAAGAGAAAGAGAAGCTCGAAAAATGCGAAACTTTTTCGTACATGTGCGGCGTCTGCGACAATTTGTTCGAGAGCGAGACGGAGCTGCTGCGTCATCTACACGCGGATCACAGCGACGAGATGAAGGGCCACAGCAAAACCTCCACGAAGTCGGTCTGCTACGAGTGCAGCACCTGCGGCAAGACCTACCAGAAGAAGCTGAACCTGGTGCGCCACTTGCAGGTGCACGACAAGCAGGCCTCCGGCGAGGAGGGCCTCATCCAGAAGTGCAGGTTCTTCGTGAACAAGGTGCTGTTCTACAAGTGCCCGGACTGCTCGGCGGTGATGGCGAATCGGCGCACCTTCCTGCGACACATACGCGTGCACGCGAACGAGCGGCCGGTGGTCTGCGAAGTGTGCGGCAAGACCTACCGGGTCGAGGAGGACCTCAAGCGCCACATGGACGACGTGCACCGGAAGATCAAGCGGTACGCCTGCGACATCTGCGGCAAGTCCTTCGCGGCGAAGGCGACCTGCAACGCCCACCGGCGCATCCACACCGGCGAGAAGCCCTTCCTCTGTCCCGTGTGCGGCAAGAACTTTAGGTCCATCAATCTTCTGGGGATACACAAGCGCATCCACACGGACTACAGGCCGCACCAGTGCTCCTTCTGCGATAAGGCCTTCAGGGACAAGCAGAAGCTTTTGGCTCACGAGGCCATTCACACGGGCATCAGGCCTTACCCCTGCGACGTCTGCGGCAAGCGATTCGCGGCTAAGGGAGAGGCGACCAGGCACCGCAGCGTACACTTCTCCGATCGGCCCCACGTCTGCTCAGCCTGCGGCACCGGATTCAGGCTCTGTCGATACCTGCGCACTCATATAAAGACTCACCACAAGGACAAGGCCGAAGACATGATCAAGAGTCTCGACAAAAACTGAGGGCTCGCTGCGCGTTTACCCTCGCTTTGCGAATTATCTAAAGATCATTTGCTAAATACGTTCTTTTTTTTACTGGGATACTGTACAAAAACTTAAGATTTAATAGTTCTGTAAAAAGCTGTTTGCCAGTTTCATATGATGTGCGATCGTAATTCGATTGAAAGATTTTCTTTAACATTAAATTTGCGAAATCTTAAATCTGTAAATGCCAGTTATCTGCGAAGCTTAGATTTTTTATTATTCAGCAATAATTCCAACAATCGTTTTAGAAAATGTTTAAATAAAAATATATGGTACGACTACTTCTGTACATGTTCTGTATATACAGTATATATACGTGTTTGTGAATTTAAAGTTTAAAAAAAGGAAAATGAAACTCATGTAATTTATAATTTATTACATACCAAATAAAACGTTTATTATAAAAATATGTGACAGATGTTTATTCATTCTACATCCTGCTTTTGCTATCAATATTTCACTATAATAAGAAGATATTTTTATTTATTATAATTTATTAAATGTAATGATAAATCCAACGTCCGCATTTATTAATTTTTTTAATAACGCAAACATTGCATATAATTTTAGATCGAAAGGACCTCGGCAGATTAGCAGCAGTTTCAAAGAATTCCAAAAGAACTTCAAGCATTCGATCTCAGTCCCAAAGAGACGCCCTGCACCTCAGACCTCCTCGAAGCCCCCGAAAAAAGGAACCGCCCGCTCCACGAAAGGAAAGTCCTCGAAAAGACTATCCTCCAGATCAAAAACGAGCTCGAAGAGCCGCGCCGTCAGTGTAAAACCGGAGCCCGAAGATCCGGAAACTTCAGCCTCGATCAAGGTAGAACAGGCGACCGCCTCAAATGAGAGCCGGGACTGGAGCGATGACGAACCCCCCAACGATAACGACTCGGACTACGACAAACTCACAGTGTGCGAGGCGCCAAAATCGAAAAAGCGCCGAAAGCGCGCCGTCGACACAGCCTTCCAGTGCGAGCAGTGCAGCAAGCGCTTCCGCCAGGAGACCAGCTACCAAATCCACATGCGCATCCACACCGGCGAAAAGCCCTACACCTGCCACGTGTGCGGCAAGCAATTCGGCCAGCCGGGAAGTTTGTATTATCACCTGAAGCACGTGCACGGCGGCGTGAAGAATCACGCCTGCGACATTTGCGGCCGCTGCTTCGCGATGAAGACGGCGATGGAGGACCACCGGCGGATTCACACCGGCGAGCGGCCCTACGTCTGCGACTCCTGCGGCAAGACCTTCAAGACGAAGGCCTCCCTCTATATTCACAGCAAGATACATACGGACGAGTACCCGTTCAAGTGCTCGTACTGCAAGAAGCTCTTCCGCTGGAAGCAGCAGATGATCAGCCACGAGACGACGCACACCGGCGAGAAGAATCACATCTGCGACATTTGCGGCAAGGGCTTCGGGGTGAAGAACGAGCTGACCAGACACCGGCGGACGCATTCCTCGGACAAGCCGTTCACGTGCCAGAAGTGCGGAGTCAGCTTCGGACAGAAGAGATACTTGACGAATCACAATCGAACGAGACACAAGACCAAGGCGACGGTTAATTGATCGTTGTAACATAGTGACTTGGAGAGAGGAGAGAAAACTTTATACAGTAATCTTAGAGTAATTATAAGACTTTGTATTACATTTGATAATCATTGTACATACATAAATTGTTTTTCTTACAAAATATAACGCTTCGTTTTTTTTATCATTAAATACAGTAGTCTTTTTTTTTTTTAAGATTTGGTACATTTTTTAATATGTAATCTAGTTGTATAGAAACGAAATGCAGATACTTTTTTTATGATTAATGTGTTAATTATTTTATAGAAAAATATCCTTTTCTCTTAAAAATTGAAATTATAATCATTTTTCTTTTTACATGTTTGACTTTTAAGAGTCTTTATCTTGGAAGACTTTTTTCGTGCATGAATAGGCCCCAGATCTGTACATAGAAGGAAAAGAAAAAATACAACTTTTTTTTTCTAGCTTTACAGGAAACACACCTATAGAAGGAATTATAGAAATACGCGTGTATATGACAAACATGGGATCTAAGGCATTCTTGATTACTTTCCACGGAGTGCAATACTATTTTGAACTTTCAAAACATTGGAGAATGGCATTTTCGTCAAGGGTTTGGCAAAAAAATATAGTCATCCTTTTTTAAAACAATACGCAATGGTATACTGAAAAATTCTCAATTTTCTACTGTTTACTATGCAGATAAACGGCCTACTCATGCACTTATTCAAACAACAGCATAATGTGCAACAAAGGAGCATCAATTTTCTCGCTTGGTTGCACAATAAACTATTTTTTTTTATAACAATATTATTCTTAGTAATAAATGCTATGTAGGAACTTTAAAATTTATAAAATTTTATTTTGTTTAATATAATGTAGTATACGCTATTTGATAATTTTTAAAGATAGTATACCCTTGTGTACAGAATATGCTAATTTTTGGCAAGATTTACTAATTAAGATTTAAAAATAATATTATTTAAAATCGCAATTCAAACTGCTATTGTAAGAAAAAAATTGTAAGAATATAATTATTATTTCAGTTTGCTGGTGTTCTCAAACTAGTCATATTAAAATTAGCTGCGCATCTAGAAGACTTTTTTTCAGTAGTTACAGTACTATTATTACTTTTATTAAGACCATTGCTAAGTGCTGATGAATAGTTTCCTGTTTTTTTCAATGATTCCAAAGCTCTATCAAGAGATTGTGATTGGACTTTATGCTCTTCATCACCAATGTTTAACTCTTTAACAGTTTCAGTCACTTTAACTAGACTTTCATCAAAATGATTATTCAAAGACGAACAATTATTATCTTTTTCAAGGTCAAACTTTTCACTTTCAATAACGACATCGTAATCACTTTCAATACTAATGTTTTGCTGATGGGAATTGATGCTTCCATTTTTAGTTGCAGCTGCATAGCTAAATGTTGTTTGCAGATTTAAATCTTCTTTTTTATTAGCTTCTTTTTTGTGTACAGACTGCGAAGATTCATTCTGCAATAATTAAATAAATATTAATTTATTGGACAGAAAAAGCTTTGTTTTTAATATTCTAATGCTTACTTGATTGACAGAATCTTGAGTTTGATTTACAGCAGCAGAATCATTTATAGTAGAAAAGTCAGATGCTCTTGATATATCCAGTGGGAGTTTCTTAGGTCGACGTAGAGGTTTATATTCCTAACAGAAATATAAAATTAAGTATTATTCGTGGTATACCTATTATGATTAAAAATATATTAAGTTTACCTGCTCAATTTCTGCAGATGCTTCTTCAGGAATACTAGTAGGTTTCTTTGATGGAGGGACACTCTGTTTATTATCATTCTATAAATAAAGAAAATTAAATTTATAAAAACTTACATTACAATGAATAATGATTAAATACTGACTGTTTTCTCAGCTGTTGAATCCTTTTTCACATTTGGTGCATCTTCTAATCGTGATAAACGGAGTCTTTCTTGCATGCGATATCTCTTTCTCTCAGATTTAGGTGCTCCTATCAGCATCCGTGTAACTGCTCTATCTTCTGTATTTTTCATAGGATCATAAGTTTGAACTCTGACATCCTAATTATAAAAATTAACGCAATTAAATATACTTAAACTTAATTGAATAAAAATGAAGAGAAAAAATTGTTTTTATTTTTACGTCATCCCAATTTTCTTCATGAATAGCTGCACACTTTGTTTCAATTGGTAAGATTTTAGGCTGCTCTATTTCAGTACTTTCAACAATTTTGTAATGCCACACAGACTCTCTTTTTGGACAGATACTGACATGATACTGTAAATATAATAATAAGATTACTTTAAATAATGTAAACTTAAAACTGCAATAACCAGATTCCAATAGTTGTAAATACTTACATTGAATTCAATTTCATTTACAATATGTCGAGCATCAAAAGGGCATTGCTTCTTTTTTGAACACGGCCAATTTTTTGCACATCTTGTCAAATGGTACTGCATGCGTGATCGCAGAATTCTGTGTACTGGGTCATATGGACACGTGTCTAATGGATCGTATAAATTCATGGTCCTTTGTCTGTAATTACATAAAATGAATTATATTACATAAATGATGGTTAAAGTGATGTGGCTAATGCAATGTTCCTCAAGCAAAACAAAAAGGTAAACACTTCTCGTCCTTTAGTTAAATTTTGACCTTATCATTGAATAACATGTTCATTCCAACGTAATTATATGAAAATTAATATTCATTAAAAATTTGATTTTCAATATTCTCCGGAAAAAGAAAGTTATTCGATAGTTTTCATTACTCACGTGTATCGAAATTTTTATAGCTTTACGTTTTATAGACATGCACATCGAATAAAAAGATGAAAATTAAAGGCACCCACCTGTTGCTTCAAATAAAGCGCTACGTGTGCTTTTATTATCTTCGCTAAATATTGTAGTGATTTAATTAAATCAAAATTCTGGCTCCTATGAGTGACAACGGCAGCAACGTTATGATGATAAATACTATCTACCGGCAACTAAGGCGGCAAGCTTATGGCGAAGGAACGTTAAGCACACAAAGACCTCTTTGTGTGTACTGTATATATGAGCGGCAACGGCGCAGTAGGGTCGAAGAAGGGGAAGTCATATAGTGCTGAGGTATGTAAAATATCAAACATACTCTTATAATACGTTGAGTATAAATACAGGAATAGGATATCCGTTATAAATGAACTCACAGTTTACGTTAATATATCTAATCATGAAGGGTTTCATTTTTAATGCTTGCCAATATCTTTTAAGTTAACGGTTTTTATTTTGTTAAACTTTGAAATAAAAGAAATCTAAATTATAAATTAAAAATTTGAAATAATAAATACATTTTATATTCCAAAAATGTTACAGTTCGTGTAACATTTCAATTCATTTTATACGAGCAGTATAATAACGTATAAAAATTGTCTTGTCAAATTACGTACTGTTTACATCCCCCGGAAACTTCTTAATTTAAATCGTGAATTAAAAAAAACAAACTATTTTATTATTAGTAGTACCTTATACCTCAGTACCTGATCAGGATCTATAATTTATTCATATAATAAATCGAATAAAATCGTTTTAATAACTTTATAAGTGGCAAGTAAATTTTTTGCAAAATACTATGTAATATTTATAGATAAATCATTTTTAATTTTTTTTAGAGAAATTGTAATATATAGAACAACCCAGAACCATTAAATATTTTAGCCTGTTTATCGTTTCAGATAAAAGACACTGTGTAACTATTATTCATAAAATTAAGTAATTCTTGCATTCACTCAAGGCCGGTACACGTAAGAACTTAAAATAATTTTTAAATAAATAAATAAATAAGTGTACGAAACGATTCTTATGCCCGAAAAAGGTCAAAAAAACATCCTATAAACGTATTTTTAAAAACGTTTTAAAAACGTCGTTGAAAACATGTGCTGTTAGGGTCAACGTTTCTTACACATTTTTTGTAAACCTAGACTTTCAACGTTAACTTTTCAACATTTATATTTTTAACCAGCTTACTGCAGCGCAATATACCTTCTTACACGTGGAAATCCGCTATAATAAAGCGCGCGTCGTCGATCAGCGCCGAAGTGAAAAAAAACGGTAGGTATACTGCTCGACGCGCATTCGCGTGGGCGATTAGCGCTCGCGGCACGCACGGTTGCCGAGCGAATTCCAAATGAATAGCGCAACGCGGTAAAATCGCCGCCACCACGGGAGAGAACGGGTTTCTTTCCGCTCGCTCGCGCCGCTCATTGTTAGTTATCTGTGATTATCGCCCGCGAGATAGGCTTCGGTCGTGTTGGTGCGCTCCCGGCGAGGTGCGACGAAATGGAAAGGCGCTCGCCGAGTCGCGGATGACAGCTGCGCAAGTCCGCTGGGCCGATTTCGTCGCTGTGAACGAGGAAATTAACGGCCGAGAGAGACACGAGAGCCCCGACCAACGCTTCTGCACTCTCATTATACTCCGCTCCGTTTAATAAGCCTGTTGGCACGTCGTTAAATTAAGCTCGCCGTCGTTATTGTGCATAAAGTGTTAATTAAATGTATGTACGCGTATAATAGTGCGTGTTTTCTCGTATTAAGTGTGAGTACGTAGTAGGGTATAGGCGTGATTGTATTTTCCATTTACATTATTTTCTACTTTGGTTTGTGTGTTTTGGAGTCATAATTTCCGAATAGTATGGATCGAAGGTTTTATTGTAGGTTTTTTTTTTTTGAAACGTTTAAATGTTTTTAAATTACAGTGGAAAGAAACGTTTTAAAAGAGTACGTTCGATTGGTATAGTATAAAAGCACACGTGTCTTTATTTTATCAAGTGCACTAATTGTGTAGCAAGAAAATTATACATGTATTTTTTAAAATTCGTTTCTTAAAATTTGTAGATATCAACATCTGGCGCGCGGCGATAAGAGCGTTTTTAAATTTGTATCAAAATTAATCGTCTGATTAAAATCAGTATTATAAGGAAAACGTGATATTTATTATAAATTATTTCTTTTAATTGCTCGATTAAATAATTTCCATTTATAATCGTTGTTTTTTTTTTTCAAATAATTAATCGAGATAATGAATCATAGCGATGAAATGCCAGTTAATTGAGAAAATAACATTTTAATTATAGTTATAAGAAGATAACGCTAAAAAATCGAGATAAAAATGTCACAGAATGAAATTCAAGCTAATCAATTGAAAAAACAAGTCAACTTCTTAATTAACACATTTAAATACTTTTATAAAAAATGTTAATGGCAAGAAGCCATATTATTATAATAATTACAAAAATATTTAATTCGCTAAAGAGTATAACTTATATATTCGAAATTAAACTCCATTATATTACTTAATTCAATTATACTTCAATAAAATTAAATAATTACTAATTTAATGAATTATTTTTTATAACATATTTAATGAAATTAGAACGTTAAATCATCCAATAAATTCGTATCGCGAACAACTCATTAATAGCGACAGTAAAAAAAAAAACATACAATTATAGTAATTTTAAGTACTCTTTAGGTATAAGTCAGCTGACAGTCATATAAGAGAGCAGCGTCAGCGCCGCAAGAACTTTACTCTCTAAAGGCAGTAAAGGCCTCACTAAGCAGGCACCTTTAATTCAGGCCTACTCGTATACCTATATACAGAGAAAGTGATCAGTCGCGGAACGTTGCGGGAGGTGTAATAGACTGACGGACTCGTAGGCTGCAGTCTGAAGCGAGAGAGAGAAAGAGAGAAGGGAGGGCGCGCGCACGCAGGTGATGTGATCGCTGCGCGAGAGATACAGAGAGACCCTGGGGCCTTGACGACCGAGCAGCAGTCTGTCCCACCGCCGTGTGTCCGTGGATCGCACTGCAGGATCGCGGGGCCGCGAGGAGTCCGGCAGCAGCTCTCCGGCGCAGCGAGGATGCCAAGAGCAGCGGCGAGGCGCTGAGCCGCTCGCAGCGAGCACGACGACGACGCGACAGAGCTCGACCCCGTTGCGCGGATCAAAGCAGGTGAGAGGGCCCTTTCTCCTCCTCCTCCTGGCGCGCGGCTCTCCTCCGTCGCCAGGGTCCCCCTTCGGCGCAGTCACCTTCGAGGTATCGTTTATGTAATCGAGGGGACGCCGTGACTATAATGCCGTTGACGTCTCGGCCGAGCGGAGGTGCACGACAGGTGGAGGGAAGACCACTGGCTGGTCGCGAGTTAACCTGCGACGGGAGCCTCGGGGTCGCCGTTCCATTGTGCGAGCGTGACGTGACTGCCTCTCTTGTGTGTACTTCTGACTCGAGCTCTTGTTGTGACTTTTACTTTTCTGCTCCGTAAATTAACGCTGGGAGATTGCACGAGAGATTTTATGGATGTAGAAAGTGCAGCAGGCTTGTTTATGTGTTTACATTAATTTGACGTTTGTATTGTGATTTGATTAGGAAGTAGCTGTTCGCCATGGCTATACCACCACTGGTGAGCTCGACACCTCCACCGCTGGACAACTTTGGAGAATCGGATGAAGATGAATTTGGAGATTTTACCACCGCTGGGATCGATGGTAAGGAATGTTGTTGTCACTTTGAAGCGTGATTTAATTAAGATCTTTTGGAGTAAGAGGTTTAAGAGATAGGATTTGCTCTTATTGACAATTTTTATTGTCATTTTTAGGTTTGTCAGTGACATCGGATTCTCCTCAGAAGCTCTCCACGCCAGTGCCGACTCCGTCATCGTCGCAGAGTGGTACACCCAGAATTAATGGACTTACTACATCCCCAACAGTGACGCCATCATCTAAAACTGAAGACATCAAACTAGCAACTGCTGATGAGATTTTGACCGTGGAAAAAACCAATGATATTGTGAGCAGAATAAATTTAGAAGATAGGACAGATAGTGGTAGTGTTAAGAACAGTGGCTTTGATTGTAACAGTTTATCGCGCATTAGCGACTTAGATTTGCTCGATAGTGATGATGCAAAAAATTTAAAGAGCAATAGTGATAGTTCAAATCATTTTCAAGACATCTCTGATGATAAAAGTACTGTTAATAATGACTTAGTTAGTTGTAATAATAGTAGTTTAGATGATAGTGGCAAGACAGGGAGTGAATTGGAGGATTCATTGAGCAACTTGGAAGTTAACGATGATCCGGAACCTTTGAGTTTAATTCTGGATGATCCTAATAGTATTTCAGATGTACCACAAAATCTAGAAGACGATTTTTATGACTATGAACATTTTAAAGATCCATTAGAGCAAGATAGTCCTGCTAGAGAAAAACCAACTATAGATTTGTCTCTAAATTTGCCAGATCATTTTCAAGAAGGAAAAGTACAAAATGATGTATTTACAAAGTATGATGTGTCTTCTATTGACAAGTGCAATAATAGCGATGAGTTTTTTTCATCTACAAACGATAGTGTACAAGAGAAATTTAGCAATGATTCTAATGGCATCAATCATATCAATCATACACAAAAAGTATTAGATCAGTCTAGTTTTTCTTCTGAAAACAAAGAAATGCAAGAAAGTGAATATGATACACACAGAAATTATGAATTTGGTGGTTTGCTGAAAGAAACTGCTATTAATGAAATTAATTACGATGAATCAAATTGGGAATGTAAATCAGCAGCAACTTTTGCTAACTTTAGTTTAAGTTTTGATGATTCTGCTAATGAAAAATCAAATATAGATTGTAAATTTGTAAATAATGCATTAGATGTCAATAGAGACAATGATTGCCTCAATTCAGAAAATCAATTTGTACTAGAGGATAAATTGGATAGTTTTAAACAATCAAAAGATTTTTCTGACCCAAAGACTGTTAATAATGTGGAAAAAAATTATCCATATTCTGCGGATGCCAAGGAAACTGAGTACGAAAATAAAATCAGTAATCTTGAATGTACTGTTAGCAACAGTCCAATTTCAGAAAATGACTGTGATTTTTCCAACTTTCAAGGCCGTCAAATTTTTTATGAAGAATCAGTATTTCAAAATGGTTATACTAATGAGTGTGATAGTCCAAATTCAAATCAAATAAGTGACAAATCAGTATATTCTAATAATTCTGATTATGCAGATGACTTTCAATCACCACTGCCTAATCTTGAAAATGTTTCTGCCAATGAAGATCTTCAAAAAAATGAAAAGTATACATCTAAGGTTTGTTCCACGTTTGAGAAATCAAGTGACGAGATAGCAGATACTTTTGCAAGTTATCAAACCAAAAATGTAGATGAACAAGAACAATTTGAAACGTTTCAAACGGCAACTAATACTGACGATGATGATTTTGGTGACTTTGCGGATTTTTCGAGCGCTCCTACAAAAAATGTTAATGCAAAAGTAGATTTGAGCCAAAACGTAGAAAAACCAGAAGCTTTTGATGATGATGCAACAGACGATTTCGGTGATTTCGCCGACTTTGAATCTTCTGCTCCTGTAGTGGAAAGACCAACTATTAGTTTAAAAGAATCTATAAGTCGAATAGAAAATAAAAATGTAAGTTTAGCTATTAAAAATGTTTCAATTATTTTTAAATTTTATATATTTGTTTCTAGAATTCTAGTTTTAGCAACTGCTTTCTATTATTGTCATTAAATTATTAAATTGTTCAATTCAATAACTGAAAATTATTAGATAATTATTATAATAATATAAATTTTTTATAGGCTGCTAATAAAATTGAAGATATAATTACAAATATGTTTCCTCCATCGTCTGAAAGTCCTGAAATAGATTTACATCCACTAATACTCAAAAGTGATGAAACATGGAGAAGCTTAAAGAGTGTTGAAGAAACTAATGCACTTAGTTATCAATGGTCAAATAGTTGTAGTAATAATGCACTTCTAAATGCTCTTGGCATTGATTCTCGTAATATTGTAAGTATTTTCGATTTTAAAAAAGTCTTAATTAAGAGTAAAATCCCTTTCCATATTCTTTATGAAATTCATAATTTTAAAAGGTTTAAAAGAAATGTTTATATTTATTATAGTTATTTGGACCACGTTGGAATCCAAACATTCCAAGATTTGCAGCTAACTTAGGGTTCTCTCCATTGGAACCTGTAAAAGCGTCTGCAGATTCTCAACAAATGACTGCACCTACTTCTAATAAAGTTCCCAATGCTACATGTTCATCAGAAGTAAGTAACTTTAATTGTTCTTTCATTCTTCAAAAATTAACTGATTTGCAAAAGGAAGTTGTCAGTAAGTGTTCACACTCTAATGAATAATTTCACAATAGGATGTACCTGCTGCACAATTTGATTGGAATAGCTCGGGATTGGTGAATCCACTTGATGGGAGTAAGTATTCCTTCTAGCTTCTAACAATTGGTTAAGGTTGCTTAATTTATTATTTCTGCCTGCTTTGTTTTAATAGCCTTGTTATTTAAAATAGATTTATACGTAACTAGACTTGCTTTTGTGGTGGTTCGAAAGTAAAAATTTATGTATAATTAACTATACAGGTGGCGGGTTATCTGCTCTTCTACCACTGGACTTATTATGTCCCTTTGATCCTTTACTAACATCCCATTGTTCCGCTCATTCTGAATCCTATCATCATCATGCTGCTTCTGCCAGGAGCTCCATATACAACTGTAAGTGTTTAAGCTAGTACTCCTTGTAATTAAATTTGTGATGTAATAGGTGCCATATTAGAAATTATGAATTTTTTCTTTAAATGCTTTAAGAAGGACTATAATCGATATTTTAATTTTTAGTAAAAATTTATATTTTAGATAACGTATTTATAACAACGTTTATTTAGTAGATAATTAACTATTATATATTCTTTAAATTATTATGAAATTAATCATTTTTTATTATTAACAGATCCTGTAGAAACTAGTTCCTCTCAAGACTACAAGCAGGCACAATCAAGTAAAACACATAGATCAAGTAGTCACTCATCTAGCAGTCCACCAAAGCCGCAGAAGCAAGCATCACGAATAATAGAACCATTACCTGGACCAAGTACAATAGACTGGAAGAAAGCAGATTCTGAACCAAGAGTAAAAAGTGAAATACAAAAGACTTCAAAAACCTCTCAAACTAATAAACCGTTCCTAGTGAGCAGCAGCTCAAGCAAATTAGATTCCACAAGACCTGAAACTAGTAGGTCAGAAAGTCATCGGTACGAGCAGCATAGAAAATCGTCGTTGAATAAGAGGGAGCACTTGCAGAATCCTGAACACGTCGTTCTAGATCGGTTCGGTAGGCCGATGACCGTGAGATCGGAAACAATGAAAGTGTTGAAACAGCTACCAGATATATCTTTCTTAAGCGCGAGAACATTACTTTATAATCCTGAACAGAAGCACATTATTCAGGATCTGGGTGCAGTGATAAATCGTAAAATGCCTGGCTGAGTAACATCGGTCTGAATACGCGTTTGAAGAGGCAAAGGAAATACACTTGTTTAACTGACAATTTTTTAAAGTGTCGGGCAGATTTTATAAAGATTATGTTATATATTGAATAATTATTTATTTAACTTGCATGAAGTATTTTAACAATGTTAATTCATGATGATTTATACAAATTAATATAACACATATAAACATATTTTTTTAATAGTAACCTGCATATTTTATGTTACCATTTGTTTAACTAGTTTATTTTACAAAGACTAACATAAGTTCATATTTAGTTAACGGTATTATAAATTATTGAATTCATTTTGATATAACATTTTGATTAATTTAAAGTATATTTCAATATAGAAAATTAATTAATAATTGTAACTTTTTTTTAATTCAAACTATAAGTTAAACAAATATTTTAGTTCAAATTAATTTTAAAACTTGTATACTCTTTTATTAGAAATTTTCAGTAATGTACATATTTCTTTAAGCATAATTTCTTTAAGCCCGATTTTAGCAATCGTTAACAATCATATCTGCTAAAATGAAATCAAACTTTTGCCACATTTCAAACCTGTATTCAGGCCTACGTTGGATGAATCGCTCTTCCATCAAAGAATCAGGTCAACACTCCCATTCACAACTAAAAAAGAAATACGGTAGACGTTTCGGTTCGTAAATTCCTCACTCGACCTAAACAAATTACATTGACATTCCATGAATGCTGTAGACCTTGTGATTCCTAGCGCAATTGATGAAAAACTTATCACTTTGTAAGACTTTGAATTTTTAATGCGTATCAAAAATATCATTTGTATGCGAAAATTGATTTTTGTCAATTCCAAAATGTGAAGGATTTTTGTACGTTGTACTTAATTTACCATTAGATAATGGTTAATCGCTTCTAGACTGTTGAGTGAACGGTTGGAAAAAGTTAGAATGCCTTGGAGTAAAACTGTGACGAAAAATCTTATATCCATACTTTCTCTGAGAATTTATGAATACGTTCTTTTATAATTGATTAACTTTGTTTGACAAAAGAAAAAATTGTTTTTGTTAACTTTTAAAGAACCTGAAGGCAAATTTCTTCTTTTTTTTAAATCCTGGAAGTTTGGTCGGTATTCTAGTCTTCTAGAGTGTTGTACAGTACATTTATAGTATTGTATATTATTGTTTACAGACAGTTATAATATATTATAGTTATTGTTGTTGATTTAAATTAGTGATATTATAAGGCATCTTAATGATAGCTAAGGGTATTTGGGATATGGGTTTTTAATAAGCTTTGTGCACCAATATTTGTATACTTGTCTCATTCTCGCCTAAATATCACCTAGAAAAGAAAAAAATGAAATAAACTTTATAGTCCTACGTAACACAAACACTGCACTTTATTAATTTGAATAGTATGATATATTCGTTCAAAGAAAGTGCTGGAAATCATCAATTCGTGATGATCGAACTCAAGTTAATTAACTAGATTAACTGTATGAGTACCTTAAGAGGATACCGCAGTGACTTATTGAAGAATGGCTACACAGTAAGGATTTTTAAATATGTAAAGAATAATTATTGTATAACTATAATTGCTTAAAAGTAAAATGTCTAAATTTTCAATGCATTTAGCTGATACCAATTTTTCAATGATAAAGTCAATACAATTGATTGAATGAAAGAGATAAAAGTAGCTTAATGATACATGAGAGACTTACTTAAAAGTAAATAAACTTTCAAAATACTTCAATAGACTGCAAAGTCTCTTATGAATCGCTTGATTAATTTGATGTTAAAAATTTTTTCGTATGCAATTGTACAGTATAAATAAATGTAGTTAAAATATTTTAAAAATTTAAAGAAATAAATAAAATTTTTTAATAAGTCACTTGTGTACCTTGAAAAACATATAAAAAAATTTGATTAAAATTACATGTACTTAAATGCGTCATAATCAATATTTGCGATGATTATTAAAGTAATAAATACTTGTCAATAACTGCTAAATACGTTAAGTTCGTTATTTATTAATAATGATATTGTAATATATATTTTATGTAAAATATTGTGGATATTATAAATATATAGAAAATGTTCAAAAATTTCAAACAAGAGCTTAAAAAATAATTTCATTCTTTTTTTACAACTTTTATTTTTGTCAATGTCATTATCTATTTTTGTAATATTAATGTTATGTTATTGTCGTACGTTTGAACTGCTTCTCATTGTCTTCTATATTCTGTATTTCATCTTTTTATATATTTTCTATAAGAGTGTATTTCAAACAGTCCAGATGCTATCTCTCAAATTATTAATACAATACAGAGTAAATAAAATGATCTAAAAACACTCAATTGACATTTATAAAATGTTATTATAAATTTCAATTGAGTAAAAATATTTTATAAATGTCAATTGAGTGTTTTTGGATCATTTTATGATGTTTTTAGA
>JAWWEN010000038.1:9762723-9777773 GCA_035582955.1 Sycophila texana | reverse complement strand
AAATCTGATCAGCGCAAATAGTCCATGGTTACCGTCAAAACAACGGTAATTTTTGATATAAATTTCTCTCCGTGTAAAATCACCGAATACCGAAGAGAGTTTGAAACATCAGCTTCTCTTTTATGTAAACAAGTAAATTATTATGATGTATAAAGAAGAAATGTGGACCATATAATCGATCCTTTAACCTAAAGTCTATAGTACAGCTTGACAAAAACAAGATCGTAAATCTTGCTCCAGTATATCCGCAATACACCTACGCCCTTGATACTTTTTCTCGGTACTTCGAAAACTTGAGAGCTTTTCCAAGAATAATTACATTTTTCAAAAAAATTGGAAGAATCTTATTGTCGAAATATGTACTTTTTACATTAAATCAGCAAATACACAATGCAGTATAAGAAAATTAACATTTATAATTAATTAAAAAAATCATATGTATATTTAATAGTTATAATTAAAAATGTAAATACTTATTCGAATCGTTTATACAGTGAAAAATAAACGTTGAATCATCCTTAAAAAATTATTTTATTGATTTAACTAAATCGTGAATTTAACTAAAACTAGGGTCAATTAAACTAAATGTTTAATTAAATGAATTAAATGGTTTTATAAGAAGAAATATAATTTGATCTATGCAAAATGTTGTATCCAATGAAGAATATATTAACTTCTGGTACTTAAGTCGTAATATTACATTCTTAATTGAAAAAAAAAAAATGTTTTCTATTTTGGGTAAAACTAATTACTCAAGCGCAAGAGTAAACACAGTTTGAATTGCAAAACCGAAATACCGTAAACCGCAAGGATAAATCGTCAAAACATCGTAAACCGAAAGCCAGGTAGTATAGTTGACAATGCTCCATTAGGAAGCACCGCCAACATGGAAAAGTGGGCAATCAGGTACAAAAGGGATCAGCCAAGGTAAGCGGGGTATACGCTCTCGGTGCGCTGCCCCCTCCCCCTGCTCACTCGGTGTCGCGCTTCGCCTCCCGAGACGATCGAGACGTCAAAACAAGGCCGTAAATCAGCGCGTCCATTTTCCCCAAACTGACCTCGCTCCCGTGTATACGCGCGCGCACGGCACGTTTGTCTCGCTCTTTCTCTCTCTCTTCGGGGCCTAATCTCGCGATAATCGAGCCTCTAATGGCCGGGCCCCCGTAAAACGTGTCCATTCCGGCAGTCAGCGCGATACCCCCGTGAAAGTCTCTCGTTTTTCCATTATCTCGCGCCGCCGGCATTGTTTCCAGTAGGTAGCCGGGATTTCTTTTTTTTTCTTCTATTTTCACGATCGTTACACGTGCGAGTCGTCAGCCGGCGGATTTATAACTCCGGACGACGTCCGTGTGTACTTAGGTTTGCTGCCCGCTCGGCGATTCAAGTCCACGCGTCGAAGGCTGGACGGCTTAATCTTATCTTCAGTTTCGAAGAGGGGATACAGGGGGGGATGCTTCTCTTTGTGTCTTATTTTCTTCTTTTCTTCTTTTTTTTTCTTCTTCTTCACTCGTTCGGAAAGCTCCCGGTGTAGTAAAATTTTACGCAGACTATTTGTATATGCGTACTGGAGGATCTTAATCTTAATGGTTTCAGGAAGAATGTCGTTTTTGAAATTTATTCGGGGCACTAATTGCTGCTGCTGTAAACAAATGTAATTGTCGTATGGAAATTTTTCGTAAAATTTGCAGTGGAGTTCGCCGACCAAAATGAAAATCAATTTTATTTTTGTATATCGGGATTGTGGAAGTTTTTTTTAGGCTTCGCCATTTTTACAGGAAAAGTTCTGTAATTTTTGGGGAGCTTTTCCACTAAAAATTACGAAGCTTGACTGACCATCTGCACAAAAATCAAACAAAAATTATAGTCATATTCAGCAAGAACCTTTACAATTAAATTTGTTTACTCAATTTTTTCGAGCAATTTCAATGAGTGCACGTATTTATCTTTCTCATCGAAGCTTTAAATTTTAAATTATAAATTTTAAATTAAAAACTAAATTAAATTAATTTTTTAGTTACGCATAAGTCGTTAAAATGGTTTAGAGATATTATTCTATCTCGTGGTATGCAGTATATATTTATAATGGGGATTCCCTACCGGAATTCAGAAAAATGTATTGCTTGCAAATGATAAAATGTAGGTCCAGATTATTTAGGTGTTATTTTTATTTATCTACAGTGCAAACTTTATTTTTTTAGCAATGTATATATTGTATCCACTGTAATGGGGATTCCCTCACGGAAATTCAAAAAAATACATTGTCTGTAGTGATAAAATGTAGGTCCACATTATGTAGGTATTATTTTTACTTATCTAGTGCAGACTAATGAAGCGTATAATGATGCGAATCACCCCAATATTAATTCATCCTTTACTTCACTTATCTACCAGATAGGCTAACTTAGTAAATATATGTTTTCTTAAAATTCTTCTCTAGTTTTAATTGTACGCAGTAATTCTTCAAAAACTATAAATTATAATAAATTTATCAAAACAAATCAATTATTCGCATTCGAACATACTAGTAAAAAAATGGACTTTCAATATTCAAAAAAAGTATTGTAAAAATTACTAACTATCTGTGCACGGGAACACGGACACAGAGACTGAACTTACAGATACAAATTACCGTTACTTATTTACAATAAAATTTGCTGTACATAAAGTAAATTTTACTAAACAGTATTAGAATATATCCAAGAAATTCTACTGTAGAGCATGGCAATTTTTATCTGAGAGTCCGCAGTCTGGTCACGTTTTAGTAATTTTTAAAATACTTTTTTCTCAGTGTAATCGCTCATCCCACGCTGAGAGAACAACTATGCATGAAACACGACTCCTATAAACAAACAAAAAATTAGACTCGCGAGTGCAGATGATACCCACAGCGGAGGGCAAGAGCGAAAAGCAATCAAAACGCGGCGGTATACGCTCGGATGTCTCTAATGCGGCGCGAGCGAGGCCTGCATCGAGGCTTCTATTGTTACGTAAACAGGCAGCGATCGCCTTGGATAAATAGCCTCCCTTGGCGCGCTACTCGCGTGCTGCCCGCGCCTACCTCTTCCCGTCGGTCGCGGGGTTTATCCAACAGGCCGATCGGCTTGCACCGCCGCTTGTAATTTACGCGCGATTCCGCGGCAGCGACAAATCATTAAACCCCGGCGATCGGATCTTCTTTATCGAGCTTTGATGTTGCCAAGTGGCGAGCTTCTTTCTTCGTCGCGATATTTTCAGGCGGCAAGCTTGTAAATAAGATTTTCGAGCGGCGAGGTAGTCGCCGTAGACGTCAATGCTGATTTAATGTTTAATGCGTGCAGCGCGCGCGCGTTTATGCGATAATAAATTTTGTCTTTGCGAAAAATTGAAGATTTAAGGGAGAAGTTTATTTAAACAATGTATAATTTTCAAACTACATGAAGAATTATATGACGCATTTAAGAATTCTCTTAAATTTGTATGAGTTCAACTTAAAGAATCAAATATTAATATATCCTACGTAAATGTTACTATGAAGTAATTAATGCTATAAGTAAAATTTACTAAGTGCATGCATTTTAAGGTGTATTAGACATGCATGTCCATGAGGATTATATTTTTTTTTTATTCCTCAAGTTTGATGCTGCTTTAGCAATTAGCAAAGGCTAATAGGTATATAATTTTTAATGTAAAATTTGTTCTCTGTAAGAATTTAAATAAAAAAAAAATTTTAAATGTAAGCTAAAAAAAATGCGAGAAACAAAGTTCAGCAAATTAGTCGCAGAATTTTGAATTTTATAAAAAGCGACCGCAAAAGATGCATGCAATGCGCTCGCGCTGCACCTTCAACCCCAAAACACGTCTATATTTATCATTGCGTAACTCAATCCAGAGGTAATAATAGAAACACGTGCGCGTCCTAATCTTAGATGGCTCCTGCCTCGCAATAGCTTCGCGCGCTAAGTGCGCGCGTCATTTGGCGCCGCTGCGCCGTGCAAAAGCTCTATCCCCGCACGAAAGCTCGGTTCGAGCGCGGGTTCGTCGGACGAGCGGGGCCGAACAAAAGCTCGCTCGCTCGCTACTCAAGGGAGTTCCCGAACGCAAATAGACGCGGGGCCCGCGGGCGCCTCCGTTTTCAGCATCAGCTGGCCGAAGCTCGCGAGCGCGACCTTTTAAAAAACCCGCGCTATGCCACCTTGCGCCGCGACGATTTGCTCTTCATCGAGACGCATGATTCATTTTGCGAGTATTTTTTTTTTGTACGCTGCGAGTAAAGTAAATGTTTTAAGCCCTTCTGGCTGTCGGTAAAGCACGTACTGCACGCGCTTCGATAAAAAAAATCTATATATATATATATATATACATATACACCAAGGAAGTAAATGAATTAAGAATCTCCCAAAACGCACGTTTGTCTAATTAAAAATACATATGCGATTTGAGAAATTCTTTACTTTTACTCCGCAGGTGTTTAATATATTATATTTTCTAGTCCATTAGATGGCTTTTTATTATTTATTTTTCTACCTATGCCCCACATCGAGAGAAAGATAAAAGCTTCCAATTCGAGTTTTTTTGCTTGCTCCCATTTATAATTAGATAATTAGAATCTGCTCTCTGTTCGTGCCTTTCGAAGTTATAAGGCGTTCGCGAAACAGGTTAATTAAGCGAATGCGTTGTTATAACATTTGATTGATTTATTTGGATGAACGTGTAGATTTAAACGTGTGTCACTTGAGAAGAATTTGTAAGGTGTACAGAACGATAATATTCCGCTAAACGTTTGGATAGCTTACATTGAAAATTTTTTATATTGACGTAATTTTTAAAAAAAGGGAATAATATTCGAAGAATACTCGATTAGACATTATACTCAAACAATAACAATTCTACTTATGAGTGACGTACATTCTGGAACACCTGCTACTACGACACAAGTGATGATAAAACGAATTTAAATAGTGACACACATACGCATTGATCCAATTTCGATTGACTCTTTAATTCAATAAGTCAGTGTAAGAAATGGTTAAGAAATGTCAACAAATTTTGCTATACACACAAGTGACTAATTGGAAATATCAAAAATCACGTGTTCTATACACATATGTACAGCTGCGCTCTTACATGTGTATAGAACAGATGAAAAATGAATCCCGCTTGTTTATCTCCTAGTTTGTTTTTTGTTAAAGCGTGCGAAAATTTCTACTGTACTCACTTGCTACACGCCCCCCTAAACCGCAATCTCTGCTCCGAAATTCCTCGCCGTTTTAAATCACGGCGTCGCGCTATCTAAATCGGTGATCGAAAAAGGCGAAAAAAAAAGAGAGAAGCGAAGAAGAGAGATGCTGAATCGGAACGGAGGATGCCGCCGGGCCTCGGCCACCTGCAGCCTCTCGAGCTTCTGGTTTTCGAACGCGGCGGCCGGTTACGTAATCAACGTGCGTAATTCCCACGTGCGGTATGTAAGAGGAACGGGCGCGCGATTGGACCGGGCATTTCCCTGTTTCTCCGGAAGGAAGGAAGCGGTCTCGAGGTCGGCGACCGATAAATTCTTATTAACCTGTTCGATAAGATTTTTTTTTTCGGAATCGGTGTCTCGTGAAATCGAGGGATTTTTTTTTCGCTGGGTTAAGCCGAATTTCGATAATCGATAGTTTTGGTGGATATTTGCCGAAAATGATTCTGATTAAAACAATGGTGACGACACAAATGTTCGCAGAAAGATTGCATTTCGTATTTCTTTTCCTCGGACTGATTAATTTTATTTAGGTAGCCATAACATGATAGAACTTTGACTTGCCGCAAGTTAAACCCGAACATTTGTCACGTCCTTTCTTAAAATTTAAATATATCATAAAAATTGATAAAAATAGCACAATTTAGGTATTCTCTAAAATTAATGTTATTTAAAAACAAAAAAATCGAAGAATTAAGTGTAATAAAAATTATTGCTTATAAGTATTTTGGAAATATTTACATAGAAAATAGATGTAAAAATTTAACTATTAATTTATTTAATCAATTATTCAATTTATTTATTTAAAAAAAATTACTTGAATAACTCAACCTTCTAAATTGAAATCTATACCATAAAAATTGATAGAAATACTTTAATATAATTATTCTCTAAAATTAACACTATTTAAAAAAAAATCGAAGGAATAAAGAGTCAATTGCAAATTATCGTTAAATTAAAGTATTTTTAAAAAATTAACATAAAAAATAAATGTAAACTTGAACAAAGATTAATTGAACTTTAATAACCCAAGTATAACAGTATAGTACGTTCAGTATGAAAATTCGAGTGTACACACGATTGTTTGTGCAAACAGCTGATCGCGTATAAACAAGTTTCTTCGTAAGCAATAGCAAAATCCCCGTGCATCCGGAATCCCAAACAAGCAGCCAAAATCCCGTGATGGTCGTTCGACTTGCACGCACATAGCTCCTCCGATACGAGGCACCTTCGGAGCAGGCTCTCCCTCTCGTTTTCTCCGGCTCGCTGGATTGGCCGTGGGGGGGCAAAGGGGGGCCCGCTATCGCGCGAATCGCCTCGCTCGGCGGGGCGCGATGACGTCACGGCACTGTTCGACACGACAGTTGCGGCGGCGGCGGCGTATACTCTCCGCCGACGCCGGGGTGGGGGGTCGCGCGCCGCCTGCAACTATATAGCTTTCGGCCAGTCACGTTGGCCGACTCAGTCAACGCGTTAACCGTCGAGCCGAGCACACTGCACCCCGGGTCTCCGTCAGTTTGACAGACACCCGTCGGCTCGCTCCTCTGCACTTGCAATATTCTCACTTCGATTTCTCGTGCGCCACATCGATATCCCGATGCTGCACCCCATCGGAACTCTGTGACTTCGCTATACACGTTCGGCTGGAGTGTCGATACATAGAGAGAGTGAAACTTTTCTTTTGATCGCCGGTCGAATTTTTTATTTTTTTTTATTTTTGTGGTGACAGAGAAGTTGCTGCGCTTGTTGTCGTAAAAAGCGGGAAAAATTGATTTCACGGACATTTCGAACGGGCCGATCGCGGCGGGAGATCGCACCGGCCCACAGATGTCGCAGCGCGTGCCGAGCGCGGGCTACTTGTACGACAACTTCGTCGACGATCACAACAGCTACATGTCGTACTCGATGTACTCGTCGGCGGCCACCCCCATGAGCGCCTCCGATCTCTGGGAGTGCATGAACAACGGCGAGTACGTGGACGAAAAGAACTTGGTAAGAATTCATTCACTGCTTCATTTTCCACCCCCGTTTTTTTCGAACGCCGGTCATCCGACCGGGTGGCAGTAGTTGCTGTAGAAAAGCGCGTGAGGCTCTGGCTGGGCTGTCGTTTTGAATGCGCTTATCCGATGATTACAGTGCCCGTGGCGTATGAAAATTAATTGAATTTTATTTTTCCCGACGGCGACGTCGTCAACGAACGTGGTGACGGTAAGCGTCGCGCGCCGCCGAGAGCTTCTCGTGAAAATGTCTCCGAACGTGGGTGTTATTAGCTAAGTGGTTTTATAATGCGAAGTAAAATTGTTTTGAAGGTACCGCGGAAATGGCTAAATTAGCGGCGGTTATCATTTTGGAGAAATCGTTAAAATAGACTTAAACGATTAAGCATTTGCAACTATAGTCACGATTTTCATTTTTCAGATACTCGTGGTTAAGGCGGCGAGAAAAATATATTTTACCTTAAATTTTCAAAGTGCATCGACGATTTTGTCATTATACACTTACTTTAATCACTGGACATTGTGAATTTTTTCCACTACTCTATACAATTGATTTTAAACAATTTTGTATATTTAACAAATCGACCCTTTTATCTCCGTTTATTTTTAATAAATTTTTAATAAATGCCCTCCCCCTCGGATCTCATTTAAGTCGATGAAAAAGAAAAAAAAAAGTTCTACGTGCTTACGACCACGCACAATCTAACACTTTCTACAGAAAAGGAGCGGCGATTTAAGCCCCGTTCCACTTGTCTTTTCCGAAAATGCGATAGCGAGGCGCGAAAGTGACGCAAGGCCCTGGAATACGCGAAATACGTTATCGGGGGCTCTTATCTAACCGACGAGATCGTCGCACTCTCGCGACCCAGGCTCAACCGGCTCATTATCATGCGCGCGATCAAGTCGAACTTTGCGCTCGAACGGCCTTGGATGAGGTACGAAGGTGAGGCGAGGCTCGGGAAATCTGTGCCACTCGCGCGACGACGACGTCACCGAATCATCATTGATTTCGCGTTGTGACGTCGTAACTGATCACTCGAGTTACAATATTTTTTTTCGCTCAGTCTCCTCGATTAAACGTCAGTGCTATTATAGTCATTTCGTTCGCTGAATCTATCTGTTATTTATTCATTTAAATTTGCTCGAGTGAGAAAACGATGACTGAGAAGTTATTAATATGTTTGCGCAGTAAAATGACAGTTTTTTTTTAGAGAAATTTATTTTAAAAGTCTTATTTTAATTAACTAATTATACTGAGTAGTTTTTTTTTTTGTTTTTTTTTTTAAATCATAAATAAATTTATGAGAAAAATAAAATGCACTGTCTGGGGAGTACTTTTAAAGATAGTTCCTGATGATGACATTGCATGTAAGGCGTCGAGGACGAAAGGTTTATTGACTGGTTGCTCGTGACGTTGCGCACATTTTGTTTTAATTGACAAGGGTGAAAACGAGCCTTTTTAACGAGTGCCTCTCCCGCACTCCGTCGCCTTCTTTTATTAAACTCAATTAAAATCAATTTGAAGGATAAAAGTTATGATAATTCCGTTTGTTAATACCACTGTTATATCACTTGTAATTTTAGAAAAAACGTAACATAAGCGAGGATAAGTCCGCTCGCTCTAACCAAGGACAAAATTACACTTCTGCAGCGCGCGAACTCCCGGCGAATTTCCTCGTTTTTCGATGCGTTCAATTCGCGAAGTCGCTAAATGCATCTGCTGATAAAAGCGCAGAAAAATTATGGCTCGATTTCAACAATAGCAATGATATAATTGTCCATTGAAAGCTAATGAAACAGGCTCCTCATTTCAAATTCAAATCGAGGTCTCTCCGCTGCAACAAGCGTTTTTGACATTTATATATTAATGATCCTATACTTCCCCGAGGACTTAGCAATAAAATCTTTTGTTCTCCCTCGGATAAAGGAATCCGTTCCTTCAGCGCCGATAAATATACCTAAGAAAAAAGAACATCACATTGCAAATATAGTTATATCCTCTACGATGATCTTCAGTCGCTAGTCCACACGATTTTCAATATTAGCACACATTGCACGCATAGTCGACCTTTTAAACGAAAAAAAAATCAAAGTAAATTAACGCATTGGTCAGGTGTATTTTTCAAAGTCCGCTGAAAATGTCATTTGCTTAATGCGGATGTACTCGTCGCACACCTTAAAACATTTTATTTTTCCGCGAGGCTGCCTCGCGCTTCCGAGAAACGATTAGCATGATTTATCATAATCTCCTGCGAACGCGTGCGCGACGCCTTGTCTTCTTTTCTCTCGCGTGGCAATCGCAATCGGGCGAGATTCGCCACGCACCAGTTGTCGGCTTATCGGGCCCCGAAACGACACGTTCGCGGAGAGAGAACGAAGAAAAAAAAAAGAGGCGAGAACATCCGCACTACTCGGTCATGATTTTTCAGCGATCGGCACGTTTCTGCCATTACTCTTAAAATGCAGCTCTCCGAGCGGCTAATTTTACCGATTCTGTCATTGTTAAAAGGCGATAAGAAAATTCTACGTTCGAGTAGTTTTTTTTTCTTCTTTTTCTTCTCTTTCCACCGTAATAAAAATCATCGCTTGCGCTTATTAGAAAAATAAAAATATATAAGTAACACTTTTATGAGTTCAAAAGAAAAAAAAAACAAAGAAAATTATTTAGGTATATAAGTTGCTTCTGAAAATTAATTTTCCGGTATATAAAAGAGCATCTGTCTCAATTAAAATAGCATTTGCGAAATCAGTGCTATTCGCGTCAATGCATCTCTCATCCTCGCAACTAAATACACGGTCTATGAAATGACAAGCCTCTAATAGTATACACTTTATCGACACGCACTTCCTCCGGCGCTTGCCTCCTAAAACAAAGTCTCTTTCTTCGCCAGCCACTAGTAGACTCACATTTTAAAGTTTAAAAAAAAAATGATCACCTTTTATCCTACAGTGGCAGCTCCAGTCATCGCGAATTCCCGTTAATCGAGCGGCGCTCTAACGAGCTCGCGATTTCCCGCGCAAAAAAAAAGAAGAAAAAAAATGACAAAGGAGACAAACAAAAAAAAAAGAGCGCGCTCGATAAAGGCACGCGTTCTTTCGGGGCGCCAAGCGGAAGCTCAGGTGTGCGCGCTTATTAGCTAATGCAATGTCGTTTGCCAGGCGGCGACACAAAGTGCCCGCGAAGGCCTTCCCAGAAAGAAGCCGGCGCTACGATGCACACTCGCGGCCCACACCGGCGTATATTATGTAATCGCCCACCGGGGGAGTGCGCGCGCGCGCAAAAGCCGAAAGCTCGACGGGGAGCTGCGGATGCTCGGCTTCGGCGAATCGACTCTCCGCCCGGCGGCGATTCTCGGAAGCTCGATGCGTCCAGCTGAAATTTAATGCAGCGCGCGACGAGGCCCGTGCAATTATTCACGAGAATCCGCCATAATTTGTTCAACGCTGTTATTCGGAGGCTCGTCCGACTTTACGATTTTTTTTTTTTTATAAGCGCTTTAAAAAGCTCTTCTTCGTTTTCTTCTGCGGATTTTCGAGTGTCGTATAGTCGCCGAGGATACGAGACTTGCGAATTCGCTTAAGTGAATATATGTTATATATGGTTGACTTGAAGCCATAACGAATGACTTTTTAAAGCGTTTATTTTGCGGAGCAATGGCGAGTGGTTTTAAAAATAGATTATTGTATCGATCTACTTAATCATTTATGATACATTAAACATTAGAAATGCGACATTGCGATATTGATTTATAAAAGCGGACGAACGCCGCGTTTGAAACTATCTGCGTTTATGATTCATGAAACACGAAGTAAGATGAATTTTAATTTAGCAAACAGTACATTTCGCGACCGCTACTATTGTATCCCGCACTCATTGACTCGGTCGAATCGTATCGGCTATTGTCGCAATAACGCTCCTATACTTTATAGCAAACTTAAAAGAATTTCCAAACAAAAATTCGAAAAAAGTAAACAAAATTATAAAGCTCTCCGTTGAAATTTTTTAAATTTTCTTCTTTAAATTTTTGTTTCTCTTGAGGGAGAGAGAGAGAGAGAAAGAAAAAATCGAGACAATCGAGTAACCCCAAGTCGATTGGAAAAATAAAACAAAATAAAAAAAAAAAAAGTAGCGAACGAAAGAGAAAGCCGGCCCCTAATCGTTCAATTATCGCAAAGCGCAGACGGCAATTAAATCGTCTCCATTCAGCGAAAGAGAATCTCCTTGACAATCAATGAAGTGCAAAGCATTGACACGGGGCATTTAATTAGGGTCGCGCTCTGGCAGCAGCTGAGCAGGAGAGGGAGCGAAAGAGAGAGAAAAAGATAGACGGAGAGACGAAACTGCTAGTAAAAAGAAAACGAAGGAAAGCAGTTAAATCTGACAGGAAGCGCGGAGTTAACGCTCGTTAACCCGCGTCAATTAGGACTGGGGTTGCGACTCTCTGAATGCGCCAGTGCGCGCGCGCGCCGCATGAATTGGTCGCCGCGCTAGAAAGAGAGAGGAATAGAGGAGAGAGAGAGAGGAGAGGCTCGGGAGAGCGGGTATATAAGGTGACAGTCGTGCATCGGGTCCACGCGAATCTCACGCGCGCCTGGTGATATCATTCATGAGTTTTAAGTGCGGCAAGTGCGCCCGGCGCAAGCGCCGCGTGCGCAGGAATGCGCGCAGAAGGAGCGTCGAGTTTTTACCGCGCTAAATTGACGTCAATTTCCTCGGGGGCTTTTCTCGCCACCAATTCCTCGCGGAGCGCAGTCCCTCCTTTTGTGCCCGCGGCTATTTTCGCTCAATTGGCCCCTTTAATTGAGCCGCCCAGGCGCGTCGAGAAAAATTATTAATTTCATTCGGCGTGCGTATGTATCGCAAGATGCACGGAAACGCGTAACGCAATAATCGCTCGGAGACGATTGGCCGATGCTCGCGAGAGGAAAAACAAATGAGAGCGACGAAAGCGAGAGTCATTAGAAGAGAAGTCGCTTCTTTTCTTCTTCTTTTTTTCTTTCGTTCTTGCCGGTGAATTTTACGAAGTCAAAATTACATTGGGCTCCGATGGATATATATGCGGGACGTGCGGCAACGCCAGTGTGTCGACAGCGCGATCACATAATTGGACGGTTGGCCGTGGCACGCGTTGCGTTACAGAAATTTTCGCCGGAGAAAAAAAGAGAGTGAGAGAGAGGAGAAAAAAAATCTCTCAAATCTCCCGAGCGCCCGGTTCTACGAAAGTTAACAAACACTAAATTTAAAGCGGCCATTTTTTTTAATTTGCGCAAGTCTTCGATTCTCGCAATCGCTTCGAAAACGAGCGGGCGCGCTTCCGGGAAGCTTTTAAAGAGGAAAAAAGACGGGCTCATCTGGTCAATAAATTGTCGCGTGTCGAGAGTATGGAGACACGCGCGCGAGCTTCGGGCTCGGCACACGCGAGAGTGATCTTTTTTTTATATATATTTTACGCGGAAAAGAAGAGTCAAGAGAGGAAATTCGATAATTGAGAGTCACGAAAAACGGACGACTTTTTATTTCACTCCTATACACTTGATCGTGTCTGTCATTAAAAATAGTACACATTTCCTAGGATTTAAATCTCGATGACTAGACATAATGTGCACAGTGACATTTAAATTTAAATACAAGTAATTAATAAAGAAAAGCAGTCGAGCGAACTCGGGATGACTCATCTCGGTTTTCCCTATTAGTATATAAGACACTTTTTTTTTCGACAAGCGATAAGCCGCGCGTTCGGCAACTTTATCTCAACACTTTAATCGTGCGAGTTTCATTGAAAAAGGAATTGAAAAAGTAATGCGGTGACTCACGCCAAGGAGTAAAAATTAATTTTCGCCGTCTTATCGGGCGCTCGTTTCGTAATTTCCATATCTAACGATCGATAAACAAGTTCGCCGCCTCTCGCCTCGACAGAAACTCGATCGATAATCGCCTCCATCGCCGATCGCCGCAGTGCCAATATTAATAAGCGGGCGTGGATCACTCGGCGGGACCGGAAGCCGGAATTACCACTTCGAATGCCTGAGCTGTACCTGCGGTCTTTGATATAGCGGTACGCTCTCGCGGTCGCCTCTCCTCCGCGGCGCCGTTTTATTTCCGCGGCGCTTACCTCAGATTTGCCGGGCGTGAGTCACCCGCCGCTAGCGCGCCTCGATTTATGAATGAACGCGGCGCTCTCCGCGTGCTCCTTTAACTCGCGCACGCGACCGAGTACCGAGAAAAACTCGCGCGAATTTGCGTATACGTGCCACGGCGCCGGCCGCGCGGATGACTCGCCTTTCGCTATAGACTCCCGTCTCAACGAGCGACGTCGCGGCTGACACTGTGATTCAATCGTTTCCGGTTTTTTCTAGCGTTTAAGTTCTCCTCTTTTTTTTTTTTTATTGACTCTACGGGGCGGCGGTGGGCTTAATTAAGTACGATTATCCTCGATGAGTCTCGCGCGTCGCAGAGATTCGCGCGCTGTTGACTGCCGGGTCTTTTAAATACGCTGATGTACTCGATTTTTCTCATCATCTTTGATTGATAAACTTTTTTTTTTGTGATTAACAATTAGTTGAATGTTAATTGATTAGCTGTAGCAGTAGCAATTTTCGCGTACGGAGAAAAAGTGTTTAATTAAAAACTTAGCGCGCGGAATGATTCAGATTTTTTAATTACTTTACAAGTGCTATAAGCGTGCAATAAATTTTGTGAGTTTGTAATTGCATTAGTGTAACACTGAGAGAAATTTTTTAGTAAAAATTACTGAAGTGTTTGGGAAAGTTGACACAGATTGACATTTTGAGAGAAATTACTAAACTTTTCTGTAAAATTTGACACAAATGTAGTAAATGCTGCCAGACAGTATTGTAATTTTTACTGTATTTATAGCAACTTTTACTGCAAAGTTTAGTAATTTCTCTCGAAATGAAAACTTTACCAAACAGTTCAGTAATTCTTACTAAACAACTTATACACTTAAAAAAAATTTTGTTGATTCAACTAAATATATTTAGTTGATCGGCATTTAGTTAATTCAACTAAACATTTATTTACTTCAACTAAATGTTTATGTTAAATCAACTAATTGATTTTGTTAAATTATATTTAATTCATTCAAAAGTTATAAATTTTACTGAATCATATCAATCATTGTAACTATTAGTATGCGTAGAACTTTTTTTCATACACCCATTAAGAAGATCGTTTGTTTTTTTTTCTTCAAAATTTCTTTACACAGCATTAACAAATCTTAGATTTCACAGGCACAATTTCGTGTTGCTCGTAGGTGTATAAAGCGTACTTGCAGGACGTAATTGCCAGGGACAATTCGATTGCATCAGTTCCGAAATTTCCTGAAGCCGGCCGGCCTTTTTCGAGGCGATCGATACATAATACATAAGTTCGGGGGAAGAGCTTGGCGCGACCTCGAAAGGAGGCCAGTTCCGCCGCCGCGTTATGCGCCGCGAGCTATCGCTCTCTCTCTCTCTTTCTTTCCCATGAGCTCCACTGACGTCAGCGTCCCGATACTTTCCCCGGGAGAATGTCGCGCACCTCGGATCACCTTTTTTTCCTCCTCTTCTCTCGTCTCCCCGTAATACACGCGCTTTTTTTTGTTCGTATATCCTCCGCGGCGTGGTTCTTCTTTGAAAAGCGCGGGCAGCTCCTCGTTATAATCCCATTTTCCACCGCACGGCGGGAGACGGCGTCGAGAGATTTTCGGGCCTTTCGAAAGCAACCCCGTTAATTTTATGATTTACGGAGAGCGGCTCGTTTACACTGAGAAAAAATTTTAGTTGGTTTAACAAAATTTTCACTGTTAAATACATCCAACAGAAAAAGCTGTAGTTTT
>JAWWEN010000038.1:9725725-9762623 GCA_035582955.1 Sycophila texana | reverse complement strand
TTCATATTTTCATATAAGAAATCAGCCCTCAAAGTTTCAACAAATTCCGTGATCCGGAGGTCAGGTACTCTCCTGGTCAGTGCACACTAATAGTCGAATAAAAAATTATCCCAAGATCCTAACATGAATTTCATTTTTTCCCACAAACGTTTTACTCGCTTCTAACGTATGCATTTGTCTTTTTTCAGGAAACTGAGGGTTTGGAGAAGAAAAAGCAGAGCCTGCAGGACGAGCTGTGCAAGCTGCAGCAGGCGAAGGAGGAGCTCGAGTACGTGCTCGAGACCCACAAGAACGTCTGCCGGCTGCAGTCCTCGTCACCGCCGGACGTCAAACCCGTGGTCCCCGACCACTTGGGCGGCAAGCTCGGCGAGCCCGGCAGCGACCTCCAGCACGAGGAATTCAGCGAGCTCCCCTGCAGCAAGTCCAGCGAGGAGGTCGCCGCCGGCGCCCTCAATGGCCTGCGGCCCAACCGGCCCAACTCCCTCCCCGTCGGCTTCGACGGCCAACCCCAACCCCAGCAGCAGCAGCAGTCCCAGCAAGACCACCGCAACGGCTACTTCACCCAACCCAAGCCGCGACCGTCGAGTCTGCAATTCATCAAGACCCTCGAGACCCCCACCTTCATGAAGACGACCAGCGAGGTCGTGGCCGGCATACCCATCACCACCCCCTCCAGCGGCATCCCCTTCAACTTCGAGTCGCTGATGGACGGCGGCACCGGGCTCACGCCCGTCAGCACGCCCCTCGTGCCCTGCTCGACCCAGCAGCGGAGCAACGGCGCCAACGGCCACAGCCACCACCTCTCGGCCGTCGACCTCAGCTCGCCCGACGCCAATCCACCCAAGCTCGTGAGCTTGTGACGCCAGGAGGACTGCAGCCTCGTGGAGGCCTACGTCGCCGGCGTCGAGGACCCCGAGTGAAGGGAGTGCGCGGGGGACGTTGTCGCCCCCTCAGGGACTCTCAAGTGTCAGCCTGCGAGCGCTGCGTTGCCATAATTCTGTACACGTGTAGCTTTTTTGTATGCGGTGCCCCCTTCGCTCTCGGGCGGCCGCGACTCGGCTTTACTCGCGCCCGGGGGAGGATGCGGGGCACCTGGGGATGGTCGGGCAAAAGCGCTCGGAGGGAGGAGAGGGAGAATTTTCGCGTTTCCTCTTTGTCCGCGCCGCGGAAGCTTTGCCGAGCCTCTCCGAGAGGCGGGAGGATCCTTTGTAAATTGTTCGCGTGGAGGTGCATTTTACTTTTACGCAGAGCGACGCGCGGAGAAGTGCTCTCGATTGTTGCTTGTATTTTCGAGGATTTGTCGCGACTTCTGTGCCCATGTTCATCTCTGTTTTTTTTTTTTTTTTTTAATTATTGTAAGGATATTGCATCTTACGAGTGCACATCGAACGATGTAGTAAATGATAAACATGTCAATTTTTCAGTATTGTACTTTTTGAACACGAGTAATAAGGGCGCTTACTTGGTACGGAGAAGCTCAAATTTGTGAGTTTCTCTGGTGGAATAAGAAATCAAACCTCCTTCGTAACAAGCATGCAGATTTTCTCAATGTTGTATTTTTCTTAGAGCTGACGGAGGTGCGAGGATTCGCTTTCGACGGGGCGCTAAGCGCTGCTCCTGTCTTGCGCGGATCCCGAATGATTCTCGCGGCCAGGACGGGAGCCTCCGTCGGTGAAAGCGCCATAAATCAACGCAAAGTGATAAAGAGCAAAATAAAAGAATTAAAGGAATAATTTTTATTAAATGCTATTCTTAAAAGAGCATCGAAACGAAGTAGTTATATCGAGTAAGATTTTTTGTCATTTCTCAGTTAAGTGAATTTTTATATTTTTAAACTATACAACGCGATGAGATGATAGATTTTTAAGAGGACAAATTTAGCTCAAAGTTCATCTTAGTCTTTAAGGAATCAGAAGTGAAAGCAAATCAAATTCATGAAATGGCCAAGCGGACTGGAGCATCTTTGTCTCTCTTGTGCAGAGTAAAGGAGCATTGTTCAATGATTGTCGTGCAATTTTTTAAATTTCGTATGGAATTATTTTATTTCATACTCTCTTTGTAAATTCGTGGAGTCCGTTTGGCTTGCTCAAATCTTTCTTGTCATAACGGCGCAGCCAAAGTGTTTGCGTGCCTCGATGAATATTGTATAATGTTTAATCCCTCCATACACATAATATATATAAATATATATATAAATATATTTTATAATGTACGAAAATTTTGCATGACCTTGAGCAATATTAATATATATAAATATATTTATACGTGCGATTAGTACTTGCGACGGGTCGATAGTCCTCCAGCGAAAACATAAATACAAATAAATTAAAGGAATAATGAATTTTCGAAGAGCTTTAGTAGAAACGCTAGCGATCTCTTCTCTTTGTACTTTAGCAAACTTAGGAGGGCATCGAGCGTCGCTGTACGCGGCTGCGAGATTAATTGATGATTGTGTAACAAAATTGTAAAACGCCATCAACGATGCAATATATTTTGTTTAATTCAAGTAGCCAATAAAAGGCCTTGGAATTATAAAAAAATTATTTCTGATTTATTTATTTTCCTTTTCTTATGGAATTCCTTATAGTCCTATTAATGGCTCTTTTCCTACAAGCAAAGAATCTACATAAGTTACTATTATAAAATTTTCATTATTTTTACTTAAAAATATTGTTCTTTTTGTTTGTTTACACTATTTTTAAAAATGAATGTAATTTAAATACCATAGTATATTAAAAATAAATGTTACAGAAGTTAAACAATGTTCTCTGTATATAGACTGATAACTAAACTCAAAGCTTACAAGCTAAAATTTTGAATAACTTTGACCACAAAAATTAAGATAAATTTTTTTTTAAATAAATTAATATGAATACACAAACAAGTTTGTTAGTTTCATAAATAAGATAATATTCAAAAAATTATTTTAATTACATATTTACAATTGACTTGTTAGTTTCTAATTGTAAATTAGAAACCAGTTACTCTTTTTATAGCATCTGCTTCATCGTATGAACTCATTGCCCTGTAATGACTAAATTCCATTGAAAATGTTGCATTTCCAGAGGATATAATTCTAAGCTGAGTTGAGTATCCCAGAAGTTCTGACAGAGGTACTGTACAAGCAATTATTTTGTTGCGACCTCTAACGTCAACAGTTTTTATTTCTGCTCTTCTTTTAGATAAATCTCCAATAATGTTTGATGATGCTTCCTCTATTGTTACAACTTCCAAATTCATGATTGGCTCTAGTAAAATAGATCCACTTTTTTCCATTAGCTGTGAAAGAAATAAAAAAGTTCTTAAATTAAAAAATATTACTTAAATTAAGCTCTTATAATAATTTCTCTTTTTTGCCCTCTTTAATTGACTTCTCTTTTTTTATAATACACTGAGAATTCAACTTCTAAATAATATAAACAATTGAAGAATGTACCAAAATAAAACCTCCAAATTTCTGTATTTGCTTTCCATCACAAAAATATTTATTCAAAATTAAAATTTAAAAAAACATCGAAAAATGAAAGGTGCATATGTATCTTTACTTTACAGTACTGCTCAAAAACCATTGGAGTATTTTAGTAAACAAAAATCCAGAACAGGACTTGTGCGAAGAATATTGGATGAAGATTTGTCTGAAAATGTAGGTTGCTTTTATATAAATTATTAATATACAAAAAAGAATATTTAATAATATATGTATTTTAAGGTTTTGGAATTGCAAGATGCAGAAGAAGCAAATTCTCAAAAAACATGGATTATGACTCCTCCAGAAATACATCAAGTTCTCAGTATTAAATTACCCATTGTAGTAGTCGTATTAAAAAATACAAATGCACCTTGCTACATTCAAGTACTAGTACAAGATAAAGATAATATAAAACATCTTATAAACTTATCAAGCAATAAGCAAAAAAAAAATGTTAACGAAAAGAATACACCACCTAGAGTGCATATGATGTTGGAGCCTGGGTGGAATAGATTGGAAATAGATCTTGGCCAATTAACTAAAATATTTGAAACTCAATTCAAAGCATTGTGTAGATTGAAAATATGTGCCAATTGCCGAATTCGCAGGATTTACTGTCTCGATAAGCATTATGAAGATGACAATATGTCACTGGAATTGTATCAAGGTTTTCTTGATAATTATATGCTAAAGTGGGGTATATCTGCAGTAGACAGGATGACACAAACAAAGAAGACTACCGCAAAACCTTCTAAAACTAAAGAAACTTTCCACCCTGCAAATGGCTTCAACAAATTATTTTTGAAAAATTTGCAAGCTAAGTCAGACAAGCTTATAGAAAACTTTTTCTCAAAACAATCAGTAAAGTCTATAAAAGATTATCTCAATTTTAAACAAAAAGCAAAAATCAAGCCCTATGTTATCCCAGATCAACACAAAACTTACCACAAGAACATTAAAACTCCTGACGCGGACTCTATAGATTTGAATGAATTTAAGAAAGCTTTCTTACACGAAAACTATTTATATGGTAAGTTAGCTTATGAAGAAAATAAAAATGACTTAAAAGAGAAAGCACGAGATTTTAAAAACAGTAGGCCAAATTCTGTTTATAAAATTCACAAATATAAATATCTACCAAATTTAGGAATGAGAAAAATGAGTGCAGGAAATAACTATGGAACTCCAAAATAATAAAATTATTTTTAAAGGTAAATAAAAATAAAAATAAAGTTTTATCATACTGTAAAGTAAAAAGTACATTCACTTACTTTTCTAACGCATTGAAATGCAGCAGCAGATATTATAGATTCTGAAGTTCCTCGTTTGATTTCTAGCCAATGTAATTTCACAGCAACATTCACAACTGGGCATCCTAATTTAGGTCCATTTAAAAGGGCAGAATTAACACCTTTTTGAATAGCAGTCATGACTTTTGGTTGTATTGCTGCTATATTGGAGGCATTGTCCTTTGATTTATCCAGAAGTAATTCTTTTTTGATGCAGTTTGGAATTAAGGAAAGTGTTACTAAAACTTCGTGTTTTGTCTTTCCAATTTCATGCTGGGTTGTGTGGGTATCTTTTACAGGGATGTCTACAGTTTCTTTGTAAGCAATTTGAAGTTCTCCTAAATCTACATCAATTTTATACTCACTGCGGATTCTTTCTTTGATTATATCAATATGAAGTTCACCCATGCCAGCCAAGATTATTTGACCAGTTTCAGAATCATGAGTGACTCTAAGACTAGGATCTTCTTTTTCTAACTCTTGTAGAGCAGTTTCCAAAGCAGAGACATATGTTAAAGAAGGTGGTTCTATTGAACAAAAAAATACTGGATCTGGTACATTTGTTCCAACTGAAAACAAACTATTAATCTCACTGGGATTAAATGAAGTTTTACTTTCCATATAATTTTTAGCACGACTTGCAGTTGAAGCATTAGTTGTCAATAAATCACCAGTTACTGTGTGTTTCAAACCAGTTAATGCTCCAATATTACCTTGACCAATTTCTGCAACTTCTTCATAATCATCGGCATATGCTGCATACAATTTAGCACTTTGCTCTACTTGTTCTCTTTGAATGTTAAATACTTTCTGACCCTTTCTCATACTTCCTGTGTATACACGGAAAAATGTAACGGGACCTCTTTGTTTGTCATGAATAATTTTAAAAACTCTAGCTGACAAATTATTTTCAAAGCCTTTATATAATTTGGCATATTGATTGTAATCAGGAGAGGGTAAATACAATATAACTCCATCCATTAAAGATTGCACTCCAATATTCTTGTAAGAGCTACCTAATAAAACGGGCACTCCCTTGTGAGATAATGTTGATCTCCTCAAGGAATCAACTAGAGTTTGAGGAGAAATTTTATCTAATGAATCCTGTTCAATGACAGCATTGGCCAATTCATCATCTAAACCAGATAATTTATCAATTAAGTATCTTCGTTTTTCCAGAGCCTTTTCTAACAAATCTTTATTTTCTTCTTCATTTAGCGTTGTCTTTAATAAAGACCTGCCTTGGCTCTTTTTATCAAAAATAAGTTTTTCAAGGGTGATAAGATCGATCAAGCCAGTAAATCCACTTTTATCCTGAAAAGGCAAGTGAACCGGAAACGTAACAGCATCTAATTTTGACTCCATAGATTTTAAGCACATTTCAAAATTAGCATCTGACCTATCCATTTTATTTACATAAGCTATTCTAGGTAATTTATATCTGTCGGCTTGTCTCCATACAGTGGATGTTTGTGCCTCTACCCCAGCACTGCCATCAAGGACCACCACAACTCCATCCAATACCCCAAGTGTTTGTTCTACCCCCATAGTAAAGTCTATGTGACCAGGAGTATCAATTAAATTGAACCTGTAGTTTTTCCAACTAAATGTAACTGCAGCAGAACAGATGGTAATTCCACGTTCACGTTCTTGATCCATGAAATCAGTGACAGTATTCCCATCGTGAACTTCACCCATTTGTCTTATAGACCCTGAATAGTACAACATGCGTTCCGTCGTTGTAGTTTTTCCTACAATATTACAAGTTTATTAGCCAATAATTTATTTTACAAAAGTAACGTTTAACCTTAATGTTATTGATTTAATAAAAATGTATTTTACTGAGATTATGTAAAGTTTATGTAGTTGAGGAAGAAAACTTTATTTTGAATGAAAAATTATTATTTTTGAAATACAAACCGGCGTCTATATGGGCGAGGATACCGATGTTTCGTATTTTGTCGACGCTGCATTTCTCACTGACAACTTGAGCTGCACTTTTATTTTGATGTAAGGCACGCTTTTTTAATCTGCAAAAAGATGTCTTAACAGCATTACGAAAAATCATTTTATCAAATTTATAAATACAAATTATGGAAGCGACTACTCCATCACTCTATATACCCAACATCACTAAATGTAATCACTTTTACCGATCAAGAAGCACACACGTGATACGTGATATAATTTCCTTACCTAACCTATAACTTTGATGGCGGCCGGCGGGAATTTACAATTATACTTATTTTAAAAGTATTTAATGAAAAATTATTTCTAATTACTTATGCTTCGTTAAAATTTAATTTGAACCGTGCTTATATAAAATTTCTTACAATAACGGAAATTATTGTAAATTAAAGCTTTTTATTTATGCACAAATTTAGTTTTATATAAAATTTCAAATTGGAGCATAAACTTAATCAGTAGTTTAATTAAAATTAAAACTGTTTTAACAGAAAACAATTTATTGTAAAATTAGCATTATTTAATTAATTTAATAATATTTTTGTCTTATTGTATCCTCATCAAAGTATGTATTGTATTTTCTCCACAAGCTTCTTTTCTTTGGATCCTTTCTAGATCTTGCAGGTGCAATATTTGGCATTAATCCTGAAAATCAGTTTCATTTTAAAGTATTTAGTAAAAAAATAAGAAAAAAAGGTCAATTTAATTGACTAAATTAGATTTACTAACCTGCCTTTTGTGCCATTGCAACCATAATACCCACTCGTTTTTGCTGTACATAACATAAACCAGTTATCCTCCGGGGCAACATGCAACCGTCACTTCTTAGAAATTGTTTAAGAATAAGTACATCCTGAAATGATTATCTTTCTAAAATATTTTATCCCGCAGTTCTTGCATATATTTGCAGTGGATACTCACTGTATGCTTGACATTAACACCAGCAGAACATAAAGAACACGCTCCATTGCTTGCAGGCTTTAAGAATTTGTTTTCATAAGGATCAGGCACCATAACAGCTTCCACTGTAGTAGTATCTCCTTCCTTAGTTACTTTTACTGCAAAAATATAATTAAATAGTTTTTTCACAACATCATCATAAAAACATACTTTAAAAACTTTTTTAACTAATAATTTTCTTGTGAACACCTAAAGAGCAACACTGTAATAGCAAACTTTATAAATAAACAATACTAACTTTCTTTCAAGTTATTCGTCGCTGACAGTGAAAAATTTCTACAAACGTCAGGCACTAACAAATTCCTTCGGAAATTTGTAAACAATCGAGAAATAGCCATGATTACTTTGTACAACTCCTTCCCGACCGAGGCCCACGACTGTAAAGCTGAAAAAAGGTTATACGACGACGACCTAACCTTCACTCACTATTTCGGAGCAGCTTCCTATTGTTCATTCATTCTTTCTTCTTTCCAATAAAAAGAAAAAGGAAACTACTTAAGTCAATCTTAATTACTTAACGATAATTCAAATGCACCGTTACGTGTAAAAAAAAAACTAAGTGTTTTGGCCTCGTTTTTTCTTTTATAAACAAATAAAGTAAGCGAAGGCGGGGCGCTGCAGCGCGAGCTTGAGGATTGGAGCATTCCGCCGGATCTCGGATTCGGCAGAAGGATCATCAGCAGGCGACGTGGCCTATCGGCTCGTTCACGACATGACACCGTAAGGTAAGGTAGCCACCGCCGAGGAAAACAATCGAGCTGTCATGTGAGGCCGGATCGTGATTTTTACACCCACCAGCCCTTGATTCTTCTGCTGAGGAAAGTTCAAAGTTTTTTTAAAGAAAGCATTCCCACCGCCAGACGGTCTAGAGGTTCGTCATGGGGCTGTGCAAGTGTCCGAAGAGGAAAGTCACGAATCAATTTTGCTTCGAGCATCGGGTGAACGTTTGCGAGAATTGCATGGTCACGAATCATCCGAAAGTAAGATTAAATGATTTATTTATGTTTTTTTGGTTGTGTTTGTTGATCTTTTCGCGATAGTTTAGCGTACGTTAGTTAAACTTTTTAGTACAAGTGTTGCAACATAACCAAGTTTATCTTTGTCGATTGTTGATCAGGTTTTATTTTTTCTCGTTTGTTTCAAATGTATTTGAGATAAGAGAGAAAGTAGTATTTAAAATGCATTTCTGCTTCAGGCTACAAGTATGTTTGTAAAAATAAGTATTTCTATGTGATTCTTTATTTACACAGTATTCTGTTTTTAGTGTGTTATTCAATCGTACTTGCAATGGCTCCAAGATAGCGACTGTAATCCAATCTGTACATTCTGCAATGAAAGTTTGAGCAGCAGAGAGTGCGTTCGATTGATCTGCTATCATGTTTATCATTGGGCCTGCCTGGATGCCCACTGCAGGAGTTTACCACAGTCGAAAAATCCATTGACTTATGCCTGTCCCACTTGTAATCAACGAATTATACCAATACCGCAGCTGGTGTCTCCAGTAGCTGATGTTCTGAGAGAAAAATTAGCAATGGTCAATTGGGCAAGAGTGGCTGAAGGAAAACCTTTGGTAATTTTTATTTTTAATACATGATTTGTTAAGTGACAAATTGATAATTACAGTTTTACTAATGTTTGATGTTTTCTTTGTAGTTAAATTCAGATAGCGAAGAGAAACCAGAAAAGACACACAATATTTTGGAAGCCAAAAATTCCCAGTCTCCTTTGTACCAGAATCATGTTACATCTTCTGCTACCTCTCGAACAAGTGGTACTGTGACTTCTTCAAATTCTTCTCCAAATAATATGCACAACAATCAGAAATTGGGACCACCTTATTCCGTTGTCAATGTAGAATCTAATTCAGCTATGTCTAATCCCACACCAAGGAAAGTATTTGAGGCATATGATGATCCAAAAGATTTTTCCTTTGATCATGACGAAAATAAATATCAAAGAAAGTCAGCGATAGAATGGTTTTTGAGGTGGTGGAAGTTGATTATAAGAACTCCAGCTCGCAGAAGAAGTACTGCTGGATCTCTGCATAAGAGATATGCAACTTTGATCATTTTTGGAATTGGAATATTTATCATGATAATAATGCTGTTTTCTTGGCTTGGTAGAATGGCAACAGATGGAGATCCTGCATATGATCCAATGAATAACCCAATGATCAAAGTTGGTGGTATCAGCGATCAGTAGATTTAATTTTAAATGTAATGCGTTCTGCTTGGATTACTGATTTATACTCCAGAATCCATGAGTTCCACAATATATGCAAAAATGTACATGATACAAGATGTACTACGTACATTGATGCAAGGTGAAATGATCAGGTTGATTTGACTTTGCTCAAGTTAATGGTAATCTTTCATCTCCTTATTGCTTATTATTTTAAAAGACTGGAAATGAAAAAGATCCATAAATTTGACATAAGTACATAAGGCAGAATGATATGATGTTATGAATAAATATATATTCTGAGTCATAAAGTTTGTTAAAATGTATTGGATAGATTGTATAAAAATATGTAAATTATATTCCTTGCAATTTTTAATTGTATTTAATTTTTTTTCTGTATTTGTTTATTCTACATGTACTACGTTTTCGAGAAGAAAGAAGCAAGAAGTGATATTTAAACTTTGAGCCTACCTTTGATATTCAAATGAAATCTAAGGTAGTCTCAGTTTGCAAGGTTAGTTGGGAAACATTAAAATTGTAAATTGAAGGTACTTTTATCTGCAGAGATACTCATGGATATGTAAATACTTTTTTTAAATCTAAACTTTGTAAACACTTGCATGAGTATCGATACAAAATAATGCCTTATTGCAGATTAAAGATTCGATGTATGTAGAATTTCTTTTTGTTTAGTCAAAACATATAAAAACAATTGTGAGAAAATCCAAATGTCTATGTTAAAATGTTATTTTTACATTTTCGCATTAATTTGTTTTAATTATATAAACTAACACGCAGCTCGAAACTAAATACATTTTTATGTTATATTATAACAAAAGAATATTTCATAAATAAAATGAAATAAAAAAAAAAAATTAATCACTTGTATGTAAATTTTTTACGATATTATTATAAAATGAAGATTAAAAATTCTGTTTATATTTAATGATTACATTAAGCGCATGAATGTTTTATTTTATTAATGTCTTCTATAATTATATTAAAAAAGTTTAAAGTAACTTCACAATTAATATTGCGAAATTACTATTGAAAACATTAATTTTCATCAATTTATTAATTCAATTTTTTTTATTTATAATTTTATCACTTAAAGCTGTTTCTGTAAAATAAACATTCAAAAGTACGTTTTACCATAAAAACAAGCAATTATAATTAGCGAGCACAAGTGTATGAATTATAACACCAAAGATTTAATTTTCTTTTATATACATTGCACTTTTTGCTTACTTTGTACCTTACAAATTCGGCTACTCAAATGGAGCATCAACGTTACGTATAAGCAATATCTGTGCCAGGATCGCTAAACCGGAATATAAAAGCGACAATGGACTCGAGGACCCACGTTGAAAAGGCAGCGGTCACAAGTGGGGGAGATGGACGTGCGGCCAGTCGGAGGCCCGCGGCTGTTTTTTTTTTTTTTTTTTCGGGGACCAGTGACCATTCAGTGTCGAGACGTCCCTCCGCTTCCACGTCCTCCAGCCGTGCTCCTCCTATAAACAAACTAGTCTACATTAATTTTTAAAATATCGATCAACATTACGGTCCTGGAAGCTGGAAAGGAAAAGAAAATAGTGTAAAGAAACGAGACGACAAGGATTTAGTGTCCCGGCGGAGGATGTCGGCGTTCGAGTGTGTCAGATCGACGGTGACCTTGACCGGGACCGGCATCCGCGCGGTTTCGAGTCTGTCCACGCGAGGCTGGCACGTGGCCGTGGCATTCGCCGCTGCAGCTGCCTGTGAGTTTAAAGTCGATGTTTTAAATTAAAAATTCGACGTCGATGCGGAATCGAAATGCAGAACAGATTTGCGTCTGCGGTCGAAAGTCGCGGCGATAATATCCTGCTGGCTCGGTTTTCCGCCACTGTCAGCTATAGCTCATGAAAGTCGAGCTTGATTCTAAAGCGATTAGAGGAGGTAGACGTTTAGAATAGTGCGTTATTAATGCTCGGATTAGATAAACGCCGTGTCGGAATTGGGAAAATTTTACAATTCTAAGAAGGAAAGACATTTAAATCCTCTTTTCGTGTTTTCGAGAAAAATTTAAATTGCAATACTGCTATGACACTTAAAATATCTTTCAATTTGGGTTTTAGTCAGAGCAAAATTACGCAGTTTTTATTATTAAGAATAATCAATTACTGAGTGTTAAAAGTCTTTTTTCCTGTACGCGCACTTAACTGTTACTAAAAAGCTTATTTTTTGATTAAAATGAAAATGAAATAGTCGAGGTCAATGAAAAAAAAATAATAATAAATAAATAAATGTCATCTCATAATAAATATATAAGGTGTTTGAATTCCTATTTGCCGTGTGGAATTATAAAACGCCATCAGTCAGGCTCAGATATTCACTTTTGACATTTTTCACTGGTCCCTTATAATTCTTTGAATATAATTAATAATTGGTAAATTACCCTTTTAAGTCGTATTAGTGAAAATCGACTAAAATTAGTGCAAGTCGCTCCATTAATCACTAAATACTGAAGCTCATTATAATTCCACTAATTTTTAGTGAATTATCTCACTATAATTGATATTGTAGTTTTCCACTAATTGCCTAATTAATTGCCTAATTAATTGCCTAATTAACTGTCTAATTAATTGCCTAATTAACTGCCTAATTAACTGCCTAATTAACTACCTAATTAATTACCTAATTAATTAAATTAAAAAAGATCAGCACTTAAGAACTGATTTTTAAAAGTATTGTTAAAAAAATGCAGGTACCGCGTATCACGCGCGTCGAAGGTGGAGGCGAAGGCAGCTTAGCCGGAAGCACCTGACGGTGGTGACGGGCTGCGATTCCGGCTTGGGATACAGTCTGGCCGTGCACCTGCGGGAGTATGGCACTGCGGTGCTGGCGGGGGTTCTCAGCGAATTCGGGGAAGGTGCCGTGGACTTGCGCCGTCGAGGGGTGCACGTGTTCCCCCTTGACCTCACGGACAGAACAAGTGTCCAGGAGTTCGTCAAGGCTGTCGAACGTGTCCTCGAGGAGGAACAGCTGGGTATTTTTGCATCCTACGATTTCTTATTATTTTATTTTAATTGTCAAGGCAATTTTTTCGATTAGTTTTATTTAGTTATACTGTTTGTAAAAAGTCGATGAATGTATTATGGACTTTAAAGATTTGTATAGATATAGATTATAGTTAATTGGATTTACTTACACTCTTTTATCGAGCATTATTTCGTCTATAATTAATTTGTATAAGTAATTTGTATAATAAACTGTTAAGGTTTTTAGACTGTTGGCAAAAATTCGATCAAATGTTATGTCGGTATTTTAAGATAAAGTCACTATCATTATATCGGATTATGCAATCTAAAGTCGCACCAGGTGACGTTATGAAACTGATAAAAATTGATAAAAATTGATTAATTTCTAATGAAATTTATGAAAGAGAATATTTAGCCTTTGGACACACCTGATATGGAATAAATTAAATTTTTAAATGGTCTATTTAATGTTTTAGGTAATTCCTAAAAATTCGTGAAAAAAATTGTTCCTGACGATTATAATAAAAATTACTCAGCTCTATTACTAGGATCAAATAAAAACTACTAATAATGCGAAAATACATGGCTAAAGATTGGGGTTTGTTCATTTTGATATAAAAATATTTGTTTAATGTAGATTCTTTTTTGGGTTTCCTTCAACGCAACAAAGTATATTTTTGTAAAATATTTATTCACAATTATAATGCATAATTATTTCTAAAGCAATTAAAATAAAACACAATCTTCAATTAATTTATTGGTTAATACACAAATGTTCAATTCTTATTGTTCGTTCACTTATAGAATTAAATAAACAAATTTTTAATAGTGATTTTTACAGTACGTACTGTAAAAATCTACGTTTCGGTGGCATCAACCCGCCATCATTAGGTTTATAAAAATTCAAAATAAACGTAATGTTTTCAATTAAACTTTCGCTAAACTTTTGGTACTTGCTGAAGAAGGCTTAAGTAATGCCTCCAAAACATTATGTATTTAAATAAATTTTTTATTCAGTAAACACATTTATTAATACAGGTAATTTATTGTACATATCACTACTCTGGTTAAACAAATATAAATAAATAAATAAATAAATTATGTTTAGATGATCGTTAAAATGACAAAAAACGATCATATTTCGTCATGCAAATTGACAATTCCTCAAACTCTTAGAACTGTTCGCGCTGGTGAACAACGCGGGTATGATGATCTTCGGAGAGTTCGAGTGGCTGACGGAGGCGCAGATACGCCGGCACCTGGAGGTCAACGTGCTGGGCACGATGTCGGCGACGCAGCAGCTGCTGCCGCTGCTGCGCCGTCACTCGGCGCGACTCCTGAACGTCACCAGCCACTGCGCCCTGGAGGCCTTGCCGGGCCTCTCTGTCTACGGGGCCAGCAAAGCCGCCCTCCAGGCCTGGTCCACGTCGCTGCGCGTGGAGCTCGCCAAGTACGGAGTCACCGTCGTCACCTTCATTCCCGGTTCGATTATCTTGATTTTCTTATTCGATCGCGGAACATTTATTTATTTTTATTTATTTTTATTTTTTTTTTATTCTTCGTGCTTTTAGCGAATATGAAGAAAGATATACGACATGAATTTGATTGGAAGGTCAAGATACTAGAGACGAAAGATAACAAATGGTTCTAGTTCATCTATTGTTTAATTGTTTTATTTTGTTTATTTTATTTTTTTTTTGTATTTTGTTCGTCGTGTAATTAAGTATAGACAAAAAAAAGTTGAGCATGCGGTATCTTTTAAGCGAGTTCTATATATACACTGATTTTCACATTAAAAATGAAGCAATTAAAAGCAATTTAAGAAAACAAGAAAATACCTATGCCGCAATCACGTTTCAACATTTCTATTCATAAAACGAGAAAAACTTGTAGAAAAGACAAAATTTTTGTTTCTCCATTGTTGGACGACATTCTAATGGGATTTAATTAATTAAATAAAGTCAATTTATGGAAACCAAATTTTCGTTTATCGATATCGTGCGTGCACAACTTGTTACTAAATTGGAATGCTTGATATACAATTATCATGTGTTTACGCTAAAAAGGCAGTATAAACAGAAATGAAGGCCTGTTTGATTAAGTAATTAAATATCTGTGTCGCAGGCTCGTTTGTCGATGAAAGTAACATAGCAGCGCACCAGACGAAACAATTTGACGAAATGCGATTGGCAATGAGCGAAGAGGCGCGTGAATTTTACGGCGAATACTTCGAGCGATTTGCCGCTTATCTGTCGGCTCTGTCCAATGACCATGGGGTTCGCCAGCTACAGAATCCCAAGGTGTACGAGACCTTCGAGGCCGCTCTGCTCGATGAATCTCCTTCGCCGGTCTACAAGTAAATAATTTTTATGAGTTACTGTTTACTTATTGTTAGTTTGAAAAAGTAATTAAATTTTTTAGATTAGCGGCACTCGTTAATTCCGTGCAAAAAAATGATTTTGTTTTGTCTGAAAGGACTGTATTTCATCGTCTCGAAGAAAAAACATGTCAAAAAATGTCTATTTTAATCTATCATTTTTATATAAAGCACCAGAGTAAAGTAAATTCTTCAAGAATCTGATAAGCCGATGGTATCATTCGTGTGGTTGTTTATGTAGGTTTTGTAAGAGTTTATTTTAGTCTAGTGCTCTAAAAACGACAAAATAAATTGGGTATTTGTTGAATTGTGCTTTTCTTTATTAGTGGCAACGATTTGATCTACTTAAAAAAAAGTTTTTATGTACGATCGATATTTCCTTTATTATTTGCTGATTTTTTTTGCATTACAGAATAAATGATAATTATGAAATGTAATCGTATGTTTATATTTATACGCTTTTAATACTGACGCATTATCAGTGTCAAATAAATGCGATGCAATCGATCGAACACATTATGCATGTCCGCAATTTACCTAATGAATAAATTATTGAATTTTGTACAGCTTATTTTGGTAAGAGACACCTGCCCGCCGGTCAATTAAGAGCTGTCAATTAACGCACAAACAAACTCTCGCATGAAATCGAATAAACAAAGTGAAGCATTAAATAAAAAGCTTTATAAGAAAGGTAAAAACGAATATTTTTGTTTTCCCAGGTGTGAGCCATGGCGGTATACGCTGTATTTCACGATGATGCGATTTACGCCGAGTCGAGTGAGAGACTGGTTGGTTCAGAGATTCGTTCAAATGCCGGCCTGGAAACCGGAGGGAGAAGGGATCACCTGTTCCAGTATCGCACCATCTGGAGATGCCTGAAATTAGAAGGAAAGTTTTAGGCCTGCCGTCCGCTTTCGTTTCTTGACATTCTTGTGTGATATTATCTTTTTTTTTCTATAAGGAGAAAAATTTTACATTAAATATTACTGCAGTATTTACTAAAGAAAGGACAAACTCGTAAGATCAAAATTTTACTATGTAAAGTTTTATTAATTTGTACTGCGTCTATAGTAAAATTTGCTACTAATTATCTCAATTTTTTTTTATTTTATGAGTTTGTCTTAATAATTTGTTTCTCCTGTAGTAAAAACTATATAGTAATTTTTAAGATAACATTTTTCTGCGTTTATTTTCTCTAAACTTTTTAGATTTGGATACGTTTTTAGCTGTGACTATAAGATGTACATAATTTATTTATTAAGGAAAAAATAGTGTATTATTTTAGATGTTGCCATTTCACAAAATAGTCTGGCTGTACAGTATTAGAATTTTATGTTTTTAATTCCGTAAATTTGAAGAGTAAAATTAATAATATTTTTCTACAATTTTAACTAGAAGGTCCAGACAGTATATAGTATTATGAGTAAAGTAAATTTAGTTTATTTCTATCCTATATTTTATATAATATTTTATAAAATTGAATGAAAAAAAAAATAAAGATAAAATGTAATAAAGATATTTATTCTAAATTCTTGATTGTTTATGACATTTTTCTTAAACCGTAACGTTTACTTTGAACATTTAATAATTCGAATTTAAAATTAATCATTGTTTCGTGATTTTTTACTTTTACATATAAGAAAAAATAAATAAAAATAGTAACTTATAATTAATCAATACGATTAGTAACTAGCACGTGCATGATTTTTCCAAAGACATGGGATTATCGAGTCTCAATGAGGAACACCTGCGCGCCAGTTGATTAACTCTGCGCATGCAATCCAACAAACAAAGAGACACGACAGAAAGAACATTTTAAGACGCTTAAAAGAAATGTAATATCTTCGTTTGCTCAGCTGCGAGTCTTGACGATATACATATATTACCTACACTTTTTCTTGTTATTACCACACTGTTTGTATCGATCAGACCATGCAGTGGTTAATCACGCGTACTTTCCTTATTCATTATTTTCTTTGCATGTGCAGAAAGCAGCAACGTCAGCCCAAGACTCTTGGTTGTGTTCGAATCAAATTTTTATTTCTGAAGCGATGTTTGATTTTAATGGTATCCTGGAAATGAGAAAAATGGTTACAGACATCAATTGTAGAAGATAGAATTTCATTTCATTAAAGATTTACAATAACTTCTTTAAGTTGTGACATTTTAAATAAAAAATTTATTTTTAATAGAAAAAATAGAAAAAAAGTTACGATTCTTTCTGAGTATTCAAAAGTAGGTAGTCGAAGGACCTAAGGGAATTTCGATGCAAAAATCCATGCAAAAAAACTTATTAAAATCGAGTAACAAACGTACGTCTAGATATAAGTCAGAAAACAACGGACTCTCAAAATTTACATTTTATTTGTCACGTATATACGAGATTTTAAGAGTCGGATAAAATCTCCGTATTATTGAACTGACTTTAAGACACTGGTACTGCATGCAAATTCAATTTCTCCTTCAGGCTTCAGAAAGCTATTGTGTACGTTTATATTATATATACCAGTTTTAAAAGATCAACTGGAGCATTGCATTTTTATGTCTTAGAGTTATTTTTAAGCTACAAAAGAAATGATTATTGTGTATTAAATTAATTTAAAAATGTTCACTGAGCACAATATTGATTGATTAACTTTTTGTTAAAAAATTGATATTCAAATGGCTCAATTTGTATATTCAAAATTTAATTTTTGCACATTATAAAGCACATTAGAATGTTTAAAATTTAATCGTTTACAAAAATAAAATTATATTTTTAAGTATGTTATTTGTTCTTAAATTTATATTAAATTTTCAGTTGAATTTTTAAATTAATCTTGAAGCTAAAATAAGATGTAAAATAAATTATTTAAAGCATAAGACGAATATTTCATTGTTTAGTTAAAAATGATTCATTAAAAGATTTTCTTTGTCTCGCATACTTTGCAGTCGGCAAAACCGCAAAGTCGCTATATTACGTTTTTTTCTGTTCAAAAAAAAGTGCAACTCCGCAGCACTTGCAAGCTTCACAGCTTTGCTTTACAAAGATCTTGTTGTACAATGCCTACATTTATATAGTTTATTTTGCCCTTTTTCCAAAATGGTTTTGCGTATTTTAAATATTTGCATATTAGTATACAAAGAAAGTAATGACAAACTACTGAAAGAGAAATTTCGACTAAAAAAATAAGGCAAAACTTACACTACAAATTACGTGACAAAATTAATCGTGAGACTTTTGTAAAACTAAAAAATTATTACGGAATAATCACTATAATTTTTATCTGAATCTCGAGCGATGGTTTGTTTGTTTGTTGAAAATTACCATAGGATTTTCTCACAAAATTTTTCGAGTTGGTTCATCAAAAATATAATTAATAAATGTGCTCTATGAACACACTAGAGACTACCGTCAATATAATTCAATTGTTCCCATAAACATCATTCTTTTGAATTTTTTATTTTTAATTAACGAGTATAAAGAGCATAAAATAAATCCACACCAAAAAAGCCTACAACAAACAAGGTGGAAAATAAAATGGAGTAACTTATAAATCAAAAAGATTCCTATATATAAAAGGAAAAGAACAGGAGCGAGGTCGACCCTGCCCGACACTCATCAGGCAGAGAGTAGGGAATGACGCGACCGGCAACTTCGCAGCGACGATGCGATCACACACAACGTCGCGGCCGATACGTCGCCGTATTTTTAGTTGCTGTGCCTGCAGACGGACCTGCAGTGAGTCGACGAATCCAGCACACTGATGTCGCGCTTACGCCGCCGGCACTAATTTAACGCTCGCTAATTAAGTATTCTTCACATTGTGCGCGGATTGGACGCGAGTTTCCTGGAACAGGGAGAGGAAGATCGATAAGCGACGGGATAATATAGAGGGAGACCGGGAAAGAGGGGGAGAGAGAGTGAGAAACAAAGAGAGAGGCAGAAGAGGCACAGAAGGAATGTAATTGTTTTCGTGTGAATCGATAAGGAGAGTCGAATTACACACCTGGCCAGTCGAGAGGAGATAGTTGAGTGAAAATTATCGCACAAAACGGCCGCGGCCGATTAGATAAGTGAGGCCTTAAATACGTGGGACCGGCCGCGTGATCGGTACACATCACCGAAAGGCCATCAAGCTCTCATCACTGCTTTTATTCGACTTAAAAGGAGCTTCATTCACTCACTGATCAATCATGAAATTCATTTTAGGTAAGTCTTCGATCTTGTTGCATTAATTATTTTTCTGTAACAAATTCGCTTCATTTAAACTTTGTTTTTTTTTTTTTAATTAAAATTACTTTTATTATTGTAAATGACTTTCAGTGAAATGCGGTATTTTACTGCATACCAATTTTATTGGAATGAGAAATTGTGTTTGTAATCTCGCGTTGATGACCCGCTGATCCGTGCCTCAACTCTGATAACACTTACAATAATAATAAGCTTTTACAATAACACTGTAGTTACCGCAAAGTGACGATTATAATATAAACGCTTATCGTGAATCGGTCGAATGATTTTCGAAATAAGTAAATCGTGCGTGTGATAATTTATACTTTGGTTCGTTGTAAGAAATATTTTTGTCCGATAATCGTAACACGTAGTTAAATAAAGATAGAAATTATCGCGTTTATCATCATAAAACTAACTTCATCATGTAAATTACGCGATTACGTCCTACGAGAAAAGCGCGTTAAATAATTTCATAAACACCGAGCTTGAGATAATAATTATTGAATGATTTAACTGTTAATTTTGTTGCGGCATCAAATTAATCGCCAATTAAGTCCTGAAAATACATTTCGATAATAAATAATTTCATTTTATTTATTTATTTTATTTTATTATTTAGCTACTGATATTTTGAATAATTTACTTTAATAAACAGCAAAACGTTCGCACACAAATTTCAATAATTAATTTTCTTTCATAATTAATATTTTTCCCATAAAAGGAGGAATATAATTCACACGGCTATAGGAAACTTCTATTTTTTTTTTTAAATTTAACCATTTTTTTTCGTTGCAGGATTTCTCGCTGCTGCACTGCTCGTCGCCTTGACATCGGCGTCTACACCCTTCAAGATCTGCCCGAACGCACCTGCACCCAAGGAAGTCCGTGTCAAGGACTGCACCAAAAATCCTTGCCCTTTGTACAGGGGTTACAATGTCAGCGCCGAATGGGACTTCGTCGTGCGTAAGTATATTTTTAAATAAATTATTGTATTACGAAAAAATAAAATAAATTGATAATTAATTCGAGCTGAGATTTAAAGACGAGATACTACATTATATATACAACTTGAATTATTCACAGTCACTGCTCGAGTACGTGTGCAAAAAAATGTCGTAGATTGACAAATTGCATTCTTTTATTTATTCCCGAGATGTTAAAAAGCACTTTTTTTATTATTTAAGTGCTGTTTAATCTCACTTGAGGTTAAAAAGCACTTGATATATTAGTCCTCTATTATACGAAGCTTTATTAACTGTAGATTATTCCTACAACAAATATTGTACATGATGATACTCTTCATTATATACCCGCATGAAAATCGCTCAATTCGAAGAAGTATTTATCAAATTTATGATCATTAAAACTAAAAATCGGAATAAATCAATTTTAATAAAAAATGTAAAAAAAAGATGTTTTGATAAAAAATGAAATTAATTTTTGCAGCTGAGGAAACTAAGGTTCTGAAGCCGCGAGTACGAGCTACAGTGATGGGAGCCACCGTGAACTATCCATTCCCGCAAAAGGACGCTTGCTCGACTCTAATGAACGCTAAGTGCCCCCTGAACACCAACCAGGAGGCCACCTACGAGCTGAGCATGCCGGTCCTTAAGACCTACCCCAAGATCTCCCTCGTGATTGAGTTCGCATTCCTCGACGACAACGACAAGGTCGTAGTCTGCTTCAAGCTGCCCTCCAAAGTCGCCGACAAGTGATCATCCACTAGCATTTAGGCCGATCTCGATTGGAAAACGTAAACCAGTGAACATTCAATTTTCAGTTTGGCTTATTTTGCGAGGTTTCGTAAGATGGCTTTGATCTACTTTTTTTTTAACAGAGTACAAAATAATGAAGTTTAAACTATCATCTGGATTTATGAGTCATTTTGAAATTCTACATGTTATTTTTAAATTATGAAAAAATGCGACTGACGGCGTATGAAACGATTGCTTAAACTTATATATTATTATGTGACATTGTGTGTTGTACTATATTATTTTAACGTTTTATGAAAAATAAAAATTAACAATTTAAATGTGTACTTATACTGTGTTTGCGTTGGTAACAGTAATTAATTTAATTCAGTAAAAAAAGAGATAAAACGATAAGAGAGGGCAAATACTTTTATATATATTATGTGCGAGTCTAGATTTAATTAAATATATGCGTGAAGTTTCAATTACGGAAGTAAACACAATTCGATATCGTAAAATAATACTTTAATATCTTTTCTTTTTATCGGAACACGTGTTACTTTTTCATCTGGAGCTTTGCGAACACCTGCGCGCGGATTAACTTTTAAGGGGTTAACGCTACGTTGTCCTAATTTTTTTTTTTTAGAGCTTGCCGTTGAAGATTTAGTTTATAAATTCTTAAAGCTGTTTCTTTACATGAGTTACGATGTAGTCTAATCTCACAAAACGTGACCAGCTTATTCCTTTATTATACGAGTATACTGTTTTTATTAAAAACCGTAATCTGATTTAGTAAGAATAAACTTGAATGATTTAATTAAATAAATAAAAATGTAATTACAGTTTATTAATTTCTGTAAAAAAACTTAACTATAGTAGAAAAAAAATCATCTTTCTTTAAAAAACGTTTTTGAAGACACATGATGCGAATGATCCAGGTATGAGTCGCAGTTTTTTTCTCAAAAATAAAACGATTTTCAACAGAAGAAAAGATAAGCAATTATAAATACACCTCAAAATGTTTGAAAAATGATGTAAGTTCTCCGACCCCTTCTAAGATTTAATAAAGGCCCAAGGAAACGGCGCAGTTAGAAACAAATTAACCGGGCGAGGATCCTCAGCTCCATCAATTAGACCGTTAATAGAACTGAAATACCTTTGTATAATAATTTTATGCAATATCTCGAGCTTTCCACGCTGTAGCAGCGCACAATGAGACTTCGGCGACTGGGTGCATTTATCTAAGCAGAATCCGAGAGGAATTCAAGGGACGACGGGTACTAAAGAAGTTAGACGATATTTTAAGTCCGGAAAGAGGCAGATAGCGGCGGTCAGGTTGCTTGCTATCTGAATGGCTTATGTAACCGAGGAGTTCGCCTTAGAGACCATCAACGATGAATTTTTTATTTTCTGAGGATTATTTCTTTGTTATTATAGGATGGCCAGTTAAAATAATTTATTGTAATTTAACGTTGTTTTGCTAAGTCGCGCTACTGGAAGAAAAGAAACAGTCGTCTTGTCATAGGGCAGTGTAAGAGAATTTTTTTTTTCTTTCATTAAGAATAGCCAACAATTTTTAGATAATTTTTAAAGAGCTGATTATTTTGTTTTATTATCCTATTTATTGAGTGCTTATTTGTTAACGTTAATAAATTTGAAATTTATTTACTCGAGTAAATTAAATACAAATCACTTATGATTCGAAGAAGAGAAAATTCTCAAACAATAGTTATTTTTTTATTCAATGTAATTATAGAGAAATTGAAAGATTTGATTATCCGAAGAAATAAGGTGCGTTTACTCTTAGATGCTATAAAGAATTTCTAAACAAAATGTCACTATTTCTGTCACATTTCACGGGAGAAACTTTTATCTCAGGTTCAAAGATCACCAACATTAATAGTTCATTAAAATAACTCGAAATTCTCAGACAGACTTAATTATAGCAATAATTCATGAGCATTTGCAGAAAAAAGCTCAAAGTTACTAAACAAAAATTCTTTAAATTACTTTTAACTTATATAAAAATAAATTTTCAAATCTCCTCCATTTCATCGTATAAAACGAAGTGTGTTTGCGCAAGCCTGCAGGCAGATCGTGTTCCTCAATAATAATGGGACATTTTGACAAAAAAAAAAACATCCCGATTCGCCTACGTGCTCTTACAAAAATTTACATGAGCGAGGGATGGGCCAGAGGTAGGCTGTTATATAGCACTCTCGGCTGACCGTAGGGCCACACGGGGGCGGAGTGATGTATGCGATCCACTCGCTGGCCGTCTTCGATAAGTGGTGACAGCATCCTAATGGGCTTTAATTTATCTCTCCCCGGTAGGCGCTTCATCACTCGCCACTTTGATTCGCTCACCCTTTTGTTGAAATAAACCGACGTCTATTCATCAACCCTCCCTCGTAAATTACGAGTTAGTATAAATTTTCCCTCCGATTGAATTATTAACGTAGCGATAAATTATCTTCAGGTTCGTCCGAGAGTGAAGGCCAGCTATAATTAAAAAATCCGAGCTGCCTTCAAACTACGCCGAAAAGTCCGACCCTTCCTGAGCCGTGAAAATGAATTTTCCAACGGAGAGAGGAAAGTTTGGCTTTAAGTGGCGATGAAGTGTCCAGTGCCGATGGTATCACGGGAAAAGGATTCTCGGAGAGCGGACGTTCGCCTGAAAAATTCAGCCGCGCGATTCTAGGCATGGAAAGCTCGTCGCCGGCGAAAAATGATAGCGCGCCGGTGAAAGTAGTCCTGAAGGGTTCGAACATCTGCTTGACCCACATCCCTACCCATCGATCGGCCGCTAAACGATTGGCTTTATGGAATCGCTTCTGTGTAACCTCAGCCTCCCTCCGCGTCGATTCGGGCCCTGTTTTTTCGCAAGGCGTTTTTTTTTTATCGCGCGGTGTGGGTGCTTAAGGGTTCATCAAGAGCTTCCGTTGTAGCTTGAGTGGCCGATTGGATTTTTCTTTCTTTTTTTTTTAGGAAGACGCAAGAATGACAGTTTTAGGACAATGATGAGAGACATTTTTTTGAAAAAATTTCTTGATAAAAACAGCTATTCGTCTTCGGCGATTTTTTTCGACAACAAAGACAAGTTTCTCTCGCAAAAAAAGGCGTTCACGTTGAATTTCTTTATAGTCAATAATTGATTATAGGGAATTGAATTTTAAAACTTTCGTTTCGTTGTTGAAAAAAATATAAAGTGGGAGTATGACTCCAATATATCTTTGGAATTTCGAGTGTCGTTGTAGTATGAATAAAAAAATAAATAAAAATATAAATAAATGGGCATAATTAACAACTTTTTCCATTAAATAATGGCATAATGTTGTTGTTCTCGATCCCCCTTGACATATCTCATGGTTTTTTTGCATTATTCAATGTCTTCATGCATTTAATTTATGCTTTAATGTTGCTCCTTAGTAGGAGCTATATATGCGATCAATACATACAAAATTAACAACATTTTCTACTAAATTATTGCATAATATTGTTGTAGTCGACCCTTAGGCTGCATATTTAATGTTTATTTGACGATATTCAATGTTATTATGCATTAATTTTGCTCAAATAAGTCCAAAATGCCTGAAAATTGCCTGAAAATTGAGTACTTAAATAGTGCAAAAAAGGGCATAATTAACAATGTTTTCCATTAAATAATGGCATAATTTTGTTGTACTCGATCCCCCCTTGACATATCTCATGGTTTTTTTACGTTGTTCAATGTCTTTATGCATTAATTTATGGTTTAATGTTGCTCCTTAGTAGGAGCTATATATGCGATCAATACATACAAAATTAACAACATTTTCTACTAAATTATTGCATAATATTGTTGTAGTCGACCCTTAGGCTGCATATTTAATGTTTATTTGACGATATTCAATGTTATTATGCATTAATTTTGCTCAAATAAGTCCAAAATGCCTGAAAATTGCCTGAAAATTGAGTACTTAAATAGTGCAAAAAAGGGCATAATTAACAATGTTTTCCATTAAATAATGGCATAATTTTGTTGTACTCGATCCCCCCTTGACATATCTCATGGTTTTTTTACGTTGTTCAATGTCTTTATGCATTAATTTATGGTTTAATGTTGCTCCTTAGTAGGAGCTATATATGCGACCAATACATACAAAATTAACAACATTTTCTACTAAATTATTGCATAATATTGTTGTAGTCGACCCTTAGGATGCATATTTAATGTTTATTTGACGATATTTTATGTCTTTGTACATTAATTTTGCAAAAATAAGCGAAAATGCCTCGAAATTATCTGAAAATTAAGTAGTTAAATAGTGCAAAAAAGGGCATAATTAACAACTTTTTCCATTAAATAATGGCATGATTTTGTTGTACTCGATCTCCCCTTGATATATCTCATCGGTTTTTTGCGAGATTCGGTCGCAAAGTTCATAAAAATGAGTTCTAAAGTTGGACATTTTCGGCTTCCCGAAGGGCCGAATTTTCGATTAGCGGCGGATCGAGCCGCCGCGGGACGGTGGTGGGGGAAGCGGCCCGGCCCCCGTTGCTATGCACGAGCAGGCTCAGTCTGGCGGGAGCCTTCGGAGGGGGAGGTCATGCTGCTCGATGTCCGGAAAATTAACCAAAATGGAAGGAATGGTTTACTGATGATCCAGGTAACTGATAGTCATTATTATTTATTAATTATTTTAAAAAATTATATCTTTTTTTGGCAAAATTGACCGCCGCGGCCGACGACTCCGCGACTCATTTTCGATAGTTTTTTGGTACGTTTGAGACATAATCGGCATTTTTCTTGGCCCGCGAGCAATTAAATAAGTAAATTATTATTATAAATTATTTTAATGGTTGTTTTTCGTCCTCGCGCGCGAGCGAATCGGCGGCCCGCTGCTCCAAAAAGTTTTCCCGCGCAAAATGCTCGCGAGCCAAGATGGCGGCGGAGGTTGTTGGCCTTCGCGGCCACGGTCTATGTGGCGCTAATAGCATAGTCTAGCAGAAGGATACTTAATTAAATACGCTTTCTGCTTACTTTTATTAACTTAATTACACCATTGTTATAAAGTATTTCAACAATTTGACATCACTGACCTGCCGTGAATGTGGTGGGGGGAATAAAAATCTGTGTACGTAACTTGTGCATTTGTGTTACGTTTAACTAAATTGACATATATTTATGGTTTATATGTTCCGTGTAACTAATATTTAATTTTTTCTGATATATTATTACTTCTTAATTTTGATATTAACTACTCGACTTATAATATTTGAAACGAGCCTCACCTGATTATCTAGTTGTCTAATAATAAATTGCGGCTAAACTGAGATATGGAATAGAAAGTCAGCTATCGACAGACTACAGTAGTGGTACTGCTGCGCTGCGTTTGCATAAACTATAAGTTTTATAAAAAATAAATCTTGGAAACTGTGTAAGCCGTAAAGTTTTTTTGAAACTATAATGCCAAATTGAGGAACGTTTTAGTTAATATACATTCGTTTAGTTATACTTATTAAGTATAATATTTCCAATTCAATTTTATTAGTTGAATATAACTCGCAAACAATATTAAGATTTTGTTACATTGATTTAATAAAATTAGGATACGTTATCGAGATTTCAGAAATTTCTTCAGTTTTTCTTTGCTGAACTCTTATTTTGCATGAAATATTAAAAAAATGTCCGAACAAACTAAATGGAATGAATTTTTTTAAATTTATTGAATCTATGGAATTTGATAGACAAAAATGTATTAGTCTTGTAAAAGTACTTCTTATGAAGAATACTTACTAAGATGATTTACTAATAATATAATATTTTTAGCAGAGCCAATAGTATGTGTCCATCATCGTACAATCAAGACCATCAAGCTGTTTTTGGTAAAGCATTATTAGTATATTATAAATCTTATACTCCATATTTGAATTAATATTAAATTTATTTTAATTTTTCAGTAAATAAGTAAACTTCAAGGTTTCTTCCGCCACTTAAACTCCAGTACTACCATATAGTAGGGATCTTACAATTCATCTGCCCTGTTCAGCTGAGCATTTCTTCTCAGAGTTCAGAGGTTGCCCGGGGATTCAATAGCAGCGAGAACGTGTCCCAAGAGTTTTGGCGAGTCGCATGTGATGATTGCGCTGTAATCTGCCAGCTACCTCCAGGCACAGATCACAATAGTGGTACTTCTGTGTTGCATTTGCGTAAACAATAAGTTTTACAAAAAATAAATCTTGCAAACTGTGTAACCCGTAAAGTTTTTTTGAAACTTTAATCATGTCTGAACAAACTAAATGAAATGAATTTTTTTAAATTTATTGAATCTATGGAATTTGATAGACAAAAATGTACTAGTCTTATAAAAGTGCTTCTTATGGACAATACTTATTAAGATGATTTACTAATAATATAATATTTTTAGCAGAGCCAATACTATGTGTCCATCATCGTACAATCAAGACCATCAAGCTGTTTTTGGTAAAGCATTATTAGTATATTATAAATCTTATACTCCATAAATATTTGAATTAATATTAAATTTTTTTTAATTTTTCAGTAAATAAGTAAACTTCAAGGTTTCTTCCGCCAGTTAAACTCCAGTACTACTATATAGTAGAGGGATCTTACAATTCATCTGCCCTGTTGAGCTGAGCATCTCTTCTCAGAGTTCAGGGGTTGCCCGGGGAACCAATAGCAGCAAGAACGTGTCCCAAGAGTTTTGGCGAGTCGAGTATGATGATTGCGCTGTAATTTGCCAGCTACCTCCAGGCAAACATTTGTATACGTATTTTGTATTAGCAGAAGACAAAATACTGCTGGACGAATTGCTTTTTTCTTCCCGTTTTTTCTAAAGATCCAATCACTTTTCGTGATCTGCAGATCTTTTGATGTTGATAAGGTATTTTCTCTTACATACAACTAATTTCAAAAGCCGCATTGTAACTAATTATAAATTTATTGATTCAATTTTTCCATTTTGTTAAAGAATTTAAAAGACTTTATGTGTTTATAAGATTCATTCAAAGTAGTGACTTAAAAAACATCTAACACAATACCTTAAGGAATTGACAGTAACATTAGGAAAAGGCCAGCGTGTTGGATAGTCGGTTTATTTCATAAACGGCAATGCCATGACTGTCACCCCTGTCTATCGGTCTGCGTCTCATGCATGCGCCTGAGTTACCGCAACCGTTAGCAGATTTGATTTGTATATTGCTGTCACGCGCAACGGTCCGCCTATACCGAATACTGAATTGACCCCGAACTGTTTCTTTTCATCCTCGATAGCAAATTACGCGATGTACTTAAGCGTATACACGTAAATGGTTTGCTTTACTTAAGATGTAGAGCTTAATAGATTTTTTTTATGGTTTTCATATTGTCACAAACTACTAAACAATGATTTACATTTTACTTGTCTTTTTATTCTAATTTGTCTGTATCGTACCAAACTTTAATTTTAAAAAAAGATTTAAATATTCATAAATATTAATTAAATTAAAGTGAATAAAAGCTACAATTAATATTTTATATAAATATCTTTTGTAAAATATCCATTTAAAAAGAAAATTAGTTGCGAGTTATTTCTTTATTTTGCGGATACATGCGACCTCGGCAGAGCAAGAACGACAGCGAGAGCGAGCCCTCATGATGGTGCGAGAAGATCCTTTCTCTTCAGGGTGACTTTGCTCATGACACTCCCCTGGATAGGGAGCGACTGAGAGAGAGACGGAGAAAAAAGACTTCATGTTTGATGTGCGCCGCCAAAAGGATAGCCCGTTCCCTCCTCTGACTTGTTCTCTCGCTCTTCGTATTATACGCTGCGTGAGCCTCTGCAGTACCATCGGAAAACGGCTCTGAGCGCAAACTGTTAAACGGTGAAGTATAATTTTTGTTATTTATAAAATAGTTTTTTAATATTAAAATCTTCAGCAACTAAAAGTCTTGGAAACATTTTAAGCTTTGTAAATATAAAAGTAGTTAAATATTATGCAGTTATTTTTTAATTTGTGATCTTGAACAGTATCTTAAATTATTATATTAAAATTTATAAAGAGACAAGCTTTTTTATTTATATTACTATAATTATCAATTATTTTAATAATTATTTTATCATTTTCAGATTGAAGCTGGGTATAGAAGTACTCTACTTGCTGTTTCGTTTTCTAAGAGTACCAAAAATGTCCAACAACTGCTTCAGGAAGTAATGGAACTTCAACTTTGGTGAAGTTACATGCGAACAAGAAAAGAAGAGCTCGAATCAGCTTTTTAACATATCGGTTCACTTCTACTTTATGTGCTTGTGTAAGTACACTGCTTAACATCGTTTCTTAAGATGCTACAGAATATAATTGTACTGTAATGCAGCTCAGATTAATAATTTAATATTTTTTAAATATTTAACATAAAAGATGTTATGTTAAAAATTTATAAAGTTTTGCTGCAAAACTTTTTAACACATCTTAAAAAATATCGTTTGTTGAAAAGTATTTTGAATATTTCTGTTAAATTTTATTAAAGAAACAAGATTTTTTATTTATATTACTAAAACTGTGAATTATCAATTATTTTATCATTTTTCAGATTGAAGCTGGGTGACAGAAGTACTCTGCTTGCTGTTCTGTCAATTGTATTGATGACGCCAATGATATTACAACAGCTTCAAGAAGTAACAGAATTGTAACTTTGGTTAAGCTGCAGTATTCGAAAATTTCGATGCTACTGGACTCTATTGTCAGGGGCAGTAAGAAGTTCTATACTTCATATAAAAGCACATGTAAGTACAGAATATAATGTAAAAGACAAATTCCTGAAATTACCGTAAATTACTTCCCTGACCAAATAGTCTTTTTTGACTAACATTTACCATATGCATTATTAAAATGTTTATACAAAAATGTACTAAAAGTATCTTTTTTTGAAGATTAAAGATTATATAATGCAGTTTAGCTTATAAAGTTACTGTTTTTGAAGATTAAAGATTATATAATGCAATTTAGCTTATAAAGTTACTTAGTTACTTCATTTAAATGATACATGACTGAAATAAAATTTTAAAACAAAGTTCTTAATAAATTTAGAAAATATTTTGTTGAAATTTATATAAACTGCATAATTTATCCACATAATTCTGCATAAAAAGAATGATTACGTATTATTACTTCGAAAACAAATTTAATAATAATATCATAATTTTTCAGTGATGAAAATAATAGATTACGACATTGTGATCAATATTTACTTGAAGACTAGTACATTATGATTTTTTATAATAAATGAAGATTTTACAAAAACTCGAGTGGGCTCATATGGATATCCACTGTAATTTGGTGAGTTATTGATAATATTTATTTTTTTTTGTACAAAAATTTTAGTTGTAACTTATTAAATGTAATTAATTCACAGTATTATCCATGATGTTCTACTATTAAAAAATTATTGATTTTAATTACTAATTTGATACGTATGTGTAATGTTGAATAAATCAGAGATTAATCAGTGTACTGGCAAATCAATTTCTATAGTCATGTGATTAAGTACTGTCTTGCGTTGAATTAAAATTGAAACAATTAATCATTAAGATATTCAATTTTTATCTTTTCATATATTAATATTGAGATAATTATGAAACATAAAATAAAATAAATTTCACTTTTACTCAACAAAGGAAAAGCACATTTATACTTTTATTGCAATATTTAAGGGTAATGTGGCCAGTTTATTATTTTTAAATAAATAAATAAATGTTTGTACATTCCTTCGATATTAATATAACGTTCTTCAAAATCTTGTTACAGGTCCATGTAACATCAGTTTGTCATCAGACAACGAAGCCTAGATGTCTGCATCGAAGCAGAAAAGCTGTTGTCAAATTAGTGTGATAAGCACAAGTCACATCTAAGTTGCCTTCGGCTTTTTCTGTGCACTTATGGCTTTCGGTCTTCGGTGTCAATTCGAGCTCAAATGTCTTTATGGCATTGTAAAGTGGGGTTCGAAGGGATCTCCGAGACTCCATGGTGCAGAAGAAGACGAAGGAGGCCAAGCAGCCATCGATTTTTCACCGTGGGAATCCGCGTTGGCAAGTCTTAAACTCTTACGTATCAACTCTTTTGCGCAATTTTTTTTTATTAATAACTTTAAATATCAAATGAATTAAATGTAGATAGTATCTACAAGATAATAGTAATTAAATTAGTAATTGATAACGTAGAAACAAGGTATCACATTACTCTGTGAATTGTTCGCGAGTACATTAAAATAACTTTAAATTTTGTTAGCTTCTTTTTCTTTTTGTTGCAAATGTTAGTTTAACTTGTTTCGGGTTTCCCCATGCGTAAATGGTGCCGCCCATAAAAGCTGAGCACCGTTTTCAAAGCGTCTCCCTACCCTCTAAACCGAAATCAAATTTTTATTTTTATTAATATAAATTTTTAGTTTATTTATTTGAAAGATTCGTTTTATTAAATGTCCAGAATCCCCTTGCAGTTTGTTAAATATAAAATTAGTTTAAATTTGTTACCTTTTTCCCACAAGAAGAAAATGGTGCCGCCCAAAAGCTGTGCACCATTTGGATGAACTACAGAAGTTTTTCTTTACTTCTCAAAATGAACGCGTTATAAATTAATTAAATTTCTTGCCAAAAATATTGGTAAAGAATGTGTATTTAAAAAAGGTATATGTATAATTAATTATTATGTATATCTCATATATTATTAGTTATTGTATATGAGCTCGCAAGCAAATTAAATATTTACGTAATTAAACAAAATATGTATGAAACAATTTTGTGGCACGTATACAAATTTTCATATTTTTGTGTGTCCCAACCAACGCCCCACTTTTTTCCGAGTCCATGTTTGCCTCGTGACCTGTTAGGCCCCACTGCCCCTAAATTAAGCGGACAAAATAGTGGTTTGCCCATTGTACTGCTTTGTTGTCCGCTTTGCTTTTTATATACCATTTTCCCTTTTTTATCCGCTCTTACTTTTTTGACCCGCTAGGCGAAAAAACTACCAATTTAGCCTTGTTTTTTTCACACAAAAATATGGAAATAATATTAGTGTCATAAAAAAGAAATTATCATCTCCTTAAATTATAGTAAAGCAGGCAGTACACATACATTATTGCCTTTTGAAACTTTAACTGTGTGTGTGTACAGGGATTCAATAATAATATTTTCATGATTATTTATGCATTCATTTACAGCTAATTCTTTATTATTTTTTACGAAGATATAAATGGCATAAAGAATGCCAGCGTTATGCAGAAAATGGTGCCGCCCAATGCTGAGCACCATTACATTACACCCCCCCCCCCCACCTACCCTCAATTCTCTTAAAGTAGCGGAGTAATGTAATACTAAAATCTTGCAAAAGAGTTGATTTTATTTTATTTATATTCATATATAATATGTATGTATTTGCACTTGCAAAGGTACTGTAAGTAAAATTTTTATTCTACATAATTATGTAAGTACAGCTGTGTAAGTATGTACATGCAGCTGTCAGTAATATTTTTAAATCATACATGGCATTAAAGTAAATTTTATTGATTCTGTAAAAGAATGAATGATAAATTCTTTATATTTATTTGTAGATGCTGCTGATAAAAAAAGGAATGTCAAAAATGACCAGGAAAACATAATTAGAATACAAAAATGTGTTTATCTTATATTGCAATGAAACATTTTTTCAATCGTCATTTACCCATTTATTAGGATAACTTTTTTAAGAAAATATACATTTTTGTGCGTAGTTTTGGCAAGTAAATATTTACCTCACAAACTTGCATTATTGGAAAATTTCAATAGTTTCTTCGTAATTTACTAAAAATTTAAGTTACTCTTCAAATTTATTATAAATCTAAGAAATGTTGCTGTAGGTCTTGTTTATTTCAAACCCTTTTCAAACCCTTTTAAGACCTTTTTTAATTGAAATTAATTAGAAAATAAATAATAATGCACCATTGTTATTCTATTTTTATCAAATAAGCTCCCTTATACTTGTCCGATTTAGTTGTAAGTACAATATCTAATCCTCAAAGTTTTTAGAATCTGTACCCCTCACCCTCATTTCTCGATTTTTTATTCTTTAAAAATATATGTTTTGTTTGAATTTTTTTCCAATGTAAAAAACAATAGCAGGATTTTGCTACTAGTTTTAAAGGAGTGAAGATGATTGTAAAAGTGTTTCATTATCAAAGGAAAATTACGTAGATTGTGATAAAATTCTATAAAGAAAAAGTTATTGTAAAAGATGGAAAGGAAGCAGCATAGATAGAATTCATAAAAAATTATATAACATACAATATATATGTGAAGTCATTCAATATCAAGTTTTAATTAGAGGTAAGATTTTTATGTACCAATTTAAAAATTAACTTGATATAACATTTTATTAATATTTACACTTTTTTTAAATCATACTAAATCATTTTACCCGACAATCTGCCATTAAAACTGCCTCCCAACCATTTCATGTTATAAATTTCATGGAATTATTTTCTTTTCTCACGAGGTTTTTCCCCATTCACCCGCCAAATCATAACCCGCCGCGCATATACTCACCTCCCAGATTGTGTAAAAATGCGCCGCCCATCCCGTCATATCCCTTAGGAGAGGTAACTAGTGAAGGAATGGACTTCTCACATCTTTTCCGAAAGATGCGAGAAACCCAGGCCTCTGGATGTACTTCACTCGAAAGGGGCGTAAGAGGGCCCCTTCCCCCCCCCCCTCTCGTTCTATCCTCATCACTTTATAAACTCCCTTCTTAAACTGAACATGGTTCGATGTTTGTATCTTAGTCATCGACATAATTTCTTTATCTACCCTATTTATGATAAATATTTTTATTATTTAATTTTCAAATCAATCTGAATTTTATTTGATTTTATAATTATGAAAGGATAATAAGGTTATAATGATGACATATAACATCACTTATGAATATCGTTAACCATTACTCATGAATGTAGTTTTTTAAGAGACTAAGAATGGAGTGAGTGTGCCGGGTGGACAATCGCTTAGATCGAGGATGACTTGTTTAGTCGCTCGAGTGCCTCAAGATTTCGCGATCGTGAGTGTGTGTGCTAGGTGGAAAAGGTCCGCCCTCCCCCCCCCCCCCCCACGTGGCCAAAACGAGTGTGAAGTACCGCGATCGTGAGTGAAGTGTTTATTCGCTCGAGTGCTTCAAGACTCAAGACTTCGCATTTCGGGAGTGCAGTGTTGCCGGGTGGAAAAGGTCCGCCCTCCTACGTGGCCGAAACGAGTGTGAAGTACCGCGATCGAGAGTGAAGTATTTATTCACTCGAGTGCCTCAAGACTCAAGACTTCGCGTTTCGGGAGTGCAGTGTTGCCGGGTGGAAAAGGTCCGTCCCCCCACGTGGTCGAATCGAGTGCAGTGTGAAGTATCGCGATCGGAAATGCAGTGATAAATCGCTCGTGTACTTCAAGATTCGCGCTCGGGAGAACTTAGGCTGCCTGTTTCGCCAACCTCCCCCCTCGCGGTCGAATCTAGTGCTGTTTGAAGTATGCCGTATTCTGAGGCCTATTAACAAATCGCTTTTTAGGTAGGTTGTGCGAGTAAAGCACATAAAATTTTTTCCCTATTCCGGGGAGGCGAGGCCGTGGAAACTTCTTTCCCCTATTTGTAGAAAGAAGTCTCCGCGAGCTGCATACGATGTTGAGGTAGCGCCTCACGCAGTGGGAGCGATGGAGGAGCTCCACTATATCCCTTTTTCATCAGCTTCCCCCCCTCGTGGTCGAATCGATTGCAGTGTGAAGTAACGCGCTCGGTAGTGCAGTGACAAATCGCTCGTGTGCTCCAAGATTCGCGCTCGGGGGTGCTGTGATGCCAGGTGGAAAAGGTCGCCCCCCCACGTGGTCGAATCGAGTGCAGTGTGAAGTAACGCGGTCGGGAGTGAAGTGTAAAATATATTAAATATATATAATAAAATAAATAATAAAAATATATATAAAAAATATGATAAAAAATATAATCTACCGTATATATGTGAAGTATAGTTCGTCAACTATGAGAGTATGCGACATCCGGATCACGAAGACGAAAATTCTGTGCGATTCTGTAAAAATTCATGGAAGGAAATGAAATCTTACATACACTTTTTTGCTCTAATGAAACTATAAGGCACTTTCGTGTAGAGGTCGTGCCTAAAAATGATTTATGTATAAAAAGTGACGCTTAATAGGAAATTGTTAATTTTGAATACAAATTTCACAGAAATGAAGTATTTTTTCCTGCGACTACTGTAAAAATAAAAATTTCGTTCTTTATTGTTTCAGCTGTATTCTTTTTCATCGATTCAATTATTTCTAAATGACCCATTCTGTTTAGATTTTCTTATAGTTAATTAAATTTATTAGAGAAACGAATAAAAATATTTAATTAAGTGATTTCTAATATATAGTACAGTATATCCAGAAGTAAGACTGGCTCGAAGACTGGGGAGCTACGGTGGTATTTGCTCACGTAGCACACTGCAATTCCCTTATCTCGATCCCAGTGGAAATATATCGCATCAACAGATTGGAGCTCATAACCAATGGCTCGCAAAGTCATAATGGTCGGCCGTAATTACTAAAAGTACATAGATTACGCGCAGGATGCCACTTGGTTTCATGTTCACTACCACTTCTTCCCCCTCTCTATCTCTCTCTTTCTCTTTCTCTCGCATATCTCGCGCAGCTTTTGCAATGCATCGGTCATAGCATTGGAATTTTGCGTGCGCTGCTACAAGCAAGTGCATGTACCTATTCTGCGTTTCTCTCGACGCCTGATTATTTTCTTTTAACTCGATCGATTTTAGTGGCATCGATGCTTCCGCACGGAATTATTTAATTTAAATTTAATCGAAATTTTTTTGATTTGTTTATGGATTTGGAATAATATCTAATAAGTCTCTGCATTTGGCTTGTATGATTCACTACGTTGCGATCTTTATTTTCAATTTCGGTGAATTTAAATCGTCTAATATCCAAAAGATGGACGTCGTGAGTAACGAAGAATGTGGGTTGAATGAAGCGAGAAGCTGTTATTACAGAAGCCAATTCACTTACAATTAAGGCGGGCCCTTCTTGTACTCTATATTTTATTTTGATCCAGTTGCCCGGGCCTTTCATTTTGTTGGAGGTTTATTAAGCACCCAGTGTCTTTATTTAAATCAATTTTATTCGGTTCATCAGATTTATGAGTATGCCAGTGATTCTTTAAATTAATGCAGTTTGTTACACAGTTGTGTTGCAGTTGCACAATATTTTAATTAAATGTATTCAAAATAAGCAGCATAGTTTTTAAAACTCCCGCTACATTCGTTACATTAAAACACTTCACTAAAGAACAATAAGTTTATAAAAAAATAAAACTACAAACGTATTCAAAATGAACGCAATACATTGAAAAATCCCACCACAAGTCTGCAAAAAACCACGCAAAGGGGTTAACACAGCTGATTTTCCTTAGCAGAACCACCCTCGATATTTACAAAATCTATAATAACTATTTTTGGAGTCGAGGCTCCCTATTCTAATCAATTTTATTTGATTACTCATAAAAAAAGACAATATTCTGATAAAAAATGATCGCTCGGAAACCTTGCAAAGTGATTGAAACGGCTGATTTTCGTTAGCAAGACCACCCTCGATATTTAAAAAATCTATAATAACTATTTTTGGAGTCGAGGCTCCCTATTCTAATCAATTTTATTTGATTACTCATAAAAAAAGAC
>JAWWEN010000038.1:9703826-9716016 GCA_035582955.1 Sycophila texana | reverse complement strand
CAATTTAAAAATTTTCATGCGACGTTGCAAATTTTTAAATTGTTCTTCGAGAATCAACTCGAGCCGAGTGTATATTGACGCTAAAGAAAACTATGGTCTGTTTGCAATTATTAGTGTTCCGCGACTTTCTGAAAATGATAATTTCTTTTATTCTTGAAAATCAAAATTTGGTTAAAATTGAATTACGTTTTGTGACGGATAGTCGCTTAATTGCATTACGCTGTCGCGACAACTTTATTGTTCTTTTTAAAAATGCTAAACGTCATTCTCTCGAGCCAGTGTGAACGAGCAGACGGTCAACTACGTAAGAGATTGAGAATTTACAACACGAGACTTGATTATTCGGTCACATAGTGCGGCGGCGTGTGCACGTCATTGCTGACGATTAAACTTCGCGGCTTCTTGAACAAATCGCGCGGCACGAGACGAAAGGAGTGTACTATGCTCGACTTGATACTTAGCGTTCATTATTACCAAATACACTAGTGCATTATTTTTTCTATAAGTTTTCATAAAACTTTTAAAACACCGATAAAAAGAAGGTGAAAATGACGTGTTTTAGTTACACTTTTATACATATTTAACTTAAGATAAATTAAAATGCGCCGTCAAAATAATTATATTGTAAAATTTTACTCTAATAAACGTAATCTACTGTATGTACGTTCTTCAATAAAATACGTGTACTTTAATTAATTAATCAAGCAATTTATTTGATTCGTTTTGGGAATTCTAATTACATTGAGAAAAATGTTTAATAAATTTTGCTATAAATTTTATAGGATCGACCTATTATACCGAATTCTAACATATAATTTAAATTACTTTTTGCCATATAATTTTTCTAATAGAATATATAGCAATTTTCGATTAAAAGCGAGTATAATGTTTCTACCTTACTAAAATACAGCAATTTTTCCTATAATTGTAGTAAATTTTACTACAAGCTTTTTCTTGTAATATACCAATAAATTCGTCTTATAACTGTCTCAATCGACTCGCTACCTCGACATCGTAAATAAAAATTTCACGCATCACAAAAAGAAAAAAGAAGCAACTACCGTAAACCCCATAGAACAGTGACGCGCGTCACCCGAGAAAACAACTCGCTATACCCGTCTCATGGATAAAGTCGTAACACGGCGGCCGCCGGCAATTTTCGAAAGCGAATCTCCACTTCGGAAAAGTCGTATCTCCGTCTGTCTCCTTCGCCGGCGGCGATCGATACGCAAACGAGACTCGGTTATATGCGCCGCCTCGTCTCTCTCGTCCCCCGGAACGCGCCGCGCGCGCGCGCGCAAGCGAAGCGCGGTCGAAGGGGCTCTGCTCGACTGACCGACTTTGGGAAAGTTTGCGGCCCCGCTAAAGGGCTTACACGAAACGCCACTCGCTCCCTCCTTCCCGGGTGGATTTGCGCGTGGCGTCAGCTCGTCGGGGGTGAGGATCGCGCGCTCCGTTATTTTCGCGCGTTACACGCGCCCCGCTTTGATGCGCGAGGGTATACTCCAAAATACGACTGATTACACGGAGAGAATTTTCCTATACACTCCCTTTTGGGGTTTTTTTTGGGAGGGTATGAACAAAACTTATGGGACTAAGTGAATAGAGCACTGTTATTATACTACGTTGGAGTAATTTGCTTCAGCATGTTGTAAATGTATAGATATATAAGTATTAGGTGTGTGTGGCCTATAGGGGGGAGTTTCCGGCACGTCCATTAGAGCGAGTGGAGTAGCAAAGTTTCGTCGGCGTCTTTGTTCTCTGGTTTTGTCGCGGCGGTGGATGTAGTAAGTACGCATCAGGCACACGGCAGGCCCATCGTCGGCTGGAGCTTCTTTCTTGGCCCCGTTCCTCGGCTGCCTGTTTACACTGTGTGCTGCGTGGCGTTGGCCGATCGATAATTTCGACGAATGTGCAGCTCGCGCGCTCGTCTTTATTCGCCGGCCGCGAGAGACAAGGCGACTACTGCTGCGCTTCGTTGAGGCCTCTCTTGGCACTGACGAGCGGCAGCCATTGTTCGACGTCTTTGCTGTCTTGTCTAGGGGAGTTTGGAGCGACGAATCTAGGATTTCGTCGAAATTGTGTGGGAGATTTTTACTCGCGGATAGGAAAATGAAAGTACACTGCATTTGGTGGGAGGTGGAAGATTGGAAATGGTGCTACTTCGAATTTCCATATTCTGGATCTATCATATCAAATATGATTTGCCAGTGTACAGGGAAATGAAAAAAAAATGAAATTAAAGAGAAAAATGTGTCTTTATATTTGTCTACCTACGCTAAAATAGATTCGAAACTAGGAATTTATGATTGAAACAGACAATCGATTATCCATTTAGGTGCATTCTCAATTTTCATTGAATATCGATAGAATTTTGAATTTAATTTATAGTTTCTTGAGGTTAAAATGTTTCTCTACCTGCTACTTTTTTTAAATATAAAAATTTAAATATACGTCTTGACAGAATCATATAAAATGACATTTACATTAGGATCTGCATTTCTCCTTTATCAAAACAAAAAATTCTTTACTATACTTATTGAGCTTTAAACTCCAAATATGAAAATTTATGATATTTTTATACATGTATAATTTGCACATTTTAAATGCATCTCACAGTTTCGATATAAGTATAACAAGCACTCGACGGACTTGTTCGCACGCGAAAAAGTGTCAAAAGCCTTTAGACGTATATGATCGTAAAGTCGGCGGTGCGATAATAAACGAAGGTGCAGACACTCGCGGCTAATTCCTGTATAGAAACGACTTCGGGCGCGCTAAATACGAATAAGTGAAATTCACTTCAAATAAATGAATATACCCTTATTCTACCTGATAGGTCTTCCACATATCGAATAAGTGAAACACTTATCACGTTTAATAAGTGTATATTCACTTATTCAAAATAAAAATTTCACTCATTCACATTTATATAGAGAGACAGCGGATACTTGCACCAACAACTCGATCCCCTCGCATGCTCTCGGAGGATAGACGGGAGGCACCGCGGGCCTCGTTTCTCCTCGATATACCTGATGCACATATCGATGCGACACGTCGAGGCTAATCCCCTCGTCGCGGTTCCGCGCTCGACGACGCCGCTGTTCGGAACAAAAGCTGAAGGCATTTCGTTTCTACTTTTTTCCCCTATGTGCAGTTGCGTAATGCGCACCGCCGCATTAACTGGCACTCCGGCGTGCTTTGAACTTTCGCGGAGCCGCGAGGGTGAGCCACGCACGAGGGGCACCGTGTGCCACATTTTTTTACACATGCGCGCTCGGGGAATTTGTCGGGCGCGCCTCGGCTCTTTTTTTCTTTTTTTCGCGAAAAACGCGCCGTCGATGAGGGGACTCCAAGAGCTGCGCGGATATTTTGCCAATTTTTCAAAGAGCGCAGTATTGTGTTTCCTTCGGAGAAAAATATTGGGTTACACTAATGCACATCCGGACTCAGTGTACAGTATATGTAATACCGTCACTTATGTACGACGCGATTATTCATTAAGTAAAGATAATAACGGCTTGTTTACTACGAAAAATCAGGAAAAACAAAGAGGAGCTTGCGGAAAGTTTTCATCGGTGAAAAAGGGACACGTGCGCGTCGCACATGGGCTCCGCAACACGAGAATAGAAAAAGAGCGTTTTCCGTTGCGTAATAGTTATAGCGAGGCGAAGGGAGCCATGACAAAGGCCTCAACTAGTCCCATTTAAAGCGAATGTGGCGGACCTTCGGGGTCGACTGCTACTGAAGGTTGCTCTATCGCTCCCGTTTAAGGTCCTTTTTTCTAATGCACTCTTTACCTTCGAAATATATCTGGAGTTATCCGTGAGATTAAAAATGAAATTTTAGTCGCAACTATACTATATCTATTTTATTTAATTTTTTGCTTGTTTGGGCAAAATATTATCATTTAAATTAAAGTACTTGTACACCGAGAGAAATATTTTAATAATTTTTATTATATGAGTTCAGTAAATTGATCACAGACTGTAAATCCGATAAATTTTACTAAACTGTTTAGTAATTTTTAGTAGAATATTAAACAATATTTCATGAATATTTAGTAATCTCAGAATGAGTCTCTAAACGTTAGTCTGTGACCAAAGTATTAAACTATCTATATTAAGGTAAAATTTATTAAACTTTTCGTAAAAATTCAATAAATATTTCTTTCAATCTACAACTTACGAAGTAACGTAAAGTTGATACATATAGGTACACCTTTTGCGATGAATACTTAAAATTGTTTATCCAAAGTTATTATACTTAAATACAAATATTTGATCAGAAGAATTGATGTGCTTTTATATAAAATATCAGATAAAAAAAAACCTTCATGAACGTTTTTTGTAATTTTGAAAAGCACACAAAATTATTTACCAAGTGTTTTTACTACTTTACACATATAAGACATACTTTAATCATCGCTAAAGTAAACGCGACAAAGCGATAAATCATTCCCAAATAACGAGGCTGGAATCCGAGCAGCGGGACGGCGGCGTACGGATGAAGCGCACGTCTAGGAAATAATCGCCCGGGGCCACGGAGAGGCCTCCTCTTCTCTTTCTCGCGGTCTCAATCGGGCCGAATTATAGCGCAGCGCGCCTGCCGCCCGGCGAATCGAGGCCTGGCGGAAGCTCCCCGTATATGCGGGACAATCAGGCTCAATGTCGCGCGTCGCGCCTCCGCGCCTAGCGCGCGAACCTCGCGCAATTGTCCGATCGCACGACGCGATGCCCTTTGTCGACGCGACACCGATTCGATATCGAGGCTACCGGCGATGCAAGGTTGCGAACGATTCTATTATAATATACCCCCTTTTTTTTCACCGCGCAAAGATGCATCTTGATTTTCTAGGCTGTATTGTCTCTTCGCTCCGGAATTTCGCACTGGGCGAAGGAAAATCGATTGAGATTTTACAGTGGGGCGGTGTTAAATGATTCTTTTGTTGGGCTTGAAGAGATTATCTCTTGTTCATTGAAATGTATTGTGAGGTGGGCGAATTGAAGGTTGGATCTGCAGTCTTGAATTTGTTTTATACTAAAGCAGTTGCAATTTACTGTATTTTCCTTTAGTTAATTTAGGAAGAAAACAAACCCGCACATGAAGCGCACATATCGACGCCTCTAACGAAGACCAGCACATTTCAGAATTTTTAAAAGAGGGTTTTATTTTTATGATTTTTCAAAATTTATAAAAAATGCTTTATAAGGTACCTAATATGATGAGCAGTGTTTAAATTCAGGATTACACCAGTCTAATTTTTACAAATTTAAATCAAAATTACATAATCTTTTTTCGAAAAACTGAAATATCCTAGTTTTCGTTAGCGATGACGATATGAATTCTATTTTATTATTATTATTATTTTTTTTTTTTTTTTTTGAGGCGAAAATAATTGTATATTTTAGGACGCCATTTCTTTTATCTTTATTAGAGCGCATACTTATTTTTAGTACCTGCCAATCAATTGGAAGGTGAAATGTCGATTGAATTGCGGACACGACGAAAATCTTCGGCTCTTTTTGTGGATCATTAGACGTAATTTAAGTGTAGTCGCGGGTGCATGAATAATGCACCACTCCTTGGTGGCTCTGCCAACGTTTTTACCCTCGAATTCCGATACTGCAGTATCGATGCGCGAGACGTCACGTAGGTTTTCTTCTCCTATTGATTTTCTTCGAATACTCCGGGTCTCCGCTCCGCTTATTATCGTTGCAGTCCACGCCTATACATTCGCGCAGAGAGACTTTTAAGCAAAATCGAAAAAATATATATATATACAAGTTCCAAGAGACCGGACGATAAAATTTCCGAGCAGTTTAAAGTGTAGCGAAGGGAATCGTTCGCCCGCAATTGCGTAATGCGGCGAGGGAATTTATTTTCGTAAAATCGATTATTCGATTCTATATCTGCACGATCTAAAGTGCTGCCACGTCACAAGGACGTACGCCGAAGCTAAACTTCGACGAAGGGTTCAGCAATTTTCCCAGTTATAGTTGAAGCTTCGGTTAATCGCTGTACTTAAAAAGGTGCCAGCCAACGTCGTATACTATCACACTGCTCCCTATATATACGTACACACACATACACATGAACACATGCGAAACATCGATTTATTTTTTAATTATGTTTCCTATGCCATATATTTTTATGTTTAATTTTTTTTATCATGCCCCTTTCACACGTTTTACAGCATGGCCGATCAGACTCGTACAGGGTAGCCACGTTGCCCAACATTCGCGATGACAACAAAACTGCAGATGGAATGTACAAGGTATTGAGAGCGAGGGAAGAGGCGGAATCGAGTTTTCCTCCCTCGCGTTCTTTTTTTTTATTTTTTTTTTATTTTCATCTGTGTGTTTCGGTGACTGGGATGTGTGCGCGAGGCTTCTATATAAGCCCTCGTCGCCGCTCGCTCTACTTCTTCTTTTCCTTTTTTCTATATGCGAGCTTCGATCTTCCCTCTTTCGCCTATGCTCTCTTCTTTTTTTTCCAAGGCTTACAAAGGTATCTCTAGCTGACTCTTTCTTTCGGTTGTGGTGTTTCCGATGTTCCACTATTATCTCTGTCTAACGCTTTATTGGAATATATACCAGGATCTTACTTACACTCACTGTACACTTTGTTGAATACTAAAGTTGAATTAGTAAAAATACTACAACAATTAGTGAGATTTCTCTAAAAATTAGAATATAGAGCTACACTATTTAGTGATTGATGGAGCAATTTCCACTAATTTTAGTAGATTTTCACTAATTCCACTTAAGAGGGTAAGCATTTAACTTTGCGTAAAATAAACGTAAAGTTATACCAGATGATTTAAATACACAGTCGGAATCTAAATTTTAAGTCGAATCTATCACTTTTTTTTTTACTGCACATCTTTAATCGCGTTAAACGAACCGCTCCACCTTCTTTATCGCAAATAAAAAGGAACGCGACGTCTTTGGAATCAATCGGTGCGAATTAATTAAAATAAATTCGCACCCCGGCCTGCTTGCTCCACCCCTATTACTGGGAGATATAAAAAAAAAGTATCCTCGGGCACTTTAATATTCCGGCCCCCATTAATCTAAATTCCCTTCGTCGTCTCCTGCTTTGTCTCGGGACCCCAGCTCTCTCTTTCTCGCCTCCATTTTTTTTATCCTCCCCCAATCTGTCCACCTTTAATCTCTCTCACGGCCTTCCCTTTACACCGAGCGCCCTCCTCCTCCTTTCCCATCGCGCTTTTTTCGCCGCGGAGCAGGACGTGCGCAATTTAATTGCTCGCGACGGTTCCCGGAACTTCCTCGTTCGCCCGGGATTACGTACTGTAAATGATGGAATTTTTTTTTCTCGTTTGATTTGGTCGCTATCGCGCCTTCTCGCGATCGGAGAGTCCTTGTTTTTATTTGTGAGATGTTTGAACGTGGTGACTTTATTTATTTATTTATTTTTTTTAATCCGATCACGTTTATGCATCGTTTCTAAAATAACATCTTCTTTTTGCATTACTTTATGTTGAGTACTTTTAAAATACTCTTGCGCTGAGTAAATCGAAATAGTATAAATTACTAGCTTTTCTAATAGTAGGACTCGTGTAGACTCGCACTGTGAGAAAAATTGTTGGGGGTAAGCTATTGTAATAAATGTTAGTACAGTTTTAGTAAAAAATATGGTAAATTTGTACTAATATTTCACTGTGCAACTTAGCAATTTCTCTCGTAGTGCAAGCCTTTTTTCCCACTACTTGATAATATAATCATTTTTACTCAATCATTTTTCTACTAATACCGTACACTATATACTAACACCATAAAACTCGTTAATGCAGTACTTACTCAGTAATAAGCTGCCTACTTTTCTGGGTTCTGGTTGCTCCTCTCTCGACTTGTATTTCTTTTCTCTATCTCGTATCTGCTTAAAATCTTTTATGGTGTCCACCTCTTGGTATTTGGGCTTTCTCTCGATTTCGACGAAATTTCTCCAATGGATCGTCGACAAAATCTTGAAGAGTTTTTGGAGATGGAAAAAGGATTACACACTAATTTTTCATACACACTGACGATTCGTTCCATTTTCCATTCTCAGTGCACATTTATTACATGTACACCAAATTATATTGTAACACTGCCTCTTTTTGCTTAATTGTAGATAATTAATTGCTTACAGTATACTTACATAAGTAAATAATGTAAAACCGTACGTCTCGCTGTGTATATAAACCGAAAAACGAAAGAAAAAAAATATACATATATCTCTACTACGACGTGGTTAACTTCAAATTGAAATCGATTGCACGAAAGAAAGTCCAGCGCGTACGGCGGTCCGCGTATCTTTCTCCGAGCGTCACAAGCGAAGGACTGATGTCGGGATTAAACGAGTCTACTCCGTAAGGCAATCGTATACGACTCGTTCTAATTAAAGGGTTAACGGGGCTAATTCATTAACTGGCCATTCGCGGCATCGCTCGCTCTAGGCGGTGACTAACCGAGTCCGTTTGTTTTCGCCGACGAATTGACGATATTCGGGTCGAACGTCGCCGACTTAAAGTGGACGCTTCGTCGCGTCGCCGCTCGTTACTTTCGACTATCCTCACTGAGGCCGTTTCTGACGTTGATCTGAGAAAAATTTTGTCGTCGATTGGTGTACAAGCCGCTCGATAAATGAAATTTAATTTCGTCGCGTTTTATACACTCGATCGCCTCGCGCGCGAGATAACTCTGCTCGATATTTATAGAACGAATATTTCGCTGTGTCGAGGGGGTAATAGTCTCGAGAGCCGCAAGATGGGGAAAAATTGAAAATTTTAAATTTAAAACGCGTTCGACGTGAAATTTTCTACTTGGACTTTGAAATTGGCGCGGCGCTGCTTCGGGCCGGAAATTCGTTATTTAAAGTGCGCGATCTCGCGTTTCTCTTTTATCGAGCGGGAAACTTTCGTCTTCTTTTTTCTTTTTGAGATCTTTTATGAAAATTAACGATCCACTGTTTCTTCAACATTGCAGTCGCGGCGGAAAGCCCCGAAGAGAAGGGGGGGAAATCTCGATGACCTCAAGCAGGAGCTGGTCATCGACTTTCACAAGATCTCCCCCGAGGAGCTGTATCAGAGATTTCAGACGCACCCCGAGAATGTAAGTTTGCATAAATAAATAAATTAATTAATTAATAACACATAAATAATAAAAATGCGTAGCATGGAAGGTACATCATAATTTGGTTGAAGCTTAAAGAAATAGAGGAGAAACGTCGTTTCTCACTTACAGAAGTTTATTTTCAGAATTTAACGCTTTCAGATCCAATGTACATTCGAATGTACAAACATAATTGTCTTTTTTTATCTTTTTTAAATTGAATATCTTTTGCAAGAATTACAATAAGCAAAATAATTCAGAATTAAAAATAGAAAAAATTAAATTAGTCAGAAAGTAACTATAAATTATATGTGGATATATTTATGGAACTTTTTAGTACAAACAAATATCAGGTCTGGAAGGATTAAGGAACTAAATTTTTAAAATGATAACTAAATTTTATTTTTCTCAAACTTAAAGAATACTACACGGAGAGAAAAGTTTTTGTAAAAATTACAATACTGTTATGTTACCATTTGTAACGCAGGGACAGACTCGGCAAATAAAACATTTTACTAGAAAGTATAGTAAAATTTGCTAGACTTATAGTAAAATTTATTATAAGTCTTTCTAATTTTACTATACTTTCTCGTAAAAATTTTTTATTTGACGTGTCTATCCCTTCATCACAAAACAGTACAGTAATTTTTACTAAAACTTTTCTCTCCAATGTATAAGATAATGTGAGCAAAGCTACTCTGTGTTTAGAGCTGCTCTCACATAATCAGAGAATAATTAATTTAAATTTAAACTATACTGAATAACGCTTCACTCAAATCCGCTGATCCGTAGGATCGTCAATCTCGTCAATCTCGTATACATATACAAGATTAAGCGATTAACTTGAGTGACTTGTCTGTTATCAGGGTCTTAGCCACGCTAAGGCAAAGGAGAACCTGGAGCGCGACGGTCCGAATGCTCTGACGCCGCCGAAGCAGACGCCCGAATGGGTAAAGTTCTGCAAGAATCTCTTCGGAGGTTTCGCCCTGCTGCTGTGGATCGGTGCGATCCTCTGCTTCATCGCGTACTCGATCCAGGCGTCGACGAGCGAGGACCCGAACGACGACAATCTGTACCTGGGTATTGTCCTGGCGGCGGTCGTCATCGTCACCGGTATATTCTCCTACTACCAGGAGAGCAAGTCCAGCAAGATCATGGAGTCCTTCAAGAACATGGTGCCACAATTCGCCACTGTGATCAGAGAAGGAGAGAAGCTCACCCTGAAGGCCGAAGACCTCGTCCTTGGCGACGTCGTCGATGTCAAGTTCGGAGATCGTATTCCGGCCGATCTCAGGATCATCGAGTCGCGAGGCTTCAAGGTAACCCTGCAATTGCCTTTTGCGCCATTCCCGGCCTGCAGATCTGACTTTAAGAGTGCACCTGTTTATTTGAAAAGATCAAAAGCGGGCCGCTCGTGTACTTTATCTGCGCCGCGGAAATGATTTATTCAAGATGCATTAAAGTGTTTTGGGATGTTTGTGGAGGGAAACACATCGATTTGAAATTTTTAAAACGTACCCTTTCCAGGCTGTCGTCTTATTTACTTAAAAAGCTCTTTTGAAGTGCAAGCCAGAGCCACCGTGACTCGAATAAACCAAATAGAACTTTAAAAGCTTGCATTTTATAGCTGCTTTAGATCTCTTTCAGACCTTCAAATCCTTGCGTTTCTTTCACTTTCTTAAACTAATGTCTCTTTTATACCGAATGCATTATAAAAAGGTACATATAAAAGAATCGAAACACTTTACATCAACGTAATAATTAATATGGTAAGACTCACAGTCGCTTTGTAGATTATTGTATTTATCTTTCTTTAAAAAAAGTCACCTTATTATACAATTATAGCTTTGCAATAAACCAAGCCTTTAAAAAATTCATGACAAACTATAATGCACACTATTCCTCGAGCACCTGAATGCTATAAAACAAAGAAAAAGAGGAAAACTCCGCTTCAGCGTGCAAGGGAATACATATAACTAAAAATCTAATCGTGACGCAGGTGGACAACAGCTCGTTGACGGGCGAGTCCGAGCCCCAGTCGAGGTCGCCGGAATTCACGAACGAGAACCCACTGGAGTCAAAGAATCTCGCGTTCTTCTCGACGAACGCCGTCGAGGGCACGGCTAAGGGCGTGGTGGTCTGCTGCGGTGATCAAACGGCGATGGGCCGGATCGCCGGTCTGGCTTCCGGCCTTGACACCGGCGAGACGCCGATCGCCAAGGAGATCCACCACTTCATCCACCTGATCACCGGCGTGGCCGTCTTCCTCGGCGTCACCTTCTTCTTAATCGCCTTCATCCTCGGCTACCACTGGCTCGACGCCGTCATCTTCCTGATCGGCATCATCGTGGCCAACGTGCCGGAGGGTCTGCTGGCCACCGTCACCGTGTGCCTGACCCTCACGGCCAAGCGCATGGCCTCGAAGAACTGCCTCGTGAAGAATCTGGAGGCCGTGGAGACCCTCGGCTCCACCTCGACCATCTGCTCGGACAAGACCGGCACACTGACGCAGAACCGGATGACGGTGGCGCACATGTGGTTCGACAACCAGATCATCGAGGCAGACACGACGGAAGATCAGTCGGGAGTGCAGTACGACCGCACCTCGCCCGGCTTCAAGGCCCTCGCTAAGATCGCAACTCTCTGCAACCGCGCCGAGTTCAAGGGCGGCCAAGATCAGTTGCCGATCCTCAAGCGTGAGGTCAACGGTGACGCCTCCGAGGCCGCGCTCCTCAAGTGTATGGAGCTCGCCCTCGGCGATGTCATGGGTATCCGCAAGCGCAACAAGAAGGTCTGCGAGATACCTTTCAACTCGACCAACAAGTATCAGGTGGGTACCTTTTTTTTTCGCAATCTTTTTTCTTCAGCTTTTATCAGAGATTCTCCACCTAAACGAATTTTTACCATAACTGGTAGCTAGTGGGTGCATGAGTACTTACGAAAAAATTGGGAAGAGTGAAGAGTCTCGACATTGAGAAAAATATGTAGGAAAATTTATTACACTGAGAGAAATACTATAAGAAAAATTATAATAAATCTAGCAAAAATTACAAAGTAACATTGGAATCGGGACC
>JAWWEN010000038.1:9604653-9703726 GCA_035582955.1 Sycophila texana | reverse complement strand
GCGCGACACCACCTAGATGCGACATGCGAACTAAATTTTACTAAATTTTTAAACAAAGTTTGTTTAGATGTATATTCAAATACTACTATTTCGAATTTTTACTAAGTTACATAACAATTTTTATTCAGAAATAAAATAAAAATTATTGAAAATAAAATAAAAATTGTTAAAAGTAAAATAAAAATTATAAAAAACTCGTACAATATAGCTTAGAATGCAAGTATGGGTCCCGATTCCAATGTTACTTTGTAATTTTTGCTCAAGTTATTATAATTTTTATTATAGCATTTCTCTCAGGGTATAAATTGTTTGAGGCGGGGAACGTGCTGGAGACGCGAGAAATATTACTGTATACAGAGAGAAAAATTTTTAGTAAAAATTACTGAGCTTTCGTGCTTCCAGCAGAACGATTTCTAACGTTGATTCTGACATTTCTCTTCCGCAGGTCTCGATTCACGAGTCCGACGACCCTAACGATCCGCGCCACCTGCTGGTAATGAAGGGCGCGCCCGAGCGTATCCTCGACCGCTGCTCGACCATCTTCATCGGCGGCAAGGAGAAGGTCCTCGACGACGAGATGAAGGAGGCGTTCAACAACGCTTACCTCGAGCTCGGCGGCCTTGGCGAGCGTGTGCTCGGCTTCTGCGACTTTGTGCTGCCGTCCGACAAGTTCCCCATCGGCTACAAGTTCAACTGCGACGACCCGAACTTCCCGACCGAAAACCTGCGCTTCGTCGGCCTCATGTCGATGATCGACCCGCCGCGTGCGGCCGTCCCTGACGCCGTAGCCAAGTGCCGATCGGCCGGTATCAAGGTCATCATGGTCACTGGCGACCATCCGATCACTGCCAAAGCCATTGCCAAATCTGTCGGCATCATCTCCGAAGGTGAGATAGGCGCACTCTGGGGGCTTGCCTTTTAATCTGACTCGAGCGATTTTCGCACTGATCGCTTGAATCTTTACGAGAGCGAAGAGAGTTTTGTCCTGTACTTTTTGACTGTGGCTCGTGACTTTTATAATACGGTATTTACTGTATCTGCTGTTTTTTGTGTTATTATTTTATACTAAATTGTGTTATTTTATTGGATTGTTTTATGGACAATGGAAAAATATAAACAGCAGGTATCTATGTAGATGTCTAGCTAGGGTAGATTGTTAAACAAAATATTTCATGACACTAAATATGTAGCGGACTTACAGCAGAGACTCTGGAAGTAGAGGACTGCTGCAATTTTGCTATTCGGTTCGGTTATATGATTATTATGATAAAATATATTGTACTTTTTATTACTAATGTACAAATGAACTTCGGAAAAATATGCACTGACATTATCGTTGTTTAAAAGCCGGCTACTGTCAAAATATACTTTAAAGTTGGTTCGAATCAAATATGTGCTGAATGAATGTAATTAAATAATAATATCATTTTAAAACGTTCAAATCTCTCTTTGCTTAAAAAAAAAAAAAAACAGTGAACTATACAGAAAAAGAAATACACGGTAAAAAAAATTCGCTACAGGCGATTCACTCACTTTTTGTTTAAAACGTAGCTCTACCATGAAATGTATATCGTGTTATCATTTAGTCTTACTCCGAGCAAAGCAAAAACTTGAGTAAATCTTTCGCAACGATTTTTTTTTACTGTGCAAGCAGGCGCATTTTTCACAGCTGATGCGTTATAAAAAAATAAAAAATAAACCCAAAGGAAAACTTCGCAAAGTAACTTTTGCACTATCTGGCTTCATTTCTCGCCTGACTAATTTCTGTATAAAAGTTCCAACGCTGTAATGCGATACTAATTAAAAAAGAATTTTTTTTTTGGCTTTTCCATGTAAACCGTACCTTGATGTACCTATCTGAGTCTGTGTATATCTTTGTCTCTGTATCTCTGTTCTTGTTGATCATTCACACCACGACTTATTTAAATACGCGACATACTCTATGAAAAAAAAAACTAAACAAAATTAACACAAGGTAAACTCTCATTGTTTCTGAATTTTTAAACTAATTCACTTAGTGGAGAGTGGCTTCGTCACACTATAGCAGCGCACATCCTCCCTATTATTTTATTTTCATTTTCCCGCCGCCTTTGTGCTGTCTAGTCATAAATTCTCGCTTTGTATACGTTCCTCTCGCTGTGCCCCGTACCCTATACTATACGGCGGTAGCTTAATATAACTAAGTTTCGAACGCGTATACAACCCAAAACTGCCGGCTCCGGTGCAACTCGCCTCTAAATGAAACATAGAGTGTAGAGCCGCATAAATGACTCACGCGAGCATACAATTTATGAGTTTTTGCAACGCGCATATACAATTTTTGGTTCTTTCAAACTATAGCTATACTATATTTTTTATTTTGCTCATAAAATTAGTTTGATAGTTTTACTTTAATTCTCTAGTTCGTAGTAGGACAAAAAGAAAGTAATGAGACGGTTTAAGTCATGTAACGACTGGTGATTCTAATGTGATTTGATTTTGTTCAGGTAACGAGACCGTCGAGGACATTGCCCAGAGGCTGAACATTCCCGTGTCCGAGGTGAACCCTCGGGAAGCCAAGGCCGCTGTCGTTCACGGCACCGAGCTCCGAGAGCTGAACTCCGACCAGCTGGACGACATCCTCAGGTACCACACCGAAATTGTGTTCGCCCGTACTTCGCCGCAGCAGAAACTCATCATCGTCGAGGGCTGCCAGAGAATGGGTGCCATCGTCGCTGTCACTGGTAAATCATTCGTTTATTCTCACCGATTTATACGCAGTTAATGGGCTAATCAATTCGATGAATACATTTTTTAAATTCATGGAACTGATGCAGCCTGTTGTAAAAATATCAAAAAACAATGTTACATTTCTTTTATAACATTTAATACAATGCGTAAGTAGCTTCTTTTTTGGGTATTTAAATTCCAAGTTTCTTATTTTTTAATAATTGCATTAAATCACAAAATATCATGTGCTATTATTATTCACTATTGAATACCTTTGTTGGCGGTATATAAGCTCTACCTGTTTAATGCTAAATCTTGAACAAGCTGCGACTCAGTATAGCTGAGACTAATTTATCGCGTAATTTTGATAAACCCTACGAGCGCATGGGAAAATTCCCGAGTAGTGAGACTGTAACTAACCGACGGCAATGATTCATCCAATCTAGGTGACGGTGTCAACGACTCGCCGGCTCTGAAGAAGGCGGACATTGGCGTTGCCATGGGCATCGCTGGCTCGGACGTCTCCAAACAGGCGGCCGACATGATCCTCCTCGACGACAACTTCGCCTCCATCGTCACCGGTGTCGAGGAGGGCCGTCTCATCTTCGACAACTTAAAGAAGTCCATCGCCTACACCCTCACCTCCAACATCCCCGAGATCTCGCCCTTCTTGGCATTCATCCTCTGCGACATTCCCCTGCCCCTCGGCACCGTCACCATTCTCTGCATCGACTTGGGAACCGACATGGTAAGTCCTCCTTCTGGCCTTGAGAGCCTGCCCCGTTCTTACCCGACCACACCCCAACACCAGCACCCCCGATCAAACCCCCGATGAGACTGATCAGATGTGATAAATGATAGTGACTGAGCTCGAGCGTTGGTCGACGTTGCTTTTTTTTTCTCTGTCTTTCTTACATTCTCATTTCAGGAGGCTCCCGCACCGGGGATTCTGTGTCCTGCGTTGATCTATGTTAAGATTATCATTTAGCGATTTAAACTGTTTATTTTTACTTTCCTGCGGATGTGAATTCTCGATGTGAAACTGCTGTGTTTTGTGACCAGATTCCCGCTATTTCGCTGGCGTACGAAACGGCCGAGTCGGACATTATGAAGAGGAAACCACGCAGTCCGTACTGCGACAAGCTCGTCAACGACAGGTTCTTCCTTTCGATTTTCTCAGCTTTTTTTTGTTCCAGTATAAAAGTACGCCAGAGTATCGTCCACAGAGTCCAGTATCTTTTGGCTTTTTTTTTTAAATACTTTCCAGTGTCCAATGAAATATCGATAGAGCACTTTTTTCCGTATCTCATGCGTAAGAGTAATTTTGTTGAAGCTCCTCATTATCAGCTGTATTCGCTAGAGCAGTAGACGTTGATGTATTTACCATCATTTGGTACTTGGAAGGAGCTGCACCCGACCTTGGACTAACTGGAGGAGTAACGTTTTTAATTTGTCATTTTTGTTTAGCCCGTGAGTTCTTTTTAGCTGCTGACACTGGAGCTACCGGACTAAGGAATGAACGCGAAGGAGGCTGCTGATTTTTTTTTGTTTTTTTGTTTTATGTTTCTACGTTAAGGATTTGTGTATAAAACTGTAAATACAGCTGTAACAAAATACTAGGATGAAATGATAATTCGAAAAGAGTTTTACAGATTTACAACGTCACTGTTTAAACAACCGTCGATTAGAGGTTTCCACTGAATGTGTTTTCGTTTCATCGTCCAATTTTCATAATGGCTAGGTTTTTTTCCAGCAACAGCTCGACCTATCGGATTCGTAACGATCAATCAACAAAACCACCCTCAAAAAGTCTCTTGATCAAAACAAAAAAAAAAAAAACAAAAAAAAAATGAAAGAATCATCCTCATCAATCCCTTGTTACGTCCTCATGTCAACCACCTGGTCAAACTCATGAATTTGATTACTTTTATTATTTTTGTTCGTTAGCATATATAATTTTGATTTCATTCAGAAAGCTACCACGAGAGTGTAAAAAATCATTCCTTCATAAAAAAAAAGAACAACTATTAAAAATAAATAAATAAATCGCTCTCGTCGTAGCTCGCTCAGATAACACAAACTATTATTTTTACTTATTTTATTTTTTACTTCTACTTTTTGTTTTTTTTTTCAATCCTTTTTTTTTGTGTTAATTGTAAATTTGCCGTTCTTTACTGAGCTTCTTGATAATGTGACGTTAGGTACCGGCCATCTCGCTAGCCTACGAGGAAGCAGAGAGTGATATTATGAAGCGCCAACCACGAAACCCCTTCACTGACAAGCTAGTTAACGAAAGGTAACACGATGCCACGATCTCCACCGCGGGATATGTATGTTGCGCGGCGAGGCTCGTAAGGCTCGAGAGGGGACGCGCGTACGGAGCGATCACCTTTCCTCCACGCGCTACTTTGCATCGTTTCGAGTTCTATCCGCCTCGGACGAGTTGGCCGCCGACGTCCCCCGCGCCTTTAACGCCTTTGATAAATTTGTCATCGCCGTGCGGTCCCGATGTGAGCGGGGCCTTCTTTGCGCGCGTCGAAATCAAGGCGGGGGCGCCGGCGCAGCCTGGGAGGAGCCGCATCGATGCAAAGCAGAGTTTCTTCTCGGCCGGCCTCGACCCTTACAACTCTCTGTTTTTATGATTATACTTTAACTCTTAGTGATAAACTCTTTGGACTCAACCTTATTTCTTTTGATCGCGCGTATCTTTGCTTTCGCGCGATTATACTCTTGTGTCTTTTCTATATTTCTTTTCGCCGTCTCGCTCTGCATATCAGTATTAAGTATTGTATTTTATTTGTACGGGAAATGTGGTACTGTGATATTCGATAGCTTCCGCAATCACGTGGGTATTCTAACACTCTTCTGTCGATCTTATAATTATGCAGGGCTGTCTTTTTCCCTGTTCACACCGCCTCGTTTGACAAATTCATATAAACAGAATATTTTTTAGTTTTCTATTGAAATAATTTTAGATTTATACTCGACGGAAATTTTAATTGGCCTTTGTTCGCTCTTGGGATTTGTCGAGCGAATGCGGTGCTTTCTTAAAGGTAGTGGGTCTATGCACGATAAACAAAGGTGGTTTTTCTAACTTCTGATCTAATTATTTTATCTGGCAACTGGCTATTCTTTCTTATTGATTTTATTTTCCCCTTTTGTTGCGTTATCGCTTGTTTTCCTTGTAAGTGTACGTATAAGAAAAGCGAAAAATCGAAGTGTCGCTCAAGGAAACGAGCCACGCCAAAAGATTATTATTTTTATTTTATGTTATTTCCATCTTTTGTCGCCTCTCTTTTTATATTTTATTTCTTGCCGCTGTTGTCTCTGTCTATATATCTCTTGTCCCGTCTCGACTTTCCGTCAAACCGTTGCCCGTCTCATTTGTCATTGTTGCCAAAGGTAAGCCGATAAATCACGTACTTAATTATTTATTCTTTTTTCCCTCTTGTTAGCTTAGCCTTTGTATCTATATCTATCTCTGAACATTCAATACTGCATTCCCTCCTTGTTTTTGTTTGCGAACAGTTTAATTTCATTTCTATATATTATTCACTGCGAAAATGAAAACACAATCATTCGCCCAATGCAACTCTTTTCACTCTCTTCTTGCGTAAACTGCGTCTGCGATCATTTCATTATTCAGCATCACTCTGAAGATCATCAGCCGAGGACTTGACGATAAGAAAATTGCTATTATTATGATAAAGCCGCATGTTCATTTGTGTGACCATATATCAGTATTATTTATAAAATTTATCTACTTTTATCTCATTTATCTTACCTTCATTTTCTACATCTGTGTACTCATTGTGTCTTTTTTATATTCATTGAATCACCTTTATTTGTCATTTCTGATTTTTCTTTTTTTTGTTCATGTTACTTTGTCACATTTGTTTTTGTTTTTTTTTTTTTTACTTTTTTCATTATGAACATTAGATTGCATCCCATATATGAAAGCCCGTGCAGTAACAACATGATGCGTGCATTTGATATGTTTGCATTATCCATCTATATATTTTCACATTGTCTAACTTTCTTTTCAGAAGTATAAAGTGAACTGTGGCTGAATTTTCAGACATATATAATTTTGATATGTTTTAGATTTGACACTCAGGTACTACCTTTCTGCACTTGTAATTTTTACATTTTTTGCATTTTACTAAATTGTAAGGATCTTGATTCTCCTTATATAGACTTCCATTTTACTGTTTTTAAATTGACTTTTACTTTTTTCAAATTTCAAGCTAAATCAATTATTAACAAAAGAGAAGCACTGAGTATGAAGTAATGGGAGTGGAATAAGAATAAAAAAAAAAGTTAACAATACATCAACATGTCAATTGAAAATCGCTCACGAAAATTACTTCGTACCTATCATTGTAACGCAGAAAAGTGAAGAGACATCATTTCGTGCCACTCATGTCATTCATCACTTTTTTCCGTTAAATTCTTTATTCTCGGCAATATTAGTCCGCAAAAAAGGAGATTACCAAGATCTCTCTCTTTCTTTTTCACCAGTCATATTCACGCTATAAATCAAGCTCGCCTTTTTTTAAGCTACAGCTGTAAATGAAAATTCGAGCGCGAAAATTCGTTGTATAACGAATGAAAAAAAAAACAAAAGAAAACAATCGCTACTGTGCCTCACTCACGCAGAATTCGTCATTTTCATTCGATTCATGCGCTAAAAATCATACGCTCTCTACTTATCAATTTTATATCGTTTCAACTTTGTATCTTTGCTCATTAACCGAACTTTTCTAGTCTTGATGAATGACACTACTGCCACGAGAGCCAGACGAGTGTATCGGATATCAGTTGGAAAAAATCTCTATCGAATCGACAGCTATTCTCTATTTGCAAAACTGCGAAAACTCGAGTGAAAGGAGGGGCATGGAGATGGCGGAGAGGAAGCTTTGCCCGACAAAAAAAAAAAAATTCGAGCTCGCGCGCACGTCTATATAACACACCAGTCGGTCGTCCTTGGGCGTTACGTAATTCGTATGCGGACCTTTGGGCCACGTGCGCGCGACGCTCGCAACTTCCTCTCTGCTGCTCTCCGCGACTGGTGCTCACCTTAGGCAACGCCTATGCCTTCTCCTGTTTCTCGATTTTCGCCCCACGTGCTTTTGAACACTTTGAAAGTAGACTTAGCTATTCTCCTTTTTTTTCCAGTGGTCATTTGAAATGTATATTGAGATTATTATTCACTTTTGTTTGTTTATTATACATTTATTGTGATTATTGAGTATCTTCAAAGCGAATTTTCGCTGAGTGCGTCACAGTTGATTATTCATATATTAATACCTCCTATTATATATTGTGTTTATTTAGAACGTTTCTATATTGTATACCTATATAGTCTAGTGAAGTTGATTATATGACTTGTATTATTAGTTAAACATATATATCTATTATCTATGGTAGTTAATATCTTTAGTTTACTTATATCTATATATTTAAGTGCCTTATGTATTTTTCTTAAGAATCACTTATGATACATCGACACTTAGCATTTATATTTATATTAACAACAACAGAAAAAAAAAAGAAAGAAAAAGAAATAGCTGTGAGGCATGGACGTGAAGTTCAAATAGAATATAAAACATGACGTTTCGTTGCATTCCGCGTGATATAATCTACGACTCGTACGATGAAATCTTGCCGTTTCTTTCTGCGAGTGCGTACGTAACTGTCCACGCCTGACTCCCTCTATTCTTGAATGACCGAGTGCTAAATTACTATTTCTATTTTTTTTTTTATACCGACCCCGGAGCTGTGTGCGACGCCACTTTTTATGACTTCTTTATTACTAAATTACTGCCGAGCGACTGTATAAAGCACTTTTAAAATCAAGCTAAGCTGCGGAAGCGCCCGACTCGACTCTCCTCCCAGCCCGTGAACGCCCCCCTGGATATACATGGAGGCCGCACGAACTTTTGTACAATCACGGCGAAATATCTGCAAATCTCTTTTAATCTCTTCTTTAATTTTTTTTTTTCAAACACTCTTGGACCACTTTTTTTTTTGGCCAATTCAAATCCGTGCGATTCGACCGGCACTCGCTTGTTTTTTTGGTTTTTTTGTTAATTTTAAACGGCGATTGGAAATTCACTGTGCAAGCGAACAGTGTGTGGGTGAATTGAGCAAAGGAATGACCAATTGTCGCTCGAGTGCACGGGACGATGAGGCGGACCATATCAGTACACCTTTTCTTTTACAAAATCTCTTCACGATTTAGCTTAGATTTAGTCGACTAGTGAACGAGATTGAAAAGAGTGAGAGATCGTCGGCTGGACGTTGAAATAACTTTTTTTTTCATTAAACGAAAATTGCTTTTTTTTTATTTAATAATGATTTTTTTCCTATTTTGGAATCTAACAGTTTGATTTTCTCGTCGAGGAAATAACTTCTAATTTGAGAGGAAAATTAACGACGGAATCTCTCGCTCTTTTTTAATATTTTTTACTACTTTTACTACTTTCTCTCTTTCACTTTAGATTTGTATAAGCCGAATAAAAAAAAAAAACAAAACGCTTGCCACACATTGGACGCAGCGTCTCTTAAAAAACAATACTTGAAAGATAAAAAAAAGGACTTCTCACCCTTACTTCTTTTTTGGATCTTGCCGCCAAGCTCTTTTGCACGTCTCTCTATCCCTTCCATTGTCTTTTTTCTACTATTACTTTTTTTTTTGTGTTCAATTTTTTCAGACAGTGGAAACCGGCGCGAGAAACGCCGCAAAAGCATTCTTCTTTTCTTTTATCGCGTCTCACACGGACCGCTTCAGAATGGCATCGACATGAATATATCCCGCTCTTTTGGTTTCCCCATGAACTTTATTTTCTCTTAGCTTGAATCGTCGGACAGTGCCCGATTTAGTTTCGAATCGACGAGTTGCTTTCTAAGACCAAGGCCGCGACGAAGACACAGAGACAGTTTTTTAACGTACACAAACAGGTTTTTCGTTCATTTCCATCCCGTCAAATTGTGTTTCACGGTGATTTTATTTTTTTAAGGAAAAAGTAGTCAGCGAGGTAAAGGATCGCATTGTCTGCGCTGCGATAACCCGGTAATCGACGATTTCCGCGTTGAAGTTCAATGTCGAGCATGACTTTATAAATTAACACTGAATTTCAATGTGCAGTTAGTGACTGATCTAATTTCTAAATTTTCAGGTCGTAATGCTTGTTTGCCAAATGAAAATCAATTGATTGTAAAAAAAAAGAAAATTATAATAAAACGTCGAAGATCGGGTTTGCTTGAGACAACTGGATTCTTAACCTTCGCGTATACGGAAAACACTTCGGGAAATCCGGCACTGACCGACTGGACAAATGCCTCGATCCAGCAGATTTATTATTACATAAAAAAAAAAGAAAGAAAAGAAAAGAAATGCGAGAGCTTACAATTTTTTGCCCCATATTCTACCGCTGCGGCTTAAATTCGGATCCGTAAAATACATCAAGAAGTCACTCCGCTTCTCTCCGCTGCCCCACTTCTGCCTTTATACTCTATTTTTTTTCACAACAATCTACGAATTTTTCTCTCTACAAAAAAAAAAAAAAAATAAATAAATGAAGAAAGAAAAGCCCGTTCTCACTTTTTTTCTCTTTTTATCTAGCTAGAGTACGCAAATTCTTTTAGATAGCAGATGACTTTTTTATACTACTTTTTATATCTCACACATTTTATTATTACTGCTATTTATTATATTGATCTCCGTGCCTCACGACGACTCTTGTGCTGCTGGCATTACACTTGACGAGGGACCAGTCAAAGCAACGACGACAAAAACTAGCTTTAGTAGATCTTCTGATAAGATAGTAGGCTAGTTTTAAAGAAAAAAAAGTAAACTGTAAAAAAAAAGCGTGTGTGTGTGCAAACCATGAGCGAGCGAGTGACGCTCAATGTTGGAAATTGAAAATTTCGCCCGTTAAAACTTCATTATTTGACACGTCAATTCTAATTGTCTGCCTCGGGTTAACGCAGGTGCCGGCCATCTCGCTGGCCTACGAAGCACCGGAATCGGACATTATGAAACGGCAGCCCCGCGATCCTTACAGAGACAATCTTGTGAACAGAAGGTGGGTCTTCCCCCAAGCGTTAAAAAAAAAAAACGAAAAAAAAAAAATGATATTAATACCCACTAAGAACCATGTGATAGTACACCTCTTGCACTTTTTTGACGACCAGTATACCCTCTCTGACACATCCTCGACTTATCTGAAACATCGTATCTATACCTTTGCACTTCTCTCATCATTCGTCACAGTGCAGTGCGCCATTTGAAAATCTGTAATTCTCGATTCACAAGTCTGCTTTATGTTTGATGCACTCGATTTTCTTGATTGAACAACTGCAAAGTGATTTTTACGAAATTCAAATTATTCTCCAGCTTCTTTCTTTTCAATACACTTATAGTACTTAGAGATGTTTTGGATTTGAATTCATAGTAAATTTAGAATAGTCTGTATAATAGAAAGTAAGCTTTAAAGTAATTGCTCGGATTATGTCGTATATTTTGTTTATAACAATTGCTCGGGTATCTTGCATTTCAATGAAGCTTTTGAATTGAAAAGAACGATTAAAAAAATTTACTAAAAAAAATTTAAATATTTCCTAGAGTTTTAAAAAAACATTTAAATATCATTCGAATAAAATTTTGTCAACTGATGAGTATCGCGAAAATTCTTGTATAAAATTGATTGATCTCCAGATTAAATCATCCGTGATATCGACGAATAACTTCGAAAGCTCCATCCAAGCTGAAAATCCGCGAGCACTCGCGCACACGAGCACCGGAACAATGCATTATAATTCGGCACTCGTCAAACGCGAAAAATAGATCGAGAAATAAGTCGCACCCTACGTCATACGAAGCACTTTCCTCCTACCTCCGTCAGTCTCTCTCCCCTCTTTCCTCTCTCTCTCTCTCTCTCTCTCCTTCTCCCTCATCGACCTGACTGTGACACCATTAATATCTCTCCTCTCCTCGGCTTATCTCTCCCCCGCCCCTCTGGTCTACCTCCCCCTCCCCCACTACCACCGCCCAGAGTCTTTAGGACTTTAGCAAATTAGTGTAGCACAGAACGTTACGTTTTATTTCACACTTAGATATTTAACACAGTGGCATCGCCTACTAGAGGAGTAACGGTGTCGAGAATGCTGAATGCTTTAGTCTCACTTAGAGTCTTTTATGTAACACCAATGTGTGTATCATCATCATCGCGCGCCGCGTTCAATTCTGTATGACCTGAAAGCTCCGCTGATAAAATCTCGAGCCTCGAAGCTCCGCCGACTCGTCATCCACTCATTCATTCGCGTCATTCTTTCCTATTCTTTTATATATATAATTACATATGCATACGAGCGTAACAAAGTTTTTCTTCAATTTTTTTTCTCCGTTGGCTCGTGTCTGTGGCACACAATGCAAATCGAGTTTGAAGATGGGAGAAAGCACGATGAGTACCGAATTCAAGCACTTTGTGTTTCACTGGTTGCTGTCGACTCCGACGAGCCTCCGATTTCCGTAGCGAGCTTGCAAACATTCTTGTAAGAGAAGAAAAAAAAACATTTTTTTTTTCTTTTCAAAGGAAACGGGAGAAAAAGTGCGCTCGTCGGAGTATCGTGCACTCCGCCCAGCGGAATCAGCTGGGGGGAGGCTAAAGCTCGATAAACTGCCTGCAAAAGTGAGCATGCCCAGTGTCGTAAGGACGACTTTAACCGCAGGACGAGCTCCAGTGTAGGAGGGGATACCAAAGCCATTTTAATGTTGTCAATGTTGCAATCTCATCACCCTCGTGTCGCAATTTTTTTTTTTTTTTTTTTCAAGCTTCGAGAGAAATCCTCGAGCACCACGAGAGAAATTCTCGAGAAGAAAAACTGCGACTACCGATATCTTGACAAAAGATGTACACCCGCCTGAACTTCGCTTCTATTATACACTTTGCTCTTGAAAATAAGCGCACCTATCATTCTCGCTTCCGCTATACCGAGACACCACGCAGCTTTTTCTCCTTGTATTATATATTCAGTCCGCATGAGGCAGCCCCATCTACCCTCGCTTGGCAGCTTCTCGGATCTCGCGCAATGTACATATAACAAAAAATAAAAAAAAAATAAAATAAAAGAAAAGTCGGTACAGCAAGAAATTCGCGGGGATGGAGCTTATATACGTATATCGACGGAAGAATAAAGTAGCTGAGCGCCCGGCGAAGGAAAAAGGAGGACGTCGCGGCGCGGGCGGTATTATATAGCACACGAAGGCTCACCGGGGATCTACGCGCAGAATCCTCTCTCGCGTCGTTTTTGCACGTACATATACGTGTATATATGTGTCTATATACGTATATATACGTGGAAGTCGCGCGGGTAGGGTATAGAGGTGTGTATCACGGCCGCGAGGGGCCGGGTATGCAGGAGAGGCGGAGGCGGTGAGGCTGGACGTGTGTGTGCACAGTCGCCGGGGCGAATTCGTTTCGCAGGCGCGTGCTGCGGTCAAGGTCGATCTCGAGGGCGGAAAATCGATGGACGGAGCCGGGAAACCGGAAGGTCGCGAGGATTTTAATTTGGACCTTTCGAGCCATGCTTCTCTCGCTCTCCCTCTCCATGACTTTCCCCGAGCGTCCCTGCTCTGTACCGCGCCTCGTCGGAGTTGTAAATTAGCTTAGAAAACTTTATCCTCATACTTCGGCCCCTTAGATTGCTTTGTACTCCTCGCGGTACGCGAAAATTAATAATGACGAAGGAGTTTTTCTTTTCTTTTTCTTGGGTTCGGCGCGAATTTTACGCGTTATGGTTTAATATTCTTGTCGCAGATGTTATTCATCGCGTAATAAGAAGAGAACGCGGTGGGCGGACTCTGGATTTTGCTAAAATTATGGAGAAAGCCATTTTGTCCGAAATAATGAATTTTCTTGGATAGAACTTTATTGTAGTAATAAAAGAAAAGAAATATTTGTTAAAAAAACTAGTGGAAATATGAATGGACTAAAAAATGTATTTTTTTGGATATTAAATGTAGATTGCAATTCTGCTGCAAAAATTAAAAAGTAGAACAAAGCAGAAAGTTCATCATTCGAGATTTAACGGAATAACAAATTTTTATTGGTTCAAAAGTTACACATAATTAAAGCAGGCTAACACTAACTTTTTAATTAATGAAATCTTTAATCAGATAAGTTTAAAGTTATGACTTTTATGTTCTACTTTACTTTACTCATTTTTACAGTTTCCTAGTAAATAACGTCGTTTGCTTAAATTCAAATTTAGCTAGATATTTACAAAAATATCTTTTATTTCCATAACTAAGCTGTTCAAATGGAAAATTATTTATTATTTTAGACTAAAGAGTCATTTTGCAGAGTTTGAGAAAAAAACCCTAGTCCTCTCCATTTAAGTCGTAAATTAAGTACAAAGATTTAACAATAAATTCCACGCTTATCCAATTATTTTTAATAAAATAGCTACTTCGAGGTTGCTACGGTAGCTACACATAAATTTCCATCCGTCCTAAACGAAATATACTACGGAAAACTATAAATTATCCAAAAGTCGTTTAAAAATTAGCATTCGACTCGATGACTCGCCCTAAAGCGAAAGCTCGACGCGAACAATCATCCCCGAGATCGATCTTCCGCCCTCCACGGTTATCCTTAACCTAGGCCACCGCCTCGAAAAATCTCTTAACTCTCCAACGCTCTTTTTCTTCCAATTCGTGGATTATCGACTTAACGCGGCTTCTGGACTCTCGATCGCGCTTTACACACCCTCTACTGCATCTCTGATTCTCGCGTTTTTCTATATTTTTCGGGAAAAAGCTTCGGTTGCTGGACGTCGCCGACCTCTCGGGAAGCGAACTAAAATTGCCATCTTTTGTGTGCGCCTTGTACTCACTAAACGCGACTGCTCGAGCATCCGCGAGTAAAAAGAATTTTCAAAAGGTCCGCTCCTTTGAATTAGCCGACTCTCCGGTTCAGCGGAAAATTTCATGAGATATAGAGTCTGTTTTTTACTCGCTGGCAAAATGCTCGAGGAATCGCGACGTAAAAAGCCTGAAAATGTTTTTTTTTTTTTTTTTTTTATAAAGAAAGAAAGTAAGTCTGTGTAGCATGCATCGAGACTCTCACTTGATGGTGCACAGCAAACTGTATAACACCGAGACCTCGGGTAAGTACACTTGCATAAAGAATTCGCAGTGGTGAAACCCTTAGGCTTCTCTTTGTAATATCTCTACTAACAACTTGAACATTAGGCTACAAATGTTTTTAACGAGTACAAGCATCTACCCGTAGTATGCTTCGCTGCTTCTTCAAGCACTTTGATGATAATACAATTGGATAAGTACTACTACTACTGTTCCTTGAAATAAAAAAATTAGTTTTTAAATACTCAAGTAGCTAAGAAAAGAAATTCAAAGTGCTTGAAGAGCGCGCGCAAAAAAAAATGTGAAAACAAGACGAAAAAAAAAACAGAAAATTTCCTCGCACTCAATTTTTCTAAATCTCGTTTTGTCTTCTTCCATAGGCTTATCTCGATGGCGTACGGACAGATCGGTATGATCCAAGCTGCCGCCGGTTTCTTCGTCTACTTCGTCATTATGGCTGAAAACGGCTTCCTGCCGACGCACCTCTTTGGTATCCGAAAGCAGTGGGACTCGAAGGCCATCAACGACTTGACGGACAGCTACGGACAGGAATGGGTAAGCCATCGGAACTTGACTTCAAATGTATACGTGTACACTGAAAAAAAAATGTTGCAGATTAAACTAAAAGTTTTGTTGAATCCTCCTTACAAAATTATTTTACTGATAAATTTAACCGAATATAATACTTTGCTGAATTAACGAAATTTATAGTTAAATATTTTGACAATTTAACTAAAACTTTGGTTGATTAATATAATGTTTAGTTAAATAAGCTAAATAAATGGTTTTTAAGGAGACATTTAGTTGGATCTATAGCATTTTTTTTTCAGTGTATGCTCTGAACGCTAAGTGCACGACTAAGTTTCTTTCTTTTTTTTTCCCCGCAGACCTACAGAGATCGTAAGACGCTGGAATTCACCTGCCACACGGCCTTCTTCGTGTCGATCGTCATTGTCCAGTGGGCTGACTTGATCGTATGTAAGACTCGCCGTAACTCCATCGTTCACCAGGGTATGAGAAACTGGGCCCTCAACTTCGGCTTGGTCTTCGAGACCGCACTCGCCGCGTTCCTAAGTTACACGCCCGGCATGGACAAGGGTCTCAGAATGTTCCCGCTCAAGTGAGTTGCCATTTCCTTTATTTTATATTCCTTTTCCGCACGTGCAGAGGAACGGCGCAAGAAAAATTATTAAATTGTCTTTCTTTTAAAGCGAGGACGAACACGAAAAGATAAAGTAAATAAATAATATGGTAGTGACTAGACGAGAAATTTTATTGCACGCAGAGAAATGTTCACGTAAAAATTATTATACCGTATGGGAAAGTATAGTTACGGACTGAAATTCTGATAACAATTACTCTATTTTATTGTAAAAGTTACTGCATGTATATGAAAATTTACAAAATCATTTTTTAAATTTTTCTATCAAATATAGTAATTTATTTAAGAACGTCAGTCTGTAACTATACTTTCCCAGGCGATATAATTAATTTTTAGGCGAAAATTTCTCTCAATATTTGATGTCAATATTTTAGTCACTACTCGTCGCTGCATCAATTTATTTTAATTTTTTAAGTTTGTATTCACTTTAGTAAAAACAATTTATTGTAATTTTCAGTGTAGCAATTTTCTTGTTAATTAATTGCAACAACGATATCTCATTTAGCAAAAAAAAAGGGTATTTAATTTTCTCTGAAAAACAAAAGCACAATTTCAGACTTTTGCAATGAAAAGTATCATAGTAAAACATATACACATATCTCAAAGAAAAGCGCTTCTTGGCCTGGGAGATTCTTCAAGAAGAAAAGGAATTTCCATTTGATTTCCCAGGAGGCAAATCACTTTTAAGACTTTCTTTACGGAGAAAAAGTACTTTCTGCAACTCTTTTGTGAGAACAAAACTTTTGAAATTCTCATAATATGTGCTCCTTTTTCTTAATAATATCACGCTTTGTTGTCTCATCCCGTTGTAACTCTGCTCCATGTGCTGATTTTCACAGATCAACTGAAACAAACTGGTTATCATCAAAAAAATAGAACCTGCTTCTTTTCGTTACTACAAACGTCATCAATTCAGTAGTAACTTATAATTATTCTATTACGAGTTATCTCATTATTATTCCTGTCTAATTCCCGAGAAAGGATATTGAAGATTTTACTTGTATAATTTGAAACTTACTCGCTCTTAATCTTGTAATTTAATTGAATTAGTAATGAAATTATAGAAATGAAAATTTCATGTCAATTAGCAAAGCGGGTAAAACGCCATTCAACCAGTGGGCTTCCGGTATACTCTAATTTTAATCTAATCACCCTTCATTTTCCTTAATTCGATTAATAATTCATTTAAGAGCGAGACAGTTAAAATAATCATACGTAGATTAGACGAGTGCAAATTCAATTTAAATATTAAAATGCAATTTTCTCACTATAGATTCGTCTGGTGGCTGCCGGCCATTCCCTTCATGCTCGCCATCTTCATCTACGACGAGACGAGACGATTCTACCTCCGCCGAAATCCTGGCGGCTGGCTGGAGCAAGAAACTTACTACTAGACCGCATTGCCACGGTCACCACCATCACCGCCACCACCACAACTACCACCACCGCCGCCACCATCACCACGCAGCCAGCGAACGATGTCAACAATAACGAAATTTTACACCGTGCGTGCTTACGTCGAGGAGAAATTCGATAAGAAAAAACGTCTGTCCGATATTGCGAAAGAATCAATAAAAGAATACCGATTATTAGCGATAAAAGTAACTAAGCTAAGAATTAAATTGGCTTGGCTCGCTTGGCTTTAAGTTCTGCATCCTCATCGATGATTTTAATGTTAAAAAAACCGACGATACAAATGGGCGAAAACCGTATAAAAAAGGTTCTGAAAAATTGTAAAAAAAAATATTTAAAAAGTAAATAAATTCATGTTGATGATGTGTGGGGTATGCAAAAAAAAAAAAAAAAAAATTAATAAAAATAAAAACTCGCTGTGTGCCTCTTGGTGATCTCTTTGAATCTTTGGCTCGCGCAACGATGAACGAGGAATGCTAAGTGAGAGAAGGAGAAGGTGTGCGCAGCGCGGAGTCCCGACGGGAAGAAGTCGCCAGCGGACCATCGACCATCGGGAGCCGCGCCGAGGAAAGGAAGGGCCGCAGTAGCGCCGGAACGATGTGCCGCGTTCGCGCGGTGGGCCGTCGAAGCACGAGAGTCAAAATGAAGAAGAACGGGCTAAGTAGAAAAACAAAAAACGTAAAAGTTATACAAAGTAATAAATAGAGGAAGTAATTAAAACAATGTAGAATGGCGGAAGCGAAGAGGTCATCGGATGCAGAGATGATCGAACGCTGGAGTCTATGGTTTAGAGCAAGAAAATAAATAAAGGTACTCGATCTCAAGCTCGGCTGCGAGTACGACGTGATGTAACGTCCCCGTCGTTGCGCAGTGTTATTGCGCTCCGGACCGAGGGACGATGTAACGATGTATAAAAAAAAAAAAGAAGATATTAATACGCATTACTCAGCTGCGAAATGAAAGTGGATGGCGCAACGCGTCCCACGCGTTTCCGCGATAATAAGTTACGAAGAAGTAAGGCAGTAGAGCAAGCACGACGGAGGGAAGATTCGAAGTCGCTGCGACGAAGGAGAATATACGCTAAGGAGGAGCAGCAGTTCAACGGTGGAAATCAACGGCACGAATGCTTTCAACGTAGTCTTGTGATACCAATAAACTTCTTAGTAATTATTAAATTAATTAAATAATTACTAAACATTAAATAAGATTTAAAGAAAATAACTGTTCGAGAGCAAATGTATAACTGATTGGCAGCACGCCCTAGGAAAGAATTAAATTTCATTATTTATAAGATTATCGTACTATTTAAAGTAACATTATGACACGGATGGTCCGAAAATATTTAATAGGAGTTAAAGAGCGTCATTATGAAAATTTGAGCAGTTGATAATAATTAAAAGATCAATATCAGACGTAACTTTAGCATATACATATTATTATTATAATAAAATAAATAGATTGTGGATCCTCAGATAAATAAATAAATAACAACCAATGGCCGTAAATTTATGAATAATCTAAAAGTCAGACAAGCAAGAACATCTGCTAAAAATACCGTAACTCATGCAAGCAAACATCTATACAAGCAAACTTACTCATTATATACTAACTAAAACGAAGTCAAAACAAAATAACAAAAAACAAAAAAAACAAAAAAAAAAGAAATGTATAAGTAAAAGTAACTAAGAACGGGCACGCTCTAGTTAACAATGCGACAAGTTAGATAATGTCGATAAAAAATCTATGAAATAATAAAAAAAACGCATTTGCAGTATTCATTATTATTAATTAATTAAGAGAGCGAGTAGCTAAGCATCAGATCGCAATGCATATATTCAAATAGTTAAGTCTTTGTTGGAGTTCTTGTACTGGAATGCTACGAAACCGTGGAGCAGGAACGGAACAGCGTGCTTTTTTTGGATTTAATTAAATTAATTAATAAAAAGAAAATGAAAAAAAAAGAAAAAAAGTTAGTTTTTTCATAGATTTAACGTCAGCGGATATCAACCCGCTATTTAAAAAGAAAGAAAAAAGAAAAAAAAATATCACTGAACCCCGGAACGCTGAACGCCCTGGTCTTACGACTCCGCGGCACTCGTTACACTTAACCCATTAACGACGAGTAAAATTTAATTGACGCTCTTACTTCAAAGGTGACTTAAACTACCTGCCATCGCGTGAGTATCGGGTCGGGGGTTCGAACGCGCCTCCCCGACTGCCCTTCGAACGCGCGTCGCCGAACCGCTGAAGGCGCATCCCATCGTTGACAAAAAAAAAAGAAAAAACGATGACCGAGGCGCGTTCGAACCCCCGACCATCTCGCATGGCTGCCCAAAGTGTTCATTGATTAAAAAAAAAAAAATCCGAACGGAAGAAAATCGTAAAAAAAAACTAAATAATGGAAACACAAAGACTACCGTAGAAAACGAGAGACAAGTTTGCACTCGAACGAATCGCACGTTCTTCCAGCGCTCCGACGAGGCGCGCCCCCCGAGGCTCTCCAATCCGGCCGCGTCCCGTTCACCCCCAACGCAGTCGCCCCCCGGACGACCAGACACCACGAAGAATGCCAATGAGGAAGCATACTTCGCTGCCGCAGCGAGGACAGGCTTTGCGCGAATGAGCACGCCGTCGTTGCGTCCATACCGAACGCGCGTGGGCGTCGCACGCGCAGCGCTGCACCGCCGGCACGGCCCGCCAAGCTCATCGGTCGACGCCAACCCCGTCCTTTTTCGTATCCTTGAGGGGACGGCAGCACCGCGTCTACCCCTCGCGACGCTCCGGCGTGCCACCACTGCCGGCTCAGCGCCGTATACTCGCATCGACGCCTAAAAAATTCATTTGGTCCTCTCGTTCCGCGTGCCTCTTGCTTCGACAGCCCAGTCTTGGCCATGCTTCTCTCGATTCGCGTTCGAGGCCCCGGCACCTTACGCGGCCCGCCCGACCCGCCCGGGCCCGTCGCGCCGCGCACCCGCAGCCGCGAAAACGGCGCCGGGCCCCCGCCACACCGACGCCCCAGTCGTGGGGACCCGCGCGCCGCGCGCGCGATCGCGCCCCCCCGCCGGCCGCCGCCGCGAAGTCCCCGATATGAAGACGTGGGGGGACCGCGCGGGCCGCGGGGGCGAAGCCAAAACCGGGCCGGAGCTCCGCGACACTGATTTCACTGTTGACGCTCGCGGAGCACCCCCGCGCCCAGGGACAGCGGCCACCCCCCGCCCAGGCCAGGCGCACCCCCCTCGTGTACCGCGGCGCGAGCGCGCAATGGCCCGCCGCCTCCGAGGGTCGTCCTCTCCCCCCGTGCCCCCCCCCTGGCCGTGATCGACTCGCTTCATATATAAATATATAAATAAATATACATATAAATATAATATAAAGTAATCTTAAGTAGTCTAGTTGTCGAGATCGCGTAGCCGCGGGGGCGGGGGCTCGACGAGGCTCCGGCAATCCGCGGGCGCCGAAGCACCGAATTCGCGCGCCCGCACCTCGCCGACGACGGCGCCGACGCGTCGCTCGCGCGCCGAGCAGGCGATCGTTCGGGGTGAAGGGACGCGCTACACACACACGCCCAAATTCCAGCAGCCGCGCGCGACTCGCGCACTCATTGATTCTCAAGTGCGATCGATTTCGCTATTGGAGAGACCCGCCGGCGGGGCTGACTCCTCGTCAACCCCCTAAAAAAAAAAAAAAACTGAATGTTTAAGAAAAAAAAAAAAGAAAAGAAAAAAAAGCTGCTTCTCCTCGTTGTATATCTTCTCGGAAGGTGCGGAGTAGTGCACCTTCTTCAGGTGTGCACACTCGCGCTTCGATTTCTCAACGAAAACTCGTATATGTGGTGTTGTATTTAACAGCCGAATGACACTCGCTTGTATTAATTACACTGCTTATTCTTCTCGCGAAAACGCGGGAACCGTGGACACGCGGTTCGGACTGTACTCTACGTTTGATGAAGCGATGGGGAAAAGGTCCGCGCGTCTTTTTCACGGCGAATCCGATGTTGACGGTTAAGGAATGCAAAGGTGGATTACTGACGCGTTTGAAATGTATACACGCAAAAGGAACACTCTCACACACACGTACTCGCGCGGACACGTTGTCAGGTGTCCGGCATTGATTTTTTGTAATAAGTATATTTAAAGATTAAAGGAGAAAGGGGCGATTGTTATTGAATGAATATTTAAGAGAAAAAAATAAATGAATAGAATAACGTGATGAACCCGCGGTTGTCGACGCACAGGGTGTTCCGTGACCCGGGGGACCCAAAGTAGGAGAGCCTAAAAAAAAAAAAAAATGCTTTGCCGTCGTACGCCGCCTCTCACTTTAGGCTAATAATTTAAACAAAACATTAACGATATAATGAAATAATAATTATTATTATGATAATTATAATAATAATAACATTAATAATAATAATGATAATATAATACATGTTACAGTAAGATATTATTAGATGTAATTATTATATATGGTTTAGTCTAGATCGTGTTGTTGAAGAAAAAAAAAACAAAGCAAAAAACAAAGTATGTAATAAGACAAAAAAAAAAAAAGAGAGAGAGAAGTCAGATGACAAACGACGGGATGAGAGGTGAGAGAGAAAGAAAGTTGAAGTGTGCTGAGAGAAAGAGATTGGCAGCAAAAATGAGAGAAGGAAAAAAAAGGTGCGAGAGTTAAAACGAAGGGATTGGGTATGATGAGTTCACGGATAAACTGCAAGAATAAATCGATCTAAAAAGAGAATCAGAGCCACGGACAATTGATGAAACGTTGAATCGACATTGAGGACGAAGTATCGGTACGCAAGGAAACGGCTCTCGTGGTCCAGAGACGCACGGCGGCGCAGCGCGCAGACACTGCAGGCTTTTTCACCGCGGCGGACTGGGCTCGGACGATGCGCCGCGCGATTTTTCCCCTTTTCTTTAGATTCTACCTCGCTTCTCGCGAGGAAACAATTTTCTTTTCGTACTTCTTTTATCAAAGGCGACTTACCGTTTCACTCGAAGCTCCGCGCTACTTTAAGTTCGCGGATCGAGTACTTCGCGATCGGCGCGAGTTCAGATTTTTTTTTTAACGATTTTTTGGCTCGAAACACGAGTCGCCGAGGCGACGAGTATATAGAGCCACTTTAAGAGGACAGGACGCAGGTCGGATTTGATTGACGGCGAACGCGCGGCAGCGGCTATGAGGAGATCAGAAATTCCGAAGGATATTGAGCGTATCCGAGAGACGATGCGCCGCGAGGCGCACGTCGTCGCGTGGAATCGGCAAACGAGACGCACGAATCGGCCGATAGGACGCGACAAGGATCGCGAACCGAACAGTAGCTAAGGGCGAGATGGAAAAAAATGCAAGCCGCGGGCGAGGAAAAAAAATCTTCGAGTCTCGAGCTTTCGCGGGGGGATCGGTAACGCGTGGGGCTATGCGCTTTTATTTCTAAAATAAAAAAAAATAAATAAATAAATAAAGTCTCAAATCATCGCTTTGTTAATCGAGACGCGAGTCTAAAGCTTTGTGCATGTATATTGATATAATATACACCTGTATACGGTTTAAAGGAAGTAATTAAAACAAATAGTGGTAATCTATTAACGAGAATATTGCTCATGTACTATGCACTGTATTTCGCGGATCTTCGACCGCTTGCTAATAATCGAATATAAAAAGATATAAAAGTTTAAGAAAAAAAATATACAAAAAAAAAAAAATAATAAGAAACTTACGTACATGTACTAGCGATATTCGTCGTCTTATCGATATTGACGCATAAATAAAGGAAGGTAAACTCCGTAGAAAGTAAGTGAAATTTACCGATAAAAAAAGTAGCTGCGCTGAAATCGTAGAGTGGCAGGCATCCCGCGCGCGGCTCGACTCCCCAAACGAGCGGAGAGTACCTCGATCGATTAAATAAAAGCCCCGGTTTTTTCCACGAAATCTCGCACCCAAACTGGGCGTCGAGTCCGGTCAGTCCGCCGCGGAGCCGCCGACCATCGCGGAACGCGAGTCTTTAACGATAAACCGGCGATCGGATGGCGAGTACAATGAAAACGCGCGGACGAACGCGAGGCTTGGCAAGAAAGGTTTAAAAGAGAGAGCAAACACAAAAAGAAAAACGAAGATAAAAAAAAAAACTTAAAAAAAAACAAAAAAAAAAAATATTATGACGATGAGCGAGAGCGAGAGCGAAAGAGAATGGGTAAAGAGGTTATAAACAAAAAATCGAATAATGTTTTATTAATATTGTACATATTTTAAATAATTGAAAGAACGGACAGACAGATCGTGCGTGATTCGTGTAACGGGGATAAATCCGAACGCGCGTAAATGATTATATCCCACCTGGGGTGAAGAAGTGCGCGCGTACCGAGCAGTATCCCTCCGGTTCTTTGCGTTTTTTCCTTTTTTTGCTACCCGACGACGCGACTGCAGCATGAGAGTGTCTTTCAAACCCAAAAAAAAACTAAACTTAAAAAAACGTACCACCTGAAGACGTGAACAAAAAAAAAAAAAATACATTGCAGAGGATTAAAACTAAAAGTTATGCTAACGATTATAAAAAAAGGCACGCGCATCAAAGGCACATTTAACTACATACACACACTCGTAAACGCACTCGCGCGTTGATGGGGATGCTCGGTTCGGTCGAGCCGAGACTATACGAGATCGGCGAATCGTCGGTGCGGCATCGTTTAAAAGTGAAAAAAAAAAAGACGCGGTACAAGTCGAGCAGTCGCTTCCCGACGATCAACGGACGGGAAGCTGGTTCACGAGACAGTACCGATCGAAGCGGGGTTTATCCAACCGATTTTCGATTTTTTCCAGCGGACTGCGTGCGCCTCGGCGATTCGCCGATCGTCGCGACGGGAGTCAACAAAACGCGACGGTGAAACACCGCAAGCCTCCCGCGAGGGGGGCGCAATATACAAACCGGCGATCGGGTGGGAGAGTAGTGGGATGATGGACACGCGGGCCAGAGGAGGGACGCGGAGAGTGTGGCATTTAAAAAGTAACAATAATTAATAAAGAGTAAAACGATAAAAAATAAAAAGAGAGTAAAACGATTTAAAAAAAAAAAAATAAAAGAGAGTTAATCGGAGAATGGAGGTGAAAATGCAAAAACGCGAGCGCGCGCGAGATGGAGAATGATGATTGCGAATGCGAGAGAGTGAGACAGAGGATAAAAGAGAAATGAGAAAATAAAAAAAAAGAAAAAACACGTACACTGCTCTATACCCGAAACTCTTGTAATTTCTGATTGACGATTTCTTTCGTATGATTATTATATCGATAAGTTCTGTTTTCACACGCGAATAAATTAAGGATAAAAAAAAAAAAGAAAAAAACAAACGAGAGACATTGTCCAACCCAAGTGTCATTACTTTTGATGTTAAATAAAAAATACATAATTAAAAGAGGCTTCTGTTCTTCGGACGGCCATTACACCCAAAATCGACTCTTTTTCGTTTGTTAAAACTGCGGTGGCGGATACTGCGGTGGGGCTGAGAAACAATGGTACGTATCTGCGTATTAATCCTTTTTTTTATTACAAAAAAAAAACATAGTTTTGTACAGTAAAAATCTAACAAAGTCTTTAATAGCTAACCAGTGAATGAATGGATAAGCTTATGTTCAACAAAAAATGCAATAATTCAGTTTTATGAGAAAAAGTTGTTATTTCATTAAATTACTTATCATATTCTTTACTTTAGTCGAATTTATTGTTTTCTTATTTACCTTAAACTTTTTCTTTCATTTTTAGAAAATTTCTATTTTTACTGTAAAAACTTTTACTTATTCTGACTATACTTAGTTTTATCTTCCATTCACTGATTTTACTTTACAATTATCTTATATACATAGGGTAATAAACATTAAATTTATTCTGAACCAGAGTTTTCTAAACGTACACGATCTTTCTTTAATTGCTTCTTTCTTATCCTTTGAATATGTTTCTTTAATTTGCCTGAGTTTTTAAGTTCTTCATACTGAGATACTAAATTGATAATCCGTTTCTCAGCTGCAAATAAATCAAATAAATTTAAAATAATTTTATTAATCAATAAAATCTTATGTAAATTAAGGAGAGAATACTTACATTTCTTCTTAAAATTAGGTTTTTGACCACTTTTTATGGCAGTTGCAATTTCTTCTTTCTCCTCCTTTTCTTTTTCTTCTTTTTCCTTCTTCCTTCTTTCTTCCCTAAGTTGATTTTCTAACCGTTGAATTAGATACTTTATTTTCTTTATTTGTTTGGGATCTTCTTCGTTCTGTAATTCTTTTTTCAACTTTTCTAAATCATTTTTTTTAACCTCGGTAAGAAATGCATAAGAATTTTTAAAGGCTTTCTCATTGAACTGTCCACAAAGACTATCAAACCTAGGATCTCTTGGTTTATTTTTTCTAACAGGTATAATTTCTCTAAATCGTGAAACCTGTTTTTTGGCTGATTCTTCTCGAGGTCTGTTTTTATTTTCTCGTTTAAATTTTATAGCTTTAGTCTTCTGTACTCCAAACATTGCTGCATTATAAACTTTTGTACCTAATTTTTCTTTGAGTTTTTGTAAATCTTCAAAACTCATTTGTGACAATTCATTTCTAATTTCTGACTGTAAGAATAAAATATGATAAATTATAATAACTATTGATTACATAACTTAGTATACTACATTAACTAACAATAACAATAAATATTAGTCAAATTAAAAATTCTATTAAAATACTTTTTTGTTGTTTGAAGAAATCTACATTTTTATATTGTTGAATTTTTGTAGGGCTTGAATGACAGTTGAAAATTAAGAAAAATAATGTGCTCATATTATGAATAAATAAAATAGAAACTTGTACGGTTAAGGTAAATAGCTAATTACATAAACTTTTCAAATTCAAAGAATAATCATATGTTAAATTGCATAAACAAAACGTTTGCATGGTAAACAAGAGTCATGTGATACTTCAGAATTATACATGATTTAAAGATGTACGATATTAAATATTATACAAATGTAATTTTACGTTAACATTTAATTTTCATATTATTAAAAATTGTATTTTAAAAATAAAAATTCATAAAAACAGCTACAATTCCAATCATCTTTATAACCTCAAAAAGCATATATAATTATTAATATCCATGTTTACCCATGTTTAGTTTAAGGAAATCTTACCTTGTCTTTAGCTGTATCGAGCAAGTTATCTTCTTCGTCACTGCTCATTTTTAACAATTATTTTATAACAATTCAATGGTATTTTATAAGTTTTCCTTCTTGAAATATCACAAGCACATTGCTTCTCCTCTAGTCTCCGGTGTGGTTTCCTTGTTCCTTCGTATTTTTCTTTTCAGTATTTTAGGTTATAAATATTCAGTCTTAATTTTTAAGCATATGTAATCATAGTTTTCTTGATTATTGAACTGTAAAAACAAAATGTTTATTGTATAAAATAAAATTTAAGGGAATGATCAAAATAAAATTGAAAAAAAAAAGAGTAAAAAAATTAAAGACCGATGTTAGGTTTATGACAGATGGTAAAAATCAATATTTCATATCAAATAAAATTTAAACAATCACCTTAATTATTATAACGATAACAAAAATTCACATTTTACCTCTTATCTAAATGTAAACTTAAAAAGACGCAAAAAGCATCATATATAATACCTGCATTCATCTTCTTACATTTTAGACTTCAGTGGTGCCGCATCATATGTTCCATCTGTTCTCAAGGTCACGGCCGACAACTAAAAGAATTACAAAATTAATTTTATTATAAATTCTTGTAAGTAATTAGTGAATACCAATCTAAATTCTTACATTAAAAATGAACAATACTAATTTAGTATTAATATAAGTAAATAAAAGAACAAAGTAAATATGTTAAAAGAAAAATTTACGTTTTGGAGTCGGCGGTCGGGAGTGTCGGGAGCATTCCAAGTGCAGTGTACGGCACTGGCGCTAGAAGCTTCTAAAGTTCCAAACACTTGCTGACTGCAGCGCCGCTCAGTCGTTGCGTTAGATAGCTGCTAAAATGGCGGGTGTGCTGTTCGAGGATATTTTCAACGTCAAAGACATCGATCCCGAGGGGAAGAAATTCGACAGAGGTGAGTTTATAAAACACTATTGATCGATCTGCGACTGAATTTCTATTATCTAAACTTTTTTTCCACGGGAATTCGGTGTAAAACAGTGATTTCCGAGCACCGATCGCGAGGTGCGAAAAATGCCGGGAAGCACATGGTGCTAAAACGAATGTACAGCCGGAATAGTTTTAAATATTACTTACTTAATTGCTTGTAATATTATAAGTTTTAAATTAATGAGAAATTTTGAAATATTGTGCGTAGCAGTTACACGTTTATGCACGTTTCGAGCAACGATGGATATACGTTCCAAAGGTTAGTTTACACTTCTTGACGCGTTTAAAGACGTCATGGTATTCAATGATTGCCAGGAATGGCGGGTAATTTAAAAATAGTAATCGATATAAAAATAGTATTCACAGCGTTCAACTTGATACAATTTTATTTTTTATTTAATAAAATTGTAAAAAACGATATTATTTTATTATAAATAGTTTTATATTTATAATTTTATAGTAATTTTATAAATCAGCCAGAGTGAAAATTTAACTTTTAAAAATTTTTTTTTTTTTTTATTATTTTCGTAAAGTTCAAGTCTACATAACAGGCCTTGCAGGTCACAGTATGGGCTGATAAAATTTAATAAAATAATTTACATTATTTTATTTGATTTTTTAACATAATTTAATATAACACTTTCTTATAGAATATTTTTAAATGACTTCTTAGATCATGCATTTGTAGATAAAGACCAATCTTAGTTTTCATTTTTTCCACCTTTTATCTAAAGTTCAATAAATTCAAGGCTTATAAATAAACATTAGTATCTGAATCATTGAATTATTGAGTCACAAGATAATTCAAGTCTTATTATAGTCTCAACGAATAATTTAGTCATATCAAAAATTGAAATACATACACCAACAATAAAATAATTCAAATAATGCTAAACTCCACAATTGTATATCATAGTGCACAAAAAGGCCATTTAAGAAGCGCACATCTTTGTTATATTTCCAACAAATAACTTAGTTCTATTAAAAATTGTAATACACACACCAACAATATAACTACTCAAATAAAGCTGAACGCCGTATAACATTATACCCTAATGTGTAAAAAGGCCAATTAAGGAGCTCGCGTCTTTATTACATTACCACCGAATAATTTAGTTATAAAAAAAAATTATAACACATACACCAACAATAACCATATATTATACCCTAATGTGTAAAAAGGCCAATTACGGAGCACACGCAGAATAATTTGTCTCCGAAAAAATACCCGCAAAAATTTATCGCGCTGAAAAGGCAGTAAAGATTACGCAAGAGCCTATACGGGCATTATATCGTGTCGGCCTAAAATAGCCGCAGGATCGTACAAGAGCATATTATAATACTGCCTAAGCGGCGCTTATACCCGCGATATATAGGTGCGCGCGAAACTCGAGCGGGCGATTATTAGCGGCGCTGTGTGTAAGTATTGGCGTTGCGTAACTCCGCCGTCGTCATCGTCGTCGTAGTGTGTCGCGTGTAGTTTCTCGTTATCGTCACCGCCTCTGCTCTTTATCGACTTTTCCGTCCTCTCTGTCTGGCCGGCCGTAAAGTCGTGGCCCGTAATCCGCGAAAAAAAAAGAAAAAAAAAATACAGTCGGGCGCGCTGAAGAGGAAAACTTTGTTAGAGCCAACCTTTGGGCCATGCATATAAGAAGACTCGTGAGTCGCGACGATTTAAAGATCTTTTGTTAGGTTGCTATAACTCTAGAAAAAATGCGGCTTTATGAAAGATCTTTACGACGTTTTTATTAAATTTTCTCCTTTCTAATCGTAAGAATTTAGAAGAGAACTGTTTTTAATACCAGGAAAATGGGATTGAATTATGCATTGAAAAAAATTGGAGCAAGGAGATCCATTGATCCCAATTGGATTCCTTTTTTTTTTTTTTTTTTTTTTCATTTCTCTGTGCAGAGGCTCGCTTTATGGGTACTTGGAACTGAATCTTGATAAAATCTGATCTGCAGAACCGAATGCTGCAGGTAATTTCCAATCTACAAATCGCAAAGTGCCCGTTATCCACTTTACTTTAATTAATTTTTTGTTCTCTTTTACCTTTTCCGTCATGCTAAGTCAATTATTTAAAAGTAAATTAGCCCGTTAATTTATTTCGCCATTTAATTGGCGAGCTTAATTAGAAAGGCATTTTTTTCCGCGCTATACTCGGAAACCGTTTCGTTCTTTCATCCCAACAATCGCGTAATGTAAATTACCCTCGTTAATTAGTATATATATACAGACACGTACACATCGTGTTCGAATCACTCGAAACTTTACACTCCATCCTCTAAATATAAAAGAGTGAAAATTCACTCTTTAACTTTATAAGTCGTACATTTATTGAGAAGAGTGAAAATTCATTCTTTAACATTATAAATCGTCCACTTATTGAGAAGAGTGAACGACTTATAAAGTTTAAAGACTGAATATTCACTCTTTCAGATTGAATTTCACTCTTTCATTATATTTAGATAGCAAAAGCTCATCCATTAAAATAACCTCGTCAATATTTCCATCGCGTATAATTCCATTCACTTATACGCTTATACTCCGCTGTATAAAAACGCGAAATCCAAGGCCGCGGAGCAATTCGAAAACTGCACGAAAAATCAGCTGTCTCATTGCGAAGGGCACTCGTCGTCCACGTCGACCGACCGCCCCGGCGAGCCCAAAGCTCCGGCGAAAGAGCGAAGCGCGCAGCTCGTCGTACACACAGGAGAAAGAGAGGAGAGAGAGCCCCACAGATGGAGAAAGAGAGAAAATAAAAATTGACGCGAGAGAGCGCGAGGCCTTTTTAGAAAGAGGAAGAACGGGGAGGGGTATGAGAGGGGATGTGCGCACGCGAGCTCGCGAAAAAAAAAAGAGCAGTCTGATGGAAGCGGGGAAAGGATCGAGAAAGACAGGAAGATGCGCTCGGCCGTAATACAGGTCCTGGCCAGGGAATCCGGGGCCGCGTCCGAGAGAGACGGGACGAGCGGGTCGATGCAGCAGCGGCGACGGCAGCCGCGCGCAGCAGCCACAGCAACATCGCATTCGCGCGGTTCTGCCAGCACCCCGTCGAGGGGTGAAGGGAAGGGGGGCTCTCCCGATCCGGGGGTAGGGCGCGCGAATTCGCGAGCGGCACAGGACATAGGAGGAGAGAGAAAAAGGAACGGCGGGGGTTGGGAGGGTACGCGACGAGGCGGCTGCTGGTGGGGGGACACGTGGAAGGTTTTCAGCGAGGAAAGGGGTGGCGAGCCGGTGCGCGCGACTCCGCTGCGCTCCTGACGCGGTCAAGGTCAGGCTCGGCTTCAAGGTCGCGCGAGAGAGATGTCACATCTCGAGAGGGGGCGAGCGAGAGACTTTGACTGTGCTTGTGTCTGTGCGAGAGCACCGAATATCTTGTATACGTGCAGCCGCGCCGCGGGCTCCTTTGTATAAGTATGTGCGCGCGTGCAAGTGCTCCGCAGTCCCGAAGGGACGACTTTTTCTCTCCTCGATGTATATGCACCTCCTTCTCGCTCTCTCGCGCTCGGCCTTCTTTTTTCTTCAGCTCTTTCTCCTTTGTAACTTCGCACGGGAGTGCACGTACACTCGCGATTGCGAGTCGCTGCAGCCGGAGGATTCGAGAGAGGACCAACGGTCTCGCTCTCCTCTTCTGTTTCCTTTTTCTTTCTTTTTTTTTTTTTTTATTTCCTTTCTTTGCCTCGTTTCCACCTCTGCTCGTTCGAAAATGAAAGGGAAAAATTAATACGTTGCAAGAGGGTGTGCGCGCGCGCGCATTCGTCAGTCTCGTTTTTTTTCTTTTTTGGTTGCATGCCTCACTTTTATTATTTTTTTTTTGTTTTACAGCGGATCGAAGATGAAATTCGAGAGATGAGAGTAATTTTTTCTTCTTTTTTTTTGTTTTATCGCGTTCGTTAATAACGCGTGTACGCATAATACGCGTGCAGCGAGGAACTTTTTTATGCAGCCGTTTTATGGACGTTTGAGGCTTTATATTCGAGACGGCACGGTGAATTATAGTACGAGCTTTTTGGTTCCTCGCGGTTCGCTGTTGCGGGATGGGGCTTCTTTTTATTGCTTGGCGACGATGCTATATTTTCTGGATCAGCGTTGTTAAAGCTACTTTTGAAGTTTTTTCAGTTCAGCGTGAGACAAAAATTGGAAGCTCAGACTTTTTTTTTAAATCCAGTTTTATGATACTTATATAACGAGGGAAAAAAACGAAATTGTTTAAGACTTTTTTTATCTGTTTAATTTTCGCGAATTCGAAGGCCTCGGTCAAGTCGAGAGAGTTTTGCATCCATTAATTCCGGAATTTGAGCGCACGTGCTCCGCAATCCTATTTATAACGTTGCTCGTCATTTATACATCGAAAGTCCGTGTATTTTAATGCGAAAGAAAATATTTTTAACTTTTATTCAACATTTATTTTAAAAATCGATAGATGACGAAACTGCTTGATTACGATGTTTTACGGTTTAATTTTAAATACGCCAATTCGCAAATACCTACCAATTGTTGCAAAAATAGTTAATTGAATGGAATGTTTATTCATGTAGCCATAAGGTGTACAAAAATAAACTCGTGTTTTCGCTTCCCGCTCACGAATCGTTTAACTTATATTTATTTAACAGCAACTAGCCGTTACGTTTGCACCAGGAATAGTTTAACACGCGCGTTGATCCCCGCATCTAACAAACATTTTATACTTTCTTCTTTTATTCCGTTGCACCAAAAGCAATTTTAAATACAATCCATTCTGCTGGTTGTATAAAAAAAAAATAATTAATAAACTAATTTCAATTAATTGATATTAAATACAATATTTCGTATGCATCGTCATGCAAAAAGACCAGCACTTATCAATGTACTAACAACCAATTTTAATAATACCAACATTATCCGCCTGTTAAAAAACGATAATTATATATTATAATCACGCGAAATTGCAATCTTTACCTGGTTGACCACTTTGACAGGCAATTTCCATAGCACCACGGTAACTTTTATCCGGGAACCCTGCTCAAAGTGAGCAAACGCAATTAAGCGATCAATCAATATCGGTAAAAGCTCCCTGCGGAAAGCTGATGTTCTTTGCTGCAGCGAGAGCCATCTTCATTTATGCAACGTTACATAGCGTCGACATTGAATTTAGCGCTCGGAGCGAGCCAGCATGGTGGTGCCTCCAGATACCAGCTGGGCGTCTCCGGGCTCGTGGTACATAAATCAAACTGCAGGCGCGCGCTCGGCCCTGCCTGCAGGTGCGGCGCGAGAAGCCGGGCAGGTCGTGTTACCTCACCGCAGACTCGAGGCTGCGCCGAGTTTCCGGGAATTGCAGGTGAGAATGAGCAAAGGGATTTAGATCTCTGGGTCGCGCTATTCGCAAAATGATAAGGCGATTATGGAACTGCGGTCACAGTGGTGCATTGGGAAATTTTTTTTTTTAATAGTTACGCGAAGAATAGTTCAACGTAAAAATTAGGTAAAGAGAAGCTCCTCGGAAAAATGACACTATGAAAAATATAGTGCAGGAAAATTTGCTTTTAATTCTTGGAGATGGAGGACAGGCATAAAACGTGAAAAGAATACTATCAATTTTGGGGATTTTATATAAATTTTATTGTAAAAAGTAGCAGAGTTGTAGCAAGTTTTATTATAAATTAATTTGTAAATTTTTCAATAATTTTAGTAATATTTCTCTTGGTTGTAGTATACAATAAATAGCAAAATTTCCTATGTGTATATGTTTCTCAGCAGTGTTGGTGAAGAAAAGCTCAACGTAAAAATTACGTGGAGAAAAGCTATGTAACAGTTACGAGAAGTTTTCCGTAAAAGCTACGAAACTTTGTAATATTTGCAGAGCTTTTCTTGTAAAAGATTATAAAGCTTCGACAGACGTTCAATATTCAGGTACAGAATACAGTGATTTTTCGGTTATATTTTCTAGTGGTTATGTTAATTTACAATTTTTATGGGAAGCTTGCACCGTAATTTTTGTGAGAAAATTCTCTGAGTAGCATTAAGAAAAAAAATCAAGTATTTGCGCAGATCACGTTTGCAAAGATTTGGTGAAAAAAGCTGTTCTATAAGTATTTGCTACCATTTTATTTTCGCAACATATCCAAAATTTATAGCACAGATAAATCCAACATTTTAGGAATACATTGTCTATATTCGTTATTTACGCAACGCCTGTAAAAAATTTAATGAAAAGTGCTCTTACAGACGCGACGATTATTAGTGTAAACTAATGGAGGAAACTTCAGGGGAAGGATATAAATTTGCATTTTAATGCGAACTGCAAGCGACAAAACTAACGCGAAATGTATTGCAAGCAATTTAAAATGCTGCATCGCCCTTGAACTAAATTCCGAACGCACACGATGCGTCAGTATAATGTAAAACAGAGCTACGATTGATCTTGGACGCATCGAGCGAAGTTGATTGCACCCGGAACACGAGCCAAAGATTTTTCCTACCTATAAAATACGAGCTCAACTCAAAAAAATCTTCATACACGCTTGTGAATAATTAGCGCACCTCAAAATTTGCTCCGATTATTGTTCGCTTGCAAAAAAGGGGATCAAGTCATTAAACGCTCCTCGCAAGGAAAGCTCCCTTTAACGAGGAAAATCCGCTTTTACGACTGCAGGCCGTAATAACCGTGCAAACTAATGCACCGCCGCCCAGTAAAAAGTTAACGCGATTCCCTAAGCGCTAAGTGGCGATTATCATCGGAACGGCTCTCCCCGAGCGCGCCCCAATAAAAGTTCCCGATAACGATTCGACGTTCGGTCGCGCCACCGACGCTCCGTCGTCGTCGCGCTATCCATTGACGACCCTCCTCCCTCCTGCCTCCAAAGTTCCTCGAGGCTCTCCATTGGACGGAGGGCTCTCAAATTCCGGGGCCCGCATGCTCGGGGACCCTGCGCTCTCCTCCTCCTCCTCTTTTTTTTTTTTAATCTCTTAAAAAAGTAAACGTCGTTAATGGCAAATTGAGCGAACGCAGTCTCCGCGTGTGTGCAGCTGGTTGCGCGAGCGCAGCTCACCCGCGGAGGGGAGGATCAGCGAATGAGATTCGAATGCACGTTAAAGGCTCTCTCTCTCTCTCTCTCTTTCCCTCTCCGGCTTCTGCCTCCCCTCCTTATCGCTCTCTATATTCCCCGTCTCTCTCGGCATTGTTTCGCGCTCTCTCCCCTTTTCGCATCGGGACGTCGGTGAAGGTCACTGCGGCTGCTCTCGAAACTTTTCAAAGGCCCTGGTGCTGCTTCTCCCTCTGACTCTTTCTCTCTCTCTCTCTCTCTCTCTCTCTCTCTCTCTCTCTCTCTCTCTCTCTCTCTTTTTCTCTCGTTCGCTCTCCCCTGTGCTCGCGCTTCGCCTCTTCCTCCGCGCCTATCTCCTTTTGCTGACTTCATAGCTCTGGAAGTTTATCATTTCTTTTTTATTTTCGGATTGCATTCAACGATTAAATTGGTGCATCGACGATTCCTTTTGTGCGGGCTGGAGAGTCATTCCAAAGGGTGAGTGGCTCATTTAAAGTGGTTTGCGAGTGAGACATTGGTTGATGTCTCTTTTTTTTCAGTGCTGTTGAACGTTACGATTTTAGGAAGTTTCATTATTTTTTGGAACAGCTTTTAAAGTGTAGACAAATCGATCTATGTTTAACTATGAAAAGCTGTTTATGCGCTTATTTAAATATGTAGGTCAAGGAAGAATTTTGATATAATGGCCGGGATATAAAGCGAAATTGAATAAATTCAATAGCTTTTATTTCAGAAACAAGGCTACCGCGAGTTTTCTCTGCGTTCACATATATTAAGAATGGAAAGAAGTAAGTTTCGCTAAAATAAAATGGTTATTGTCATTATTCTTTCGATCCAAGTATTGGTTTATTATACAATCTGCGATTAAGTAGTTGACATCGAGTCCTCCTGTAAGCCTTATATGATCGATTGGTCTTCCTGTAACTCAAGCCACGATTAAAGGGTCATAATTAACATCGCGCACCTGCCCCCCGTATCGCGCTCTGACAGCATTAATAGCGTCAATTCATTAAAATGCATTATATATGCAGTATATATGCATATCACAGTGCATACATCCGAGCAATTTTAACGCAAGCGTAAGTCGCGGAAAAATAAAAAAATTTTTTCCAAATCGACCGCTACCGCGATAAGGTTTGATTTATAGAACGTTAACCACATAGGTGCAAGCCGCGCGGCATTGTAAATTTTCACGAAGCAAGTACAAGACACGTGAAAAAAAACCGGTAGCAAGTTTATATACTATCGCGATAAATTTGTTGCTTTGTTTAGTTAGCACTTAAAATTTTATCAACAAAATTAAACAGTTATATATACATCCCGAGCGTATGTCTCTCCCAACGCCTACGCATAGAAATTTACTGAACCAAAAAAAAAAATGAAGACAATAATCGTCCGTATCTGCCCTTCCAACTGGCTGGCACCACCGTAAGCGAATCATTGCAAAAATTGACCCTCGCCACCACTCGGCTTACAGTCAGGTCTCCGAAAATAAATTGCCGTTAAAAGCGAGAGCCAAAAGCCAAGTCCTTTGTCCGCCTCGCCTTTCCGCGCGAGCCATATGGGATAGAGCGCCTCTCCGGTCAGGAGTATAGTACAGAACGTCAAAAAAAAAAAAGAAAAAAAAAAAAGGAGGACCCAGAGAAGGAGAAAGGAAGGTAGTCAAAATTAGGTTTAACTTCGCGTGTGCGTGAGACTTCTCTAAAATAAGCAGCCGTCGTCGTCGTCGCGCCCGGAAACCGGTGCTCACGCACACAGACGGAAGCTCTCTATCCCTCGTCCTTTTTCTCTCTCTCCCGCGCCGTATATCCCCGAGGAGCGGTGCAGGGAGAATCTCCGCGCCCCAGAGGTTTGGCAACGTTGCCGTCCGCGGAGACACGTGGCTCGCCTGCGTGTGCGTCCGTGTACAAAAACTTCGCGAAAGGGCTCGGCCCCGTGTGTATGCCAGGCGCGTCGTAGATCCTCTCCTCGTTCTCTTTCTCTGCGCACTTCGTCTCTTTTTTCTCTCTCTTTCTCGAACACACGCGTGGACTTTATCCTGCCCGAGGCATGTGCGGCTTCGCTCGTCACACGCGTTGCTCGCTCCCTGCGTATATGTGGGTCCGCTCTCCTCTCGGATTCTTCCTTTTGTGCGACGCGACCTACTTTTCGCTATATGGGTGGGATATAGGCGAAAAAGAGAGGGAGAAGGGAGAGTCGATCGCGAGGGGATGATGGTGAAGCGACTCTCTTTCTCGCTCGTCTATATTATACGCCCGCGGAACAAAGACCTTGTGCGTTTAGAGTACGTTTCGCGAATGGACGGGAGAGCGAGCGAATTTTTTTTTTTTTTGTGCTTCTTCAGAGGGTGGAGGGTTTTTTTTTCAAGCGTCTTTTTTTTATAGCCTTAGTGCACTCGGTCCTGCGCCTTTGTTTGAGTTTCACGATAAAAGGTGTGAAGATAGTGCGATGAGTTCGAAAATTCGTTTGCTTCTTTAATAGATCGAACTTTTTTTGTGTAATTCGTTGTTGAACTTGCTTATCTTGGATTGGCGTTCGTTATGGCATCGAGCGATCAAATAAAATTCAATGACAAACTCGGCTATCGCTTATTTTCTTTCCAATTCAGCGAATTTTAGATGATAATCTCTCGAACTCGTCTTTTTTTAGAAAAAGAAAGGATCGATTAATTTAGAAAATTTTCGCTGCAATTTCACGCTTAATTTTTTACGGTATACATTTTTAAAAAGATTTTTGGGCGTTTTCGTCGTTAAGCCCCGCTCGGAGCGGCAATTATTTCGGTAGAAATTTCCACGCAAGCAACGACCCTCGGGGAAAAGATGATAATCTCACAGTTGCGACCGAAAAGGCGCCGCGAATTCGCCACGGCGCGATCCCGCAGACCGTGTGCTGCTTCTAAATTTAAAGTCAAAAACTCTTCATAGAAATGACGTCTTGGCAAAATGAAGGATGCTCGAAAAAAAAAAACGTTGAAGGAGCGCGCCTCTCTTTGACTTTGCGCGACGAAAGGGGTGAAACGGCGGAAAGGATGGAGGCGAGCTCGCGCGTTGGGAAAAAAGGAAGATCGATTTCGCGTCTCCTTTTTCGCCACGGTCTTTTTGTTTTTGCTCGCGCGGATTGACACAAACGCCTTCTCCTCCTTCCTTTTTTTTTTTTCTAAAAAGGGAAGTGCGAGCACGAAAAAAGGAGTGAGTAAGTAAAGTACCTTTTGCACATCGAGCTGCATATAAACTGGAGCTTTCTTTTTTTAAGAAAAGAAAGCTTTTAAGAAGCACTCAAGTTTTCGGATTCTTAATTACGGCGAGTTTTCAGCTTCTTTTTCGGTCGTTACGAAAGACTTTCGGATACTTCCGTTAACGTCAACTACATCGCTTTTAATTTAATGAATGTCCGCCGAGGAGGAAAGCTCGAAGTAGGTGATTTTCGCCGAGTCTTTAAAACGGCCATAAAGAACCCGTTCGTATGTTGAAAATTAAAAATTTAGCTCATAGGCGGATGGAAAAACAAAAGGCTCTAATGAGGGCTTACTTTTTTTTTTGCATCTTCAAAGTGGATATTTTAAAAAAAATTATAGGTATTTTAAGTACCGAGAATGTTTAAAAGGTGTAAAATAGTTTGTGATACTCGTATAACGCCGAATAATAAGCAACCTTGTTCACGTTCTAGGCTTTACAGTGCACCGTTCAAGTGCAAGTGCAAGGGAAAGTAAGACTAGTCACGCGAGTTCCTTTTTAACCTTTCGATTTCTATACCTCTAATTTTGCATTTACGACAGTCTTAGAATGCGTAAGGGAGAACTATGGATAGTTTGTGGTACGTAAAATAATTTTGAATTAAGAATTCATTATTGTTAGAAGGTTTATGAATAAAGTATTTTTACAATTTAACTGAAAATGTAAATTTGAGGAAGACGTAAAATTTAGCGTGCCAGTGTCTTACATTGAACATTTCTGCAAAAATTATGTGAAATAACAACAGTCGTCTTGTATAACAATTTCAATAATTTAAAATTTCAAATTACATTTGTTTTCTAAATAATTTCAAAAATCTTTGCCATATTGTCATTCAAGATGCACATGTAATCGTAAAAATCTTTTGCAACTGGAAAAATGGGACAACTAAAAAGATTATGACCAAAAGTCTTTGACGTTACATTGACCTAGTTCTTATTTTCCAAGCCAAATGAAACTTTTTGAAGGAGGATGCCATAATTATCAGCATGTTGAAAATTTAGTAGCATTGCTGCGAAAAGAACCACTGTTCCGAAAGAATAATGGAAACCTAAATTCTTTAAAAATTCAGATAAAATAAAGCAATTATTTTTTTTTAGCAATGTCATGTAATATGAATCACTCTTCGCCTAAAAACTATTACTAATGAATTTTTTTTTTTTTTCCTTTAATATATAATTACGGTTCAGTTTTGTTTTTTTCCGTCATTGGCGGGTATCTCGTCAAATTAATACTGAATATAATTGATATTTAAGTTTGTTTTGTTTAATATTCTTATCTCCCGACAAAATAGCACGTATATACATAGGAATTCTTATTTCGGCGTATATAACTCCTTTGATATGAGTCACGCACAATAAAATAGCTTGAAAGCGTCTCACCGGAGTTTGGCTGTTTCTACTTAAAATTGTCTTTATCGCAGGAACTCGTTAAATTCCTATTACGACTTCTAAAAACAAAAGAAACGCCACGTTATCATATCACCTACTGAAACAAAACGGATCGTCGATGCGTAACCGCCGCTCGAGCCTTATCTCGCGCACAAAATAAAAGCGAAAGCATAAAAAGCCACCGTCCGAGCGAATAAAATAGAAAGAAAAAAAAAAAAAACGAAAACTTCGAGCCGAGTAGCCAATGGGACTGACCGAGATCGCCCGTTCCCAGAGAGCCTTCCCCGCGGAAGCTCGGCCGCCTCTCGTTATTCAATTTTAACGGGCGAACGCAGCATCGCCAGCGTAAAATCTCCGGGGCGAAAGGTGCAATTTCGCTCTCGAAAAACTACCCGCCACGGCGCTAATCCACGCGCGGCCCCGCCGCTCGCGCGAGCGCATCTTTGCAATTTTCGCCATCCTTATATACAAGCCAGTATCTCGCTCACACGGGCGCGCGGCCGCGTACATACACACACACGCACACACTCCGATCGTCGTGCCTCTCGCACGCACATCGGGTCGGGAGAAAAAAAGGGGGAGGGGGCGAGCGGGGGGGAAGAAGGGGAAGTGTCGATCCGTACGTGTAGACACGCACACGGGGAGTAGGGAGCCGTGCGGCAAGCGAGTCGAGCGCTTTGCTAGCGCACGAGCGAGCGAGCGAGCGAGAGAAAGAGAGAGAGAGAGAGAGAGACGGGGCGTGCAGGCCGGCTCGCTCGCGGCTCGGCAGCGCCGGCAGTTTGGAGTTCGTGTTGCTAGGCGCTCGAGGGCCACTGTCAGTGCCAAGGCAGAGTCGGCGCGCGCACCTCTCTCTCTTTCCTCTCCAGCCGTCGACGGCCCCAACCTTCCCCGGGGAAGAGGCCGCACGAGGAGGCCTCCGCGCCTCCCCCCCGCCACCGGAGCCTCAAGGTCGGCCACGTCGAATTTTCCCGGGGGGTGGTCGCGCGACGGAGAGGCACGCAGTGTGCGAGAAAGAGCGAGCGAGAGAGAAAAGGGGAGAGAGAGAGACGGAGACAGGGAGAGGAGAGAGAGAGTGAGTCGGGGAGCCGGCAGAGGGATGCCGGCTTTTTCGCGGCTGCGCGCCGCCCCACCGGCGAGCGATTGGCGGCGCTCGGCCGCCTCTGCGCTCCTACTGCACGCAGCAGCGGGCGCAAGAGTGAGCGCGAGAGAGAAGGCGCGAGGGCGGCCGGAGAGCCGCGCGAGTAGACGGAGAGCAGAGATCACCGGCGAAGGGACAGGACGGGAGCCTCGACGAGGACGAGCACCGGGGACGCGAGGAGCAGGCCCCGCCGCCGGTCGAGCCATGGACGACTCTGCCGCCGCCGCAACGAGGTAAATGAAAAAAAAAAAGAAAAAAAAGAGCGCTTCTTTACTACCGCCTCGATCGGCCGAGTTTCTCCTTTGTTCGCCGGCGCCGGCTCTGCACACTTTGCTACACTTTTTCATGGGCTTTTCCACTCTCGAATTTTGGGGCGAGTGAAATTTATATGACGGGGACGCGACGCGCGCTGCCGGGTCGCGATTACATCGCTGCTGACGTCGGCCGGCCTCGCCGGCTTTTCCCTTTTATCCGGCGGCGCGATTGGCGGCTAATTGAGCCGCGCGCGCGTAGGGATCGAAAATAGACGCGCAATAGATTCGCTTTTATCGATCTGCTCGCGTTCGGGTGACTGGCTTTTTCAATTTACGTCGTAAGCGTCATCGCGCGTACCGGTGGCCACGTATACGCGCGATCCCGCTCCGCGTACGTCGCTCATTTTCTTTTTAATTGGAAAATTATTGCCCCGCTGTTTAGATGCGACCCAGCGCGCCACTTCGCCATAGGCGATAAAACGAAATGGGGGCCTCGTAAAAAATTGTACGGGCCGCGCGCGCCCCGCGAATTTTAACGATTTCGCCTCCGCGCGGAGAGTGTAAAACAATTTAGCAGCGCATTACTTTACAGTCCTTATACTGGTTACCTCCAAGATTGATTTTATTTACGAAAAAAAAAAGAATAGAAGTATTGCCGTTTGTGTCTTCCTCGTATGTATGTAGGTATCCGTAGAACAGGACCGGCGGAAGTGGGAAGTACAGCCGGGAGTCCGCTCGAAAATGGCCGCTCGCCAGGGGCCCGGGTCTGCGTTTCCGCGAGGGATCGGACGTTTCCTCCCGTTTGTTCGGTGAGCGCGTAATCTACGAGCGCCTCGGCTCTCTGCGCAGACATCGGCGCCGGGCTTTTGGGGCCGAGCGCGACCTTGGCCGTCGCCGCCACACTCGCATTCCTTCTATCAGAAAGCGGCGGCGCGATAACGCCGCTCGAACGATTTTCCTCGTGTGTGCAAACTCGACGCGCAGGCAGCAGCGAGCTCACCTGCGAGCGCGAAAAAAAAATCGAGGCCCTCCGGGCGCATTGTTTCACGCCCTCCTCGCTGTGGAGGCGAAATTTGGATTTGCGGAGGATTTTATTTTTGAGTCGAGCGCGAGGATCGCACGAGGAATCTTCGTGGTTGGCGAGTTAGAGCGCAGACTTCTGAATAATTTATCGGTAATTTTGCTCGCGGGTTATTAGCGAGCTGTCGATGACTTTCCGTCTCGCATTATATACCCGTTGATGTTTGAAAATTGAATGATTAAGTAATGAAAAAAATGGTAGTCGCTTAATTTTCTTTATATTTCTCTTTGGATATACGATCGAAATAATTGTCGAGTGTGCACGACGAGCGCTGTGCGATTTCTATACTCAGCTGTTTTATGTTGAATCGCCGTTGGTATATTGCTCGATCCGCGTAAGATTTTGTCGGATGATGCAACTTGGCGCGAAATTCGATTTGAAAATATTTGTGATAATGACGTGTTCCTCGAGATCAAATGACGCAACGGCACAATTTCGAATAAATTTTTGTACTGTATGTACATATGTCGACTTAATTGCTTATCTCCGCTGTATTAAGGCTGTTACGACACACTCCTGTTATAGAACAAAAGAAAAATCGACTCGAGAGGGAAAATATAGTATGAAACAGCTTCAAAAATTTGTAAGAAAAAATAGGAAACATTTTTTTTTTCTTTTTAAATTTATGATATCGCTCATGCTAATTTGACGTTGCGAAACGGAAGAAAAATTATCGCGTGTTTTTTTTTTTTATCTTTCTAGCCGCAATTTAGCGAACGCTTTATTGTAAAGATTAGATAAAACCGATATAAGGTTTTAACTTTTCACTGTTGACAGTAAGACACTATCGAACTGTACAACGGAAATCGCGGTTCTATATTGATTTTCATTGGCCGATGTACGAACATAGTACCAAAAAAAAAACACTAGTTTTCCAGCACTTGGCGGAGTTCCGTAAATCTATATATAAAATTCTTTTATGTCCGAAATGGATTTTACTCGTGTCAAGTCCTTTCTATACATAGAGGAGCAGCGCACAGCTGATCGGTTATTCTTTGAAGTCAATTGTTTAGTAATAACATTAAAACCTTTGATATTTTTAAACTCTTGACACCGTGAATTAGTGCAGAGTATTTGTTCGCGCGCGTCTTACCGCATCTGACTCATTCTACTTGACACACACCAGATGTATCTATTTCATTGTTTATCTAGAAGAGTTGGTACTACGCATTGTATCAGGCGGTATCGAATGTTGTTAATCATCATTTTTTTCGAGCATTCAAACAAGCGCAGAGCCTATTGAAGAAGGCTAGAGTTACCCAATGCGGTTCCCCGAATATAAGTCATAAATAATCCCACATTATATAGCGTCACCGAAAATCTTCCCTTTCGCCTTCGGCTCTTTTTGTCCTCCGGCCGAGCGAGCGCGAGAGAAAGAAACCGGCTATAACGTATTCTAATACGAAATTGAAATCTCTCGGCTCTCGGGGTCCATTAGCGCTCGAAAAAAGTTACCGAGAACTCGCTCGGTTCCTGCGAAGCCCGAGGTTACGCGGAGTGTGGGCGCCCGTGAATCGCAATATATAAGAAGCCAGGGCGAGGCAAAAATTTTGTCTTTCTCGGTTTTTTTTTTTTTTTTTTTTTTTATTTCATCTAATGCGCGCTTGCCGCCGTCACCTACGGGCCTCCTAATGTTCGCCGTCCGTTCCAGTTCCGTGCTATTCTTCACCGGGAGCTCGATTAAATTGACTTCTAAACCGGTCGACCTTGGGAGCAGCTGACTCCTTCGGATAAGAGACGCGCGACGCGTGCGGCTCTTACGCAACGGCCAATATGTACGCTGAAGAGAGATAGACAGACAGATGGATAGAAATCCTTTTTTTTAATAGAGAGAGAGAGAGAGAAAAAGAGATAGATGGATATAGATATAATTCCTTTTTACTAAAGAGAGAGGAGAGGCAAAAATGTGCACACGAAGCCGGCACTGAAAGAAGAAAAAAAAAAAATTGCGCGGAGAGCGACGATCGCGAGCAGATGAGCCCAGAGGCGAGGCCTCGTAGAATTAGTTTTCGTGAGCTCGTGATCGCCGACGTTAGGTAATCCATCGCGTGGCTCATCGGGCGACGTCGAAGCTGCGAGCGATCGTGACTATATAATGAGACTCGCTTTATATACCCGATGACGTGAATTTTTTTTTGTCGGTTTATCGCTGACGGTTTTCTTTCTCGAATTTCAGAGTGGCAGAGCGGAATAAAAGTTTTATCGCGGGGTGGTATACGATGCACGTTTTTTTTTTTGGGAGGAGATTTCGTCTCTTTCCTTTGCCAAGGCAAACTTCAAAAGTAAACCGAAATCGTTGCGAGTAAAGAAAGATCATGTGTGCGTGAAAAGTGATGTCAATATCGCGGCACGTTTCTCAACATCTGAAGTTTCGCTTTGCTTTTTGCCGCGTGCTTCGCGCGTCTCGTCTCCTTCACAAAGGACTCACCTTCAGATTCTTTATTTATTAAAAATGTATTGAATATTTTTGAGATAAATAAGATTTTTAATCGAGGCGGAGATTAAACAAAAATGAACTTAAATTGATCACTGAAAAGATCGGAACGAAAATAGAATATTGTGAAAATGAAATCTTCAATTTTCTGAATAATCATTGCGAATAATCCAGTCTGTTAGATATTAAGTCGTTCAACTCGATCAGCTTTCAATCTGCAGGCATTTGAATAAATCCTATTCAATGCCTCCTTTTTTTTCCTCTCCAGCTCGACCTCGCACGTCGAACAAAAATGGTCTTCACATCGGTATATATACACGCGACATTTATCCATTCACGATCGGCTTGTGCTTTAAGCACTAATCGCCTCAGTGTACCGTCCCGTACAATCCACGTGCTCGCCTCGCCTTGGCAGCTGTAAACAATCGGCTCGAATATTTTTTTCCTCCTAACAGATCGCTTATCGCGAGGGCGATTCTCGTTGCGAAAACGATATTTCGTACGCTCGCTCTTCGCTCGGCGATTCGGGCTTGTGCATGCGGAGCGCGAATTTCGTGCGGCCGATTGCCGCACTCCGCTATAGCAAGCGGCGATAACGAATGTAAATATTTGCTTTAAACTTTTGCCGCGCCGGCCGAAAAAAACACTCGTCTGACGTAAAAGTAAAGGCGACGGGCTGTGACTCCTATATACCGTCCGAAATTTCGATCGATAAGCTCGTAAAACGTCCCTTAGAAACTTTACTCCCTCTAAAGTTGAATTAGCGAGAGGCCACTAAAATTAGTGAATAGCCGTGGTCCACTTGCCACTAATTAGTGAGGAAGTACTTTCGAATGAAATTTCACTAATTTTAGCGGTTTCTCCGTTAATTATTCAACATTCAAAGGCGATTATAACAATGAAGTTAACAATAAAGTCGTCTTAAAAACTAAATCAACCAAAGCAAAACTAAATAACAAAGAAAAATAACAAGCAAATCGTTCTCTCACATCTCCCGGCGATAAAAGATTAATTTTGGCATTGGAGTGAAGAAATTTGCTTGTGCAGTTGCAGCGAATGTGCTATACTCGCGGTGCTAGAACTAAAATAAACGCGTTTTATCGCGTAAACTCGGGCATCGGCGCTTATTCCTCCGGTTGCGCGCGCGCGCGCTCGCTCCTAAACAATGCACGCGGGGGATGTACGGCAACCGGCTCCTACGGCTTACCCTAAAATAAACGCTTTATTTATGGGTGAGCGCGTGCATTCGTTATTCACACACACTTTGCATTCAAGTTCACCCTGCGCTTATATATATAAATATACGAGCCTTACTCCACATCCGTGGAGCACATGCTTATACCTCCAACGTCGATCCCTCGCTTCTGGTCATATATATATTATATATAAACACTCCGCGGAAGCTCGAAAAGACGTTGGAACCAGGCAAGAAGCGATAGAAAAAATTGAGATGCGAAATAAGTTCAGCTGAAGTGTAGATTATTTTATGCAACTTTGTGCGTGAAGTGTTGTCTTACATACACGTGTGCTAAATCAGCACTTCACGATGTCTTTGCACAAAATATTGTTCGATACTTACAGTTACGTCAAAAGTATTTTTATGTCCCATAATTATTATAACCTACTATTTTAGCGGTTTTTGTTCCTTTTTTTTATCCCATCATTTTCAAATCGTTGTGGTACTTGAAAATTTCGACAAGTTTGATAATGCAATAACAGAACCAAATACAATTTTTTTTTGTTTACGAAAGTAATCTAAAGCAGTTATTTTTTTGTGGAATTTTTAACTCTTTCGTATAACGAGAGAATTAATTCCTAAACCGAAATGTTTTACAGCCGGTGCTTTGGGGTGTGATAAACACGAGATATTTCGGTTATTAATGAACGTCGGGGCCGCGCAAGCGGAACGATATATTTTAAAGCATTGTGCAAGTAGATTAATACCGATTCCCACGAGACGCGGCGGGCAATTTATCAAGCGCAAAAATGTCGAGCGAAAGCGTTAAATTGCTTTTCCCGAGCTCGTAATCCTCGGCCGCCGGCGTTTATCGCGCCGCACGCAAGTTCACGTTCAAGGGCCCCCCTGGTGCCCGCGACGTCGCGAGGAAATTCATTTTCGTCAAAAGGAAAAGCAAAAAAAAAAAAAAAAAATGAAAAGAAAACAGTTTACCCGACGGCGCAGACAAACCCGGACGCAAAGCCCAGAAAAATCGGGCTAGACGCCTCTCGGAGGGGCGGGAAAGCGGCCGCGAATGTTCCGTAGGGGAAGAAAAGCGAACAAAGAAAATAAAAGCGGCGCGGGAGGCGATGACGTTCGCGGCGCACATCCCGGCCGAGCAGCGCCTACACGCCTACACATCTGTGCGCCCGCGCGATAGAGAGAGCGAGCGAGAGACGACGGAGAGCCGTTTGGCTCGGACTTGCGCGGAAACGCCGCTGGAAAGGGGAGAGAAGGAGAAAGGACGGTCGGACGCGCGAAGGGGGAGAGATTCGCCGTCATTCTTTGAAGGTCAAGGTTTTCCATCTCTCCCCGGCTTAAGCGGCGCAGCGCCTCTGCCGGGCGCCGGCGTGGCAGGACCGTGGGGGGTGGTTCTCCCTCTCTCCTCTCTCTCTCTCTTTCTCTCTCTCTCACCGCGAGCGCAGCGCGCCCGTATTTATATAGCAGCAGCCCGACTCGGTCGATAGCAGGCGGATAGCGTCATTGCGCAGTGTCCCGCCTCCCTCCTGCCCCCGCCGCCGGCGCCGACTACGCCCCACTTCCCGGCACACAGCTGCCCAGCGTCCCGGACTCGCGTCCGCGCGTTGCACGCGCCCTTTGCGAATTTGCAGCGAAGTGGCGCCCGCGAAATATGGACTGGCGCGCGCGCGCGCGCGTACCTCGGCGTGGCTCCGCACGGGTGGCTGCGGGGAGGTCGGCATTAGAGGGAGGAATAGGAGAGGCGGCCGCGGAAATATGATAACGATTTTATGAGGCGAGAGAGGAGGCTGGCGGGGCGCGCTTGGAAATTCGCTCGGAACATGAAACTACAATGAGGTACTTCGGGGACGACGTCGACGCCGTTGCCGCTGCTCTCGGTTGGCTGATCTTATCTGCGGGAATAGCCGCGCGCGCCTTCCTAAAAGGGTTGCCGGAGCGAGGCTCATTGACGGGAAACGATTGCTTGACGAAAATTTGTCTACAAATATACTTTTCGCCAGTAGAGTGTGTAAGAATCTTTCATGATGTTTAATTAGAAGGACTAAAATATTTAAGTATTAAAAACTGTAGAGTGTGCTCGATGAAACAATTTCTTCGACTAGCAAAATCCAACGCGCATCGTGCCTCCACTTATTTTAAATAGTATTTTTGAGTTTAGAACTTTAAATTTAGCGCCCTTTAACCGGATATGCCTATGAGCCAATCAAATCGCGTTTCAAAAGACTTCACAACACCCTGCCATCCTTTTTTTAAGAGAGCATAAAATCGGCAGTGAATCTCGAAGAAAAGTCCATCTTTTTTCGATCTAACCATCGTTATCTAAAAGTCATTTTCTAAAAAGCCGACGGAGAGAGTACAAAAGCAGCTGCTAAAGAATTTAGTTGCGCATATAAAAACCGTTACGAACGTGAGTAACGCGCGAATCGGGAGTATATAATAGTTAAGAGTCCGCTGTCCATCGCTGCCTGTCCTCTTGGTCCTGAACGACGCCAGGAAAGGCCGCGCGGACGAGCAGGCGGGCATAAAACGGGGGATTCAACGACACATTGAGGTACCTCCTCCCCGTGGCAGCGTATAACAGAGCAACGCGGGCGATAAAAGCGAGCCGCGCGCGGAAACGCTCGCTCCCCAGCGTCCGACTGGACGAGCTCGCTCGAGGCGAGCGTGCAAACACATTACCCGGATTAATTCGGGCGAGTGCGAGGCAAATACCGGGCGTGCGAAAGTGGATCCCCGCAGCACAAAGGGCCGTAATGGGTGGAGGTGTGCGCGCGCGTCTGGGGGAAGCATCGAAATCGATCGTTCGCGGCGGCAGGCATAGCCTCTCGCGAATCTCAAGTCGCGATAATAGAGCGATAAATAAAGGAAAAGCAGGCGGACGATGGTCAATGGTCAAAGGCGTTCGTTCGCCTTCGGCGCGTCTCACGGTGAAGATCGGGAAAGCCACGAGGCAGCGGATAAAAATCTTGTCTGGCGGTACTCGGCACCTTTCCACTTGAGCGGTTGCCTTCTTGTTATCGGAGCGCTAGCGATCATCGGAACGCGGTTCCTTTTGTTATTCGAGGCGCGACTATTGTTGGAGAGCCCCTCTTTTACTGGGTCACCGCGTGGAATGATTAAAGGAAACATTTGAAATTTGTACATAGCAATCGATGTGATCGCTTTAATTTGTGATCAGCACGTATACTTGGCTATTTTTAGACTTTGCGACGAGACAGACATTTGAAATTTAAATTGGTTTTAGCCGGCACTATTTCAAAACCAGGTTTCCAGTGTCAATAGTCATGCACCAGTGAGGGAATCCTCAAAATCTAGATAAAAAAATTTGATAATACTATTTGATATCTACTGACGTGAGTCCCATAATAATTCGAGTTGCTACTGCATTATGGATATAATAAATTAAAATAAAATAAAGTAATAATGTCACGAAACTTTCATTATTCTCAAATAAAAATTACGAGGAACCTGGCGAATGATAATTTCGTTTCTCGCAGTCGCTGTTGGGCTCTCACCGAGCGTCAATAACGTGGGACGAGCTCGCGCACACTGACGTTAATCGATAGCCGTAATTCCCCTACGTGTCTCCTCCGTCCTCCCACGCACCCTCCCCCACCCTTCAGCGGAACGATTTCAATTTCGCCTTCGGTTATCGCGACCTTGAAAAAGTCATCCCAGCAGCTTTTTCCTCTCGTTCTAGTAGATGTAAAAGAGAAAAAAGTAAAGGAAAGGAAGAAGAGAGGAGCGAGGCGTTGCGCAACGCGGAGGATGTGTTACGCGGGCGAAAGGATCCGACCGCGTGACGTGGCCGGTGAGTAAAAGAGACAACGAACTCTTCTGACCGCGTATTTATGTGGGATTTTTTTTATTCCGCCTGCTAATTCGGGTCAATATGAATTGCATGAAAAATTGGCGCTGCGCTAAATTACACTTGAAAATTTGGAGAATTTGAACGCGTGAAAATGACGAGACGCTCGCGCGTTTGCTTGGATAAGACGTATGCAACGCGTTTATCGTGTTAATTTTTTTTTTTTTTTTTTTTAATTTGATAAAGCGACATGTGGATAGTAATGATAAATCGAGCCCTTGCTAGAAGTGAAAAATGTCCTTGTTTTAATCAAAAGTTAGTTGTCTGTAATTTTAACCGGCTGTTTATTATTAATGGATTTGTGCAAATTGATGAATATTCGCGGATCATTTTTCAGCAGCCATTTATTCATTTTTATTGCAGTGTCATTGTTAAGGTTAACGATGTTCGTGTAAACTTTTGCATGTGGTAACTTTCGGATTTATTCATTTTTTTAATTGAGTTAGTGGTATAAGCTTTCAATCTTTGGCTAAATCAATTCTAAAAATTAACTGAAATGAATAGAGAAGTAATTAGACGAGAGGCTTTACCGTGATTAAGGTTTTTCAGACAGTTTAGCAAAAAACTCCAGTTTCTGCATTCGGAGCACATAAATTATCCTGGGTAAAATTTCATGTATGTAAAGTCTAATCCGATTATTAATGGTTTTATGATCCCCCTGCACTGGCAAACATGCGATGGTTTAATATATTAAAACTGAAGTACTCGTATTATTTAATTTGAGCATTTGTTTAAGCATTAAATACGATATAATCGTAGTTTCAATTTTTTTTCGTGTTATTGTAGCAGACTATCGATTAAAACCTCTTTTTAAATAACAATTTATACTTTGAACTGAAGTGTGTATTTCTTTCCGTGTCGCAATGATAATAACAGTATTTAATTTGTTATTAATACGACGTAATATTTACGACGTTGACCTACAAATTTTTTTTTCTCGTTTCTGAATTTAGTTTTTTAACGTTTCGAAGGTGTGCCACTAGTTCGATCAAAGTTATAATAGTTATACAAGTTGAGTTGTGTAATCCAAAGATTATTTGAACGCACGTTACATTTGAAGCGTTGTCACTTAAAAAAAAAAAAAAAATTTAAATTTAATTCCAAGGAAAAATACGGGAGGTATTTAAACTAGAATAAATTGCATTAGTTGTATAAACTAAAATCGATTAACCAGTACGCAAACGCACCTGCGATTTTTATAAAATTTATTCTTTTTACGAAATAAAAAAAGAGAAAGAGCGAAAGAGATTTGGCTATAGAAAAGCTGTTTTTGCTAGTAACTTCCTAAGTCTATTAAGAATATACACTTCCTACGCTTACTTGCGTAAGAAGCTTGAGTACGTACACGTATTTTGCCAATCTGATAAAAAGCTCTTGCTTTATGCAAAATCAATATACTTTTTCTGAAACTGATGTACGTAAAAAGATGCATAGGCTTTATTTATGTTATTTACGTTAATTTTATTGCGAAAAAATTTAAATGATCTGTTTGAATTTATACTAGGCTGCAATGCTTTAAAAGTTCTTGGTGTTACATATGAGAGAAAAATTGATCGCGTCTAAAACAAACAAACAATAATAAACTGTCTTAATTATCATTCAATTTGCATCACGTAAATGCGCGTAATAACAAAATTGTTTACCTATACAAGCAAAATGTGTTGCGTAAAAAAATTGCGCGAACCGTGCTGCAATAATTTTTAATCCCAGTATAATCGCATGGAAAAATGAGACATCCATTTTAAACGCTAAAAAATGCGTCACTCCAAATCCGATCATCAATCATCCTCAGCCACTTTATCGATATCAACGCGATGGCAATCGATGGGCCGGAAGAGCGTGAGCTTGATCCCTCCCCCTCTTAAAGGCAATGTAATAAAAGCGCGCCCTTCGTGTTACGAGCTCAAAAGTAGGAAATTGCATCCCCTGCTAACATCTTCTGCTCCCAACATTTCTCTTCTTATCCTTCTGTAGATAGAAAGATTCAGTTGCCCCAAAGTCGCTGACTTAACTGTTAATGAATGTGGATTTGAATAGAGCCACATGCACATGAATGAACAGTTAAGGATTCAAATATCATAAAAAATTTGGGCTCAAATGAATCTTTCTATCAGTGCACCTGGTGAATTGGTTCAGGGCTCGAGGAGGAAGGGCTGGAGGAAAAAAGGGGGTCGACCTTCGTTCGGCCGCAGGCTCAAGGTCGAGCAGGGCGAATTGGATCGGCCCGCCGCGGATTACGTTTCTCGAGCGCCGTGTCTTCAGCGCGCTGGAAAATTAGAACTCGGTAATTCTAGACTGGGTTCGCTCCTCCGCGGCCGCGGCGACGGTAGCGCCTCGCGTTTTTCGGTAATTCGATCGGTCGACTCTGGTTTTCCGTTTGCCTGGACGGAGGGCGAAGCGTGAAGGACAAATTTATGGACCCCCGGAGGGTGAAATTTCTTGTTAAGGTGTTAAGGGAGGTGTAGAAAGGGGAGTTCCGAAATCGTTTGCAGAACGCAGCTTTTTACACTCGCGGGTGTCAATGATATTTTTCTGAATGTTTTAAAAAATTATGCAAAGTCGTTATTTTCTTTGTTAATACTATTACAACTGTATTACACAGAGCCGACGTTGTCATTTTTTAAAACGTTCAGAAAAATATTATGGACATCGAGTGTACTTCTATATAACTATTCTCAGTGAAAGAATTATATATTTTTTTTATATAAATTTTAGAACTTTACTTAATGCCTTATGCCGTCAATTAAAATTATCTTTTATTATAAAAGACAAAAAAAAAGGGATAGATCACTTAAATACAATTTTAATTGAAGGAAAATTAGTCATGTTCATGGAAATTTCCATTAGTAGCAGTTAGAGGGCATTCGTATTTCAGACCCGAAAAAACAACAAAAAAAAATACACTCAGTCCTCCTACTTTTCCACGCATCGATAAATTAACGCATGAAGAAATCACAATTGGCCAGTCGACTGCCTGGGCAGACTATCACAGCCGTCGCCTCCTCCTCCTTCTCCTCCTCGATGTATTTATAATCGATTGCGCGTGAATGAATTCGTCTTACCTACGGCCACGTGCACGCACACCGGCCATAAACTCGCGTGCGTTATCGCGCGTTCGCGCATCGCAGTGACTCACGCGGCGCGCTCGTCTCGGCGACGGGGAAGAAAGAGAGAGAAAAAAAAATACGAGCGCGAGTATAAGGAACGCCCCGGTCGCGTCGGGTATACCTTTAACGGCCGTAGGCGCGCGACGCGCGAGCAGCGACTGAATTCGCGCGCCGGACTGATCGAAGCCCATTGGCCGGCTGCCGGCGGTGACGTCAGACGAGGCTCTGAGCGGTGCGTGCTTGTATATAATCTTTTTGTCGTGCCAGCCCGTGCGCCGCGGATCGAATGCGAAAACACGTGTGCCGTCGAGGTGCTGCTGGATGGTCTGAGTTTTAGCGCAACCGTTTATCGGTCCGGCGACGCGAAACGTTGCGGTCGCTTTAAAAAAAAGAAAGAAAAAAAAACAGCGCGAATTCTGCGCAGGTGATTGACAATTTTTTGCGGTCGAAGATTCAATGGCTGAAGTTGAAATATTCAAGCGTTATTTTTTTTAGTTTACATGTAGGAGAGGAAAGGCGATTTAGTAAATAAGTAGAAAAAAATTCTTATTATTGAATTCTTGAAGGGGACTCTTGTGGAGAGGAGGCTGTAAGAACTTGGAGTAATTTGCAATAAAAAAGTGCTAAGAAAAAGTTAAGAAAAAGTTTGATAAATCGTAAATTATAGTATACGGCGAAGTTTTTTTATTCTATTTATTTATAAAAAAAAGACAACATCAAAAGTTGAAAACGATGATGAATCTCCATCGAGAGCAAAATTTCTTAATCATTGCAGATCGACATCATTGATTTTTTATAAGTTTCTTGCACACTTCTTAGATAAAATATGTGTATGTATATACCAAAACTGCGTACAGAGTCGATTGAATTTAATTAAGGCTTTACGGAGCAAGTTTTTTAAGCGAATTAAATTCGGTCAATGGAGCACTTTATTTTCCATCATGAGTCAAACAATGCAATTTAAAAAAAGCTGCTTGCGACTCAGGATCATCTCTTCTGAATCTGCAAAAAAATGATAATTTTCTAGAATAATATGAGGACAATGCTTTAAAATTGCATAAATTGCAGGCCCTTCTTTCTCTACTTAATTCGTTTAAGAAATTTTTGTTTTTAAATTCAACAGAAAAATGACGCGCTAACGGTAGCAAATAAAATGGACGATTAACCGACAATCCAGAGCTCGAGAGAGACTCTCCTCTCGTGAAAAAGTCGCATTGTTCAGAGCCGAGAATTTCTGCTCGCCGGGCGAAGGTATATACATATACATGTCTGGAGGCGGCGCGTGCTCGTCGCGTGTAATTCTGTAATGCGCACGAATGAGTCAGAATCTCGCGCGCCGATACTCGTGCGCAGGCGTTGCACGTGCAAATAATACTCGCGCCGGCCGCCTTTTTTATCTGCTCTCGCCCGGTGCGTCTCCGTCTCTCTTTCCCCCCATTTTTTTTAGGCAAGAAAGAGAACCAGAAGCTCAGTCGTATCGCGTCCCACCTTATGCTCGGACGTTTTCTAAATGTTCTCTTTGTGCTCCGTGTGTTTCAGTGATCCGACTCCACTGCGAGTCCGAGTCCTTCAAGATGGATCTCATCTTGGACATCAACAGCTGGCTCTATCCGATGGAGTTGGGTGAGTTACACTTTACGACTTTAGCTCCGATTATTTTTTTTTTTTACTTTGAAACACGGTTATCTCGATGCATTATGCAAGCAAGGACCTGGCGCGGGCGTTCGTTTAAATTCTTTTTTTGCTTTGAAATGCGTACGAGATGGGCTATTTTTACGACCGAGCAAAACATTATTTTCGAAACAATTTACGTGGTGTTTTCTATTCTTGAAATTCAATGAAGTAGTAAAGTTGTAGGATAGTAATGCAAATTAAAAACCTGTCCAATTCGATGTACTTAATATTTCATTTTTATTTTTTATATTTATATATTCATTGGTTATGTTTATTAATAATTTAATCGTATTGCAATTAAATATATTTAAAATTTACCGTAAAGTTTTCTTATCAATCTTATTCAAATGTGTAAAAAATTTAATAAAGAATGACGAAAATTTTAGTGGTAAAAGTAACAAATGTTATTTTCAACTGTACAAAATAAGTATTACTCTTTTCAGTTTTATAAAATCATAAAGTTATAAATTGCAAATAACACCTGATAAGTAATCGTGCACGTGTCAAATATTCGAAAAAAAAATATTGTTACAAGATATGATATCCTGCTTCGTGAAATATTTGTAATATAACGTATACACACGTAACGCAGTCGCGAAACAATTAATTTTTAATGAGCGTAGATAAGAAATTTCATTGGGATTTCGTATTTCCTCTGAATTATTTAATGTTCAAACATGCACGTGAAAACTCGCTGTTAAGATAAAATCAAGTATGATGCATGCAACAGAAATTACAACTTGACAAGTAAATACCTTTAAAAGGCGTGTAATTTGATCAAAAGAAATATAAAGTAATTTCCTCGAGTAATTATTTTAATTCTATTCTGACATGAGAAATATTATTTACTTAAGATAGCTATATAAATACACAAATACGCTAATAACAATCTGCAAGGCATAAAAAAAAAAAGAATTAAAAGAACTAAAGAAAAAACACGTATCATTCCAGTATAAAAACATTCAATCGTTCGAATATATAATCAATAAAAAAATCTCTCAATACTCAATAATCAATAAAAAAAAAAAGCTCTCAATATCCTCAAACCAAACTGAACTCTCTCGCCCGCACACGGTAGCCCGCCGCGTTCGCCTAAAAAAAAAGGGAGAACGAATTAAGCAAAGCGATAAATCGAAAGCAAATTCAGCTCTTCGTCTCGAGTCTTCACCCAATGGCAAGCGCCTCTGGGTACCAGTATAACAGCGCTTCCCTTGCTCTCCGCGCACGTACTCGACTTTTGACTTGTTTACATCGGTTCGATCGCCGGGCTGCGTACACACTTTCTCGATCGATGGTCGAGAAATAAGCCTCTGCCCCTACGAACGGCACGAGCCTCAAGGGCGATTCTCTGCGGCATATTCGATGTACACGTTTATATACGTATATACAGGTTTTTACATCGCTCGCTCGCCTACGAGTGCCGACGGCCGAGTTTGTACACCTGAGCGCGTGCGTAGGGTATAGTCCATTATCTCGTCGGCCGGCGATTGTGCGGATCGGGCCTGTTTACCGCACGATAAGACAACGAAGCGCGCAAGCTCAGCAAACGCACACAGAAGGTGCTCGCGCCGAGTTTGCGCCATTGTGTGCCCCGTGCGTGTTTGTATTTTAAGCTTCGAGAGCGGAGAGTTAAGCTCGCACAGTCAGGTAATGTAATTTTAATCGAGTTTGTCAATTCGTGTTCTGTTAGCGTTTTTTTTTTTTTTTTTAATGTGACGAACGTCTATTACACTGAAAGACATACAGTCTAGTAAAAATTGCTGTATACTATTTAGGAAAGTCGTTAGACTGATATTCTAAAAAAAAAAATACTATTCTTTATAGTAAAATTGGTTGAATAGTATTGTAAATTTTCATGTACATTTGATCGAGCAGAAAAATGTTGTGTTCAAAATTATCATAGTCTTTACTAAATTACTAAAACAAGGATAAACTCGAACAATAAAAGAAAAATCGTATAATTACTATGCAAATTTTACTAAAAAATGTAGTAAAATCTGATATAACTATTTAATTTAAATATTTAAAAATTTGCTAACTTATACTGTAGTAATTTTTTTATTTTACGAGGTTGTCTTTGCTTTAGTAAATACTATACAGTTATTTTTACTAGACTATCTTCTCAGTGACATAATTAGTGAAATTCCAACGTTTGGTATAATACGTTTCAATGACGCAACGATACTAATGCAAATTTTAATTATATATAATTTAACGATAGACTATCGATTATAGTGCTAATTAAATTGTTCAGCAAATATTAATATTTTCTTGCATTGAGTATGTGGGAAAACGACAATTTACAAGACTGCTGTCTTTGTGCAGTTACATTAATCAAGCTATTATTCAAGTGAGTTCTGCAAATGTTTGTGAAGCGTGTTAACACTTGCCTGTTAATCGAATTAGAGGTAAACCTTCGTACGTTAAACGCAGTTAATTCGACCTTCCTTTTATATTTTATTATTCCATTGTAGTGCGGTGTAACGACACGCTGTACGAGCGCTCCATAACTTTTGAAGCGCACTCGAATCAATCAAATTCAAATTCGAGCGTGAATTTCACGAGCGCCGCCAGCATGTGTCAATTCGTGAAATCCAATAAAGCGTTGCGTGTGCGAGGATCGCGACGTCGTTATCTCTGATATAGCATCGGCTCTGTGCCTCGCGTATTTTTCAACGATTTAAATGATAATGGCAGTGCCTGCAATGTCGGGGGATTCCGGGAAAGATATGCAGATCGCTCCACGGAACATCGGTTTTAAATGTACGAAAATATTAGAAGGCAGCTTATTGTTATTCAAATACTCGGCTGACCCACATAAGAGCCGAATAAAGATTGTTTGTCCGCCCGAGCGCCGTGCCGTTATAAGAGACTTATTTCGACTTTCTACTCTCGTCCGATGCGTGAATCACGCCGCCTGGGGTTTTTCCTCCCGCAGACAACGCCAAAACATCGCCACCCCACTTCCGGCAACAGTATTTCGTCAGCTAGTGCGTGCAAGATTTTATAAGGATCGAAGGAAAGTTTTGCATCTTTCTATACACCTTTCTACATTCTTATTATTCCTCCTTGTTACTTTGCAAATATCATCCAGTGAAAATTTTACTAATTTCAAAACAATTGAACGCTTATCGTTTTACGCTGATGTACTCGGAGAATTTTCCTGCATAAAAGTTACGGTTAAGATCTTCATACAAATTAAGTGAAAAAACGTAACCGTGAGACGATTAAAAAACGCTGGAAATTTTTGCCGGAAAATCCCTGTAATTTTAACTGAAATTTGGTCTGTTACTGAAGCTTTGTACAATTTTTACGAGAAAAGCTCCCTAATTTTTACAGAATTTTTAGCGCAAGTAATTTTTTTTTACATAGTGTTAAGTGTGTGTTTTGAAATTAATGACATTTTTACAATGAAATTTAGAGGGTTGCTAACGGATGCATACATACGTTTTATCGATTCGCCTTACAGGGATTTCAGTAGATAAAGCCGGGACTGCTAAGTCGATGAACGAAAATAGCAAAAACCTTTCATACCGTTGTCTTAAAATTAGTGTAATTTTGACTGGTTGAAATTTAGAAAGTTACTGCATATTTTGTATTGTATCATATTTCTTTGGTGTCAGTAGAAAAAGTCGGGACTGGTAAGCCAACGCTCGAAAATAACGAAAACCTTTCACACATTTGTCTTAAAATTAGTGAAATTTTAACGGGTTGACATTTATAAGGTTACTGAAAGATGCATATTTTGTATCGTTGCATCTCACATGAGATTGAGTAGATAAAGCCAGGACTGATAAGCCAATTCACAAAAATAGCAAAAAATCTTTCATACCTTTGTCTTAAAATTAGTGAACTTTTAACTGGTTGATATTTAGAAGGTTATTGAAGGATGCATATCTTGTATCGTATCTTTTTACCTTACTTTCAGTAGAAAAATCCGGGACTGGTAAGCCAACGTCCGAAAATTGCGAAAACCTTTCACGCGCTTGGAATTACAAGAAGGGAAATGTTAACGCTTTTGAGATCCGATAAACTGTTCCATTACAAAGTGTCACTATCGCAATACAAATGAGGAGAAACACAAAAATGTACTCAGCCACCGGAAATTTCACCAGAGAAAACATCGTTATCCTCTTTGCTTTGCTGCATTTTTAATTTCTGCAAGATTTTACTTCAAAGTGTAAAGGGAAACGTGAAACTCGTAATGAAAACTGTTGAAAGAATATTTTCTTTTAAAATAGAAAGTAATCTGAAACGACGCTATTGCAATAGCAAATAGACTCGCAAATAAATTCGAAAATAAATGATGTAAAAAATTCTGTGTTAAAAATTGCAATGCTAGGCAATTATCTATTTCTCTCTTGACTCTCGTTTCTAAAAAAAGAGGAAGAGCTGTAAAATGTGAATATAAAAGCATTTTCGTCGGTGAAGAGGAGGCAAATTAATCTCTGACCTCTCTGCATTTTTCAAGGGAACTTTAAAAGCGAGCGTAAATCAATTACGCTTCTCTATAGGAAAAACGAGGGAAAGCCAGGCGCCGTACCCCGCGAGGCGAGAAATAAAATTCAAGATTCAATCACAGTAGTATAGTAGAGCAGAGCCAAGGTCAGGTGTATCGATCGATCTCCCTCGTACATTCGCGCCGTACCGAAAAAAAATTCAGAGTGTAGATAAAGAATTGTTTGTGTGCAATGCTCGAATATTGATCTGCACTTCCCTATCTGTGGTTTCCCGTCACAACGACTTAAGTTCCTTGTTTTGGAAATCTCAGCAATATCGGATTTACTGCGGATTTTAACACTGACGTGTTAGAGTTGATTATTGTTAAGCTGGTATACAGGCAACGATTCATTGTTATAAGCTGGTCTATACGCAGGGCGTGTAATAATTAACCTCTTGTTTGCAAATAGCAAATAGTATTTCATGGTTCCGAGTATCCCATTATGATCCGCTTTCTCCCTTGTTTACGTAGAGATAAGTATGAATTTATTAATCTTCATAATTGTTAAACAATTTTTAATCTAAGTGTAATGGGCGCATTTAAAAGTAAAAATGCGAGTCACGTCGTTACGTTGGGAAACCAGAGAGATATTGATTCACATTCTTCACGTTTTACTTAATACCCTCTAAGCTTTTACTACTTGGCAATGCATATGTAACTAAATCTTTCATTTATAGAAATGCAATTCAGAATTCTACGATCGTCTGAAAATTGAATTAGCGCTTTGTCATGTAAAGAAGAACGAGCTTGAGAAAAGGGGTGAAACACTTCATCTTTCGTGTTTCATTCATAAAGAAAAGAGCTATGTATGACGGAATTCTTCAAGTTTTACGTAAAGCCAATCCCGTTTTTTTTTTTTTTGAAAAAGAATCGCAAGTCTTCGCTCCATATTTTCTCTTTACAAAGGCACTTGAGAAGGATTCCTTTAGATTTCCTTCTCCGAGGGCATACTTCCTGCAACAAAAGCCGCGCTTTTTCCGCGCGCGCTCAACGTTCGCAAATATACAGAAAAAATTTTCTCGCAAAAATTGCAGCTTCACTGCCGCAGTAATAAAAATTACGTAAAACACGTAATGACGAGACGGTTTGCAAGCTCTGGACTGTTTCTTTTACGGGGAGCTGCACCGTAATTTTTACAGGAAATCCGCGAACTTCTCTTGTAAAAATTAGAAAGCTTAAAAATTATTCTTCATATAACGTTTTCTCGCGTACTTTTTACAGCGAGCGAGCTCCACCGAAATTTTTACACGAGAAAATTTTCTCAATCAAAAAAAAAAAAAAAAAAACGAACGAAATAAAACGACCGCAATAATGTAGCGAGCAATTCCCGCAGTCAATCGAGAGTCGCCGACGCCAATGAGCGTCCGATCAATCCTCGCAACGAAGAAGACGAAGAGTCGTCCGCGCCTCGATCGAAAATCTCCCTCCTCCGCCGCCGGGTTTTTGCATCGGCGCTCGCGTGGGCGCGCGCTCAGCGCCTCTTACACCCACACTTGCGCGCGGCCAGGTTCCCCGGGGCCGTCGATGTGTATACCCGCGCCTGCAGACATCAGGAGGGCCGCGCGCGCCGCCGCGATATTGACTACTCGGGCTGGCGCGCGCGTCGGTGCCAGCGGCGGCGAGTGGGAGGGCACTCGCGAGGGGATGACGCAACCGGGCCGCCCCCACTCCGCTCGAGGGACCGCTCTCCCGGCACACGCGCTCCGCGCCGTCGCACCCCCCCTCGGCCGCCCGCCAAGTTCAATGCCAAGGTCAGAGCGCCGCTGCCACGGGCGAGCGAGCTGCGTGGTGTCGTCCGCGGGACTCGGCCGAGCCCGGCCGCACGCGCACCCATCTCTCTGGCCCGCTCATCTCCCTCCCGCCGTCTCTTTTTATCATTCTCCTCTTTCTATCTCTCTCTCTCTTTCTCTCGCTCTCTCTTTCTAGACCCATCAACCTTTTTCTCTGTCTGTCTCCGTTTGTCTCACGTATTTCGAGCATCTTCCTTCGGAGGTGACTTAAGCCTCTGTGATCGACGATCTTACAGTCGTATCCGGGCCCGTCGATTCTCCCCGTCATTCAGAATTCGCGCGGAGAGAGGTGGTGCGCGCGGCTGGGTCTGTCTCTCTCTTTCTCTCTCGCCGAGGGGAGCTTTGGAGGACCGACGGCGTCACCGGAGCAGCCTACTACTGCGCCGTAAGTACCGGGGTGTGTGCGACTTTCGAACGAGGAGTGCCGGGCGACGCGTAGTTTCCGTCGGGTTTGGGAGTAGTGCGTTCTCGAGTTTAAAAAAAAAAGGAGAAAGAAAGAAACAGGCGGTAGTTACGTAATGAACAGCTTCGAAAAATAGATCGGCGAGATACGAGCGTGTGCGAGAGTGTGCGTGACTTTTTACGAGGAAGATGACGGAACGATATTCATTTTTATGACGACGGTTGAATTTTTTTTTTTTTTTTTTTTTTTTTTTGTCGTTTGACGTTTTATTTTATTTTTAATTTTTTTTTAAAGGATAATTAGGTAGCTCGGTGGTTAGAACTCTTTTCATTATCGCGCGGCTTGATGATACGGTGACTTTAAAACAAAAAATTTTTTTTGTGTTTTTGAGTCAGCATAAATTTAGAGAATTTTTGGTACAATAGAGACTATATATACTTGATTTAATGACTGGAACTTATGTCGACGGATCATTAACGCACCGGAAAGTGAGTTTAAGTGAATATATATAGACGAAAAATTTGCTATTTAGCTTGAAAATTGCTGAAATTGTGGCTTGGATCTCATTCTAAAATAAGCGATTCATACATCTTTGAATGATTTGCTTATTTCTGTCTAACTGCACGTTCGGTGTCTAACCATTTAAATTCTTTAGTAACAGTCAAAAGGATTTTTTTTCTGTTTCTATGCTGATGTACACACACATCTACCGCGTTATGAAATAAAACGCGTAATTTTCCGTTCGCGTAATCGTTTCTCGCACACCACATTTTTAAATCCTGTAATAACTCCGTCACTATTGCACCGACAATCATCAAAAAAATCACATTGAAATTAAAAATTCATTCGCTACAAGGACAAACTGTTATCATTGTTAATCTCCACTGTGAAAGATACACCGGGTACACGCAATCTAGAAACTCTGGTAAATCAATACGACCTAATTCAAATCTGAAACGATACTCACATATTCAGTAAAAATAGTCAAAAAAAGTGTTTACTTGAAACGCTTTAATCACCAAAGTATCCACAGTGGTCCGACCCGCATCCCCCGACCTTCCCTCCTCGTAAAGACAACGCCGACGTTTTTTTCTCGGTTTCACCTAATTTCGCTACGAATTATAATGCTCGAACTTATAGCTCGATGATCATGTAGAAGTAGGTCAAAGGCTGTCGCTCGCCATTGCGGAGGACGCGAAGACGCCGCGAGCGCACCCATCATCCCGCCCAGCCAACGCCCGTGGCATTGCTGCCGGCGATGAAAAAAAATATAGAACATTCAGAAAGAACCTCAAGAAGTAGAGTGAAACCTTGACATTGACAGTGTGTGCCTCGGGATATCGCACGTGATCGCGTCTTTATTTAATTATAAGCTTTCTGAAAAAAAAAACATCAGATCCCAGAAAACTTGCCATTGGCATTAAATATAACAGTCCACTTCTACCAGGGATCTTTATAGTAATATACTATAGTGACTATGAACATTAATATTTCAATCAACTCCACATAGTATCGATTTTATTCACGTTCGAAATACTACCAACAGAACATTTTGTTTCCTTTAATAATCAAAATATACAAATCTTGGCAAAGTCTTCCAACAGAAATTAAAGTATAGTCTAATCCAGTTAAAGGAGCGATAACATCGCCCGGAGCTATAAAAGAGCGCTCGTCGTAAAAACAAAAAGCAGTCGTCGTCATTTCGCTCCTTAGCTTCGTAATGGCAATTACTCGCGAGTGCCGCACGGCGACTTTTAAGATCGTCGCAGCGGCCGCGCGAAGGTCGTGGCGCGCGCGGCCCCCCGTCAAATTGGAAAATCGCTCCTTTTCAAGCGCGAGCGCGCGATCTCGTTATTGCCGCATCAAAAAAGAGCCCCGCTCGATGCTGCGCGCCGCGGCCAAGCGACGAAAGTTTCGCCGGGGCTCGGTATAATGAATTCGAGGCTCTCCGCTTTAATTGCCGCAGCGTCGGTCATTTATTAATTAACGGGGACCCCGGAATCGCCGGGACTCGTCCCGCGAGGAATTGAAGCTCCGCCGTTGTGATTATTAAAGTTCGAGTGCTGCTGGCGGGGTGAGTTTTACTTTAGCCGCGAGAGATTCAATTCCGCTGGACTGTGGTTTTATGATCGTGCTGGATATAAGGCACATTGTTCTTTGTTCTGATTTTTTTTTTATATAATTCTGTACTGACGAACGTATTTCTTTTTTCAATCTAACTTGACTGATTCCATCGAGGGATTTTACGAGTCTTTAATTTTAATTTTAAGTTTGTCGTTGAGATTAGCTTTGTGGTAAGAATAAAATGTAAAAATAACCCACACTTGTACGTATAGCAAATGATCAACTAATCAAAGTGAATAATGAGTAACAATCATTATTCACTCGTTTGAAGATAAAAGTCTTGCACATTTTTTTCTATATGATTAGAGTAAAGGAATAATTACAAATATTTATAAATCGCTGATTCTTCTTTTTTCAAATGTATAAATGTTATCTGAGAATACGGTGATGGGTAATAATGGGACGAATTTTTATTTCAGGTGACAAATTCCGGCTGGTGCTTGCGACAACTCTGCGCGAGGACGGATATCCTGATGGAGGTGATTGGAATGCCACCGAGATGGAGGGAGGCTCCAGAGCGAACTCCTTCGAGTACGTGATGTCCGGCAAAGTCTACCGGATAGAGGGTGACGAGGCCAACAATGAACTCAGTAGTCGATTGTAAGTACCTTCTACCCTCTGTTTTCACCAAATCCAAGCTGCAGGTGACCCTTCGAGTAATTGTTCTCATTGCACAAAAAAAAAAAAAAAATTGTTTTAACCGACTGTTTAAATTAGAATAAAAGACAAAGACAGTAGGTATTTAGGAAAGTAAGTCGGGCTTTACGAGTTTAACAATGTGTAGTTTAAAAAAAAAATCTAATCTAATCAATTTCTCCAGGCATATCCACGCATCAACGAAAAATAAATACAAATTTTAGCTGCAAATAATGTATTTTAATTGAACTTAAAACGCAAAGGACGTATGCGTATATACTTTATACCAACTGAAATTAAGCGATGAATATTTAACAAATTTGAATTTACAATAAAAACACGCGATCGCATTAAAGCTCCTTCGCGTAAACAAAGTTAAAAAAAAAGTGTAAGAAAAGTAGGGAAGGGGAAAGCGAAGAATCGCATAAATTTTGTTAACGTATATCGCGCCGATGGAGATACAAGAAACCCGAAAATTGCGACGATTCACCGGATTCACGGAGTGTAAACATCAGTCCGTGCGGAGTATTTTTTTTTTTTTTTCGATCGGCCTCAAAGATACACCGAAACACCTGGACTCGCATACGAACAGACGCGCGGCTCGCCCGTTAGCACTCCTGCGCTATTTTCGTGCCGGAGCCCACGCCCGTCCCGACGTTTTGCGTTCTACCTAAGGACACATCGATCCCCTCCGTTTATTTCTGAATTCTACGGCTACGTTTCTATCGCAAAGTGGCCATCGCGCGGAGCATCCCAAAACCCGCAGGGAATCAACGGTCCATCCCCTGCGCAACTACCCTCTCAAGTACAGCTATATAGACTCACACCAAAGATCGATACGTATAACGACGCAGATAAATGCCGAGCGGATCTTTCCACTGACTCCGGCCAAGTAAAAGAAAGGAAAAAAAAAACTAATCCACAAAGTAGAGCACGTGTATAGGAATTACCGTCAGTTAGAAAAGAGACAAGTTAATTACCAGTCGACACAATGGCCAGAGCAAACAATACTCCCGAGAACGCGCTTACTGAATCGGGCCCGCGCTATCGGAGCCCGACGATGTATCCCGTCAATCAGGAGCGATTTAACTAACTCACAGCGACAACAAAGCAAAAAAAAAAAAAAGAAAGCCAGCAGCGGCGCTGACATCATAGCCCAGCGGCTGTAGTCTCGCGATTTTTCCTCCTCAACTTCGTCGAGCGACAGTGTAGCCAGCGTGATCGGGACGTGCCCAGCAAAATTGCGTCGCCCGCGTGAAATTGCACGGCGCGAGAGGGGGTTGAGGTGAGGGAGAGAGCGAGGGAGGGAAGGGCTCGACACACTCCCATCTCAGCCCTCGAACTTCCGCCCGTATATATGTGCACACGACTCTCCTCGATTTGCATTACGTAATTGGAGAATCCGATTGAAGCCGCTGCCGAGAGTGACGGAGATGTGCCCTCTCCTCGCCCCACCTCTGCCTCCTCTCTTTCGTGCCTCGACTGATTGGACGTGCCTATATAATATCGCTCGATCGCTGATCCCTCCCCTTCTTTTTTCCGAGAAAGTCCGCCTCTATCCCTTCGTACGATCTGCACTTTTCATTTATTCTGTTTTCTCTCTCTTTATTTGCGCGCACTCGACGCACAATAATAGCGCGGAAGAGCATCGACGCGTTGCGTTATTGGCATCTTGATTGGATTAAACTATTTTCTTTTTATTCTTCTTTTTTTTGTCCGACTAACGAGGCCGCTCCCATTATACTAATGAAGTGAGGCACCGCGAAATAAAAAGAGGGAGGGAAATTGCAGTCGATACAGCTGCAGGTATTATAAGCAGACAAGCCGCGGCGAATTACTTTTCATTGATTAGGCCGCAGTCGGCGCGGCTCAAAATGTGCACGAAGCGCGCCGAGGCGCGGTGCTCGTTCGATCGATATTTAAACGCATATAATAAGCGAGAGGCTCGCGCACATCCCTGGCTCTCTGTAACCGCATTAATCAGCGCCCCGAAGGGTGATGTGCAACTTCGGGAAAATTCGGGAGCTGCGTCGATCGAAAATTCATTCGACGCTCTCCGCGGCGAAGTAAAGTCGCGTCGGTGAAACGTATAAGGCTATTACGGATGTTCATCTTGATTTGTCAATGCTCCCTTCGCACAGACTCGATGCATTTACTCGGATGTTCAACCTGTTATTAATTTGATCAGTCGTTATATTATTATGACACTGAAATTAGCAGAAGATTCGATGGCAGCCGATTCGAAAAAATCCAAGGAAATTGCCTAGAGCTTTGTAATTTTCAGGGCTCCTTTAAATATCGATACGGTAACTGCAAACAAATTTTTGGTGGGGAACGTGATGATTTCATCATGAAAATCGAATCGGCTGCTATCGAATCTTCTGCTAATTTCAGTGTCATTATATTATTTATATAGTTCACTAATTAAAGTACGTGATGATTTATTTTTTCTTCTTCGTGTGCATTATGCAAGGAAACTGCAATAAAATTTAATATCGTCGATGAGACATCAAAAATGAGCCGGTAGAATACGGTCGGTAGGTTTGTTAGTAAATTATTTATTTGCCACGGCAGTCGCACGACGTTACAGCGCGACGTTACGTCATGAAAGTCGTTTAAATCCGAATGGCTGGCCTCTTATCAGTGTGCGAGAAGATTAAAAGTTGTGCGCAGTAGAGGGTAAAGTGGGCTTCTCTTCAATCACTGTAGGAAAGAAAAACACCATCGCTAAAACGCCGCTATTTCAGCTCTTCATCCGGGACAAAGCTAAGAAAGTAACGATTTTTTTCGTTAATAAAGAAACTCGCGAAAATATTTAGAATCACCGCTCTCGGACGAAGCCGATCGAAGTGCATTTTATCACTTTTGAGGAAAAGGCAGAGGTCGCGAAACAAAGTAAAATAACCGGCGAGTCCCGGCTGCTTCGTAAAGTTGCCCGGGCTGCGGTCGGGCTTGACGTCGGGGGAATCCCCGCGAGGATCATCGGTTACGCGTCGCGGACTAGGGGCGCAACCCCCGAGGCGGAGATCGTGACGAATTATTTCTTGCCCGGGGAGAGCGGCGAGACCGACTCGGCGGTGACTCAGCCATTATTAACTTTGATTGACTTGTTTGTATCGAGGTATCCACGAACATTCTCCGCCTTTTTTTCTCGGATAACTGCGTCTTTTGCTTTTTTGTTTCTTCTAACGATCATGTCTCGTTCGCCAAAAAGTTTGGCTAAATTAATCACCTTACATGAATAAATAAGTATTTCACCTTTGCAGCATGTGATGGAGGAAGTTTTAAGGTTCAATATTCTAATTTTTTTTTTTTTTTAATTACAATTTTCTAAAGTGCATATGTTATTTATATTCTTCTAATATTTCGAATTTATTTCTCAGCGTTATCTCTCAACTTCTAAGATCCGATAAAAAAAGAAAGTATACTTTATAAAGAAGTAGAAGATTAATATAAAATATGATTAATTGATCAAACAGTGCTTGATTAAACACGAGTATTAAGAATACCGGAATAAGACTGAAATATTTTTTATCTCTTCAATTTACAATAATTTCGCGTGAAAAGCTTCTCTCGTCGGAACAAGCGAAACTCGGTGGACGCTTAATGCACGGACATCCGAGTGAAGCAACGCGAGGCGTCCGGTATAAATTGGTCGTCCCGAAACTCCGCTTAATAAGGGACCGAGCTTCTCCAAAGCCAACCCTCGTCTCCCCTGGCTTCGGCACACGACAGCGCTGTCTGGCAAGTGTCATGCAGCAGCTCGCTCCGAAAAACGTCGCGCGCGATCTTCCCCTTGGGGGGTGGCCGCTGTTTGTTTTGCTGACCCTCCCGCGCCGAGGCGGGCGAGAAAACAAGAAAAAAAAATTGAAAAATAGCCAGCTCTCGGGGATGCGGAATCGAGTGTCGTCCGAGCCGTTTGTGATTTAAGCGACTCGCCGAGGGGTGCGCGAAGCCGTGAAAACGCAGCAGCCGCGAAGGGACGACTCTTTCTCTCGCCACGTGCGCGCGCGCCCCCCCGAAAAACAAAGAGATACGCTCGTGCTATTTTCGTGAATAAGCGCAATTTCGTTGACTCGGCTCAAAAAACAGGTCCCGCCTTCGTCATCGCGCGCTCCTTGGTGTAAAAAGCGAAAATATTTCCAAGAAAGAGGGAAGAGCTGCTGCTGATTCGCTCGATCGGACAATCAAGATATTGTCCATCGGCTCCGCTCCTGCAAATATTTAATGCCTCCGTCGATCGATCCTCGCCTCTTCAAACACACGAGTCCGCGCGGAGAGAAGCATTTACTTTTCCTCCGGACAGATTTTCGCTTCTCGCAGAATATTCGCGTCCAGTCAGTTCCCTTTGGGCGAGAAAAGACTCTCCTCTTGAGAGTCTCCTCTTTCTGAAATCCCGAAAAGGACAAGCAGTCGAAACAAAGAAGCGTCGCAGAGCCTCGAGAAAGGGAACTATTTCCGCACACTGTGCCACGCGCACAAAGAACCCACCCCCGGCTCGCGCTCCGGAGCAGCCCCTTCGGACGCCGTGAGAGCGTAAAAATTCGCGCGACCAATTAAATTCGGGTTTCTAATTTCGAGGGAGCGAAAAAAAAGCAGCAGCAGCAGCAGCAGAAGAAGCAGCGAGAGAAAGGGCATATGCAGGCAGTGAAAGAGAGGGATGAAAGCTTAAAAATGGAACGGTGAAAAAATCACGATCCAAGCGCGGGCGAAAGAGAAAGAGGCCCGCTCGTGCGTTCTATATATAGTATAGCGGAGTAGCGCGGCGCGACGGCAGGGGGGATAGCACGTGCGCGCGTTGGCTCGACCTTGAAGGCCTGGCCTTCCGTCCTTTCAGCTTCATCGATCGGCGCATGCGCGTCGCCGCGCGTTCGACCGCAGCGGAAATTCAAAGGGGAGGCTCTCTCTCGCTCTCTCTCTTTCTCTTTGGCTCTCTCTCTCTCTCCCTCTATCCCTCGGCGTCGCGCTTGGCGTTTCAGCGGCGGCAGGAAATTGCAGCGGGCTCTATGGGGGCCTCGCGGAGATTACCGAGAGACTCGCTGATTTACGGGTGAAGGTGTGCTCGTCGCTCGGCCACCGTAAAGCCAATATAAGCTCGGCGCTCCGGTTAGATCGGTATTCCTTTGGCACCCCCCCTTCTGTTCTCTCCGCGACGAGGAGCTTGCGCGACGCGAAATTAGATTTGCCGATTGTGCAAGCTGTGAGCGCGTTCGGTAAGAGGGGCGCGGCTGATCGGAATTAGCTCGAATTTCAGGAATACCCGCGGATGCGTTTCGCAAGCTCGACGCGAAAGCTCAGCGATGGGTATGTATATGCGCCCTTTGGCAGTTTATGACCAATCGGCTGGCGGGCGTTTTTTTATATCACCGATTTGACAGTTCCTATATTTATGCACAAAGACTGATTCCATGGGTGAAAAAAGTATATAGTCAATTATACCTTTTTATTATACTTTATGTTTTTTTAGGTTGTTAAGAAGTAGCGCTGAAAAGAAATTGTATTTTATTAAGGACTCATATGTATATTCAATTTTGGCATCCACGCGTTATGTTTTCGACGCATGGAATTTTGTCTCTGCATATTAGACTAATTTTAGAACTTCATCGCGTTTAACATATATTATATTGGCGCGGCAAGTCGTCACCCGTTATATAGGAAACATTTAATCAATTGCACAATCCTCGAAATAAACCAGAAAGCGATACTTAGAAGCAAAAGAACGAACCTATAAAAAGATACAATAAAATTCAATTCCAAACGTAACAAAAAAAAATACAAAATTTATCATTCAAATGAAAACGGCGCGCGGACGTCGTGAGCCACCCACCCGCAGGCCCCAAGATAAGTAACGATAAGGCAACGGAAGTGACAAACAAAATAAAAAAAAAAAAATAAAAAAACACAAGACTGGGACCAGAGAAAAACTTTTTTTTTTCTTTTTTTTTCAAGGTCTGGAAGCGAAAGCTTCGTGGAGTCCCAAGGAGCGAGGGCGAAAGCGAGCGATCAGGCAGCAGGCAGGAGCGTGCCCTCGGCCCCGGGCACGCCGGGTAATGTAAGCGCGGGTGAGGCGCGCGTTAGAGCGGGCGGCCGTGCGTCGGTAAGGGCGAGAGAGGCGCAGCCACGGATAGAGACGGGCGTGTGCGTCGCAGCGACGCAGACGTACGTCCGAGCGGGAGAGAAAGAGGGGAAAAAAAAGAGAAAACGAGAGGGACGTCGAGAAGGAAAGAGAGAGAGGGCGGGAGGGGAGAAAGAGAGAGAGATTGCAACGAAGGGGGACTCTCGCACTTGGAGAACAGGGAGCCACTCTGGGTTCACTCGGTAGGTAAAGAAGCGGGTGAACACAGCTGGTGGTATCTCAGTTTTCTGAGGGCGCTGCCAACGGCCGCCGACCGGACACCTAGTCGCACACGCCTGCTCGCCTCGGCTCGGGGGAGCGTTCGCGAGCGCGCGCTCCTTACGTGGACCGCATCTCCGAGGCGCCGATCGCGCCGCCTGCCAGTGCTCTGATGGATCAGGAGCTGCTCACTGGACGACAATTTTTTCTTTTTTATTTTTTTTTTATCATGTAAATTTCGTTTTATTTCAATTTATTTTCATTCATTTCTAGTGTGCATGCCTCTAGTGGTTGTAATTGAGCTGTACAAAGGAGAAATAAAGATTGCTGTTTAATTGTATACCCAATCGAATTCTTTTCTCTTGCTATGATGATACCAGTCATTCTATTTTTTTTATTTTTTTTTTATTTTTTGTTGATATACACGTCTGTACAAATTTTCTTGAATTTATAAAGAAATAAAATAAAATACTTCTTTTTAATTGCAAAAGATTATAATATAAGTCAATCCTTGTACGATAAAAGTGAGCGTGCAGAGGCAATCGAAAAGAAAAGCTGCCCCCGTCATTGGAAAATCGAACGACCTTCGTCCGACCGGACCGCGCCGTTACCACTGACATCGGCGACCCATCGCGCCGCCGTGTATATACGCGGATTAGCCGAAGTGCTCCGTCAAAAGGAAGAAAGGAAGGAGATAAAAAGCGCCGATCCGCGTATACCCTCTTCGCCCACGCCGAGGCGCAAATTAGCGTCAGTCACGCGCCTCTAATGACATCATCATCCGCGCCTCTTTCGCTCGGCTCGATCGTTATCGCGCCGCTGCGCCTTCGATCACGCCCACGCGTTGGGAAGCGAAATAAAAGAAAAAAAAAAAGAAAAGAAAGAAAGACGGACTCGCGTGCACGGGAGAGCAGGACGGGGGAGGGAGTGAGAGAAAGCCAACGTCCGTGAATGCTCATTGTTGTCGCGCGCGCCCTTTGTCGGTGATCAAGCCCGGTTTTCGTTTCCTTCTTCGCTCGCGCTTCTTCCACCGACTCGCTCCTTTGTCCCCGATGCGCCGGACTGATTACGCCGCGTCAATGTGCCAGCTGAAGTGTCGCGATGTCCCTTTCATGGATTTCGGATCTCTATATATAGTCCATTACGCGATGAGATCTTAATAATCGTTTGCTCGATCGATTTTTTTTTCAACTTTTATTATAAAATAAGAAAAATGCTTTTTTGTATAGACAAGAAATAACGTATGCAATTATTACGGCGAAGAAAGCAAGTCGAGATTTAATATTAATTAATTTTCATATACGCTATAAACTAATAAAATCCATCGTATAGGAAAATCCGACGTGTCGCGATGTCCTTTCCATGGATTTCGGATATCTTTTTATAGTCCATTACGAGAGAACTTAATAATCGTTTGCACGAGTTCAAAATAATTTTTTTCCTTTTTATTATGAAATATAAAGTATAAAGTATAATATAAAGATTTTAATATAAAGATAAATTTTTTATAATAGAAAGTATAATATAAAGAAGCAACGTATGCAATTATTACGGCGAGAAGAAAGCAAGTCGAGCTGTAAAAAATCTCCTTACTTCTAAACTAATAAAACCCACTAGAAAATCCAATCACACTGATCAGTCCAACAAAAAAAGGGAGAAATTAGATTACCCCGCGAGCGCGGCCTTATACACTTATATACGCGTCGTCGGCTTCGAAATCGCGGCTGGAAGACTGTTCCCTCGCAATTAATAACCCAATGGGAAATTGCAATTAGCGCCGGTCGATTCGCGTCCCCGGTTTTTCGCCCCCAGGGCGGCACTTAGTTAGCGTGCGAGGGAGAGTTGATAAGGTCATCGCGGGGGCGTTATCAAGCGCGAGGAGGCGGCCGACGGGTAGAGGGGGCCACGTGACAGCTGGGACATGAATTATTGATCGGGGCACGTCGCCGTTGTCGCGCGGCGGACACACGACCGCCGGAGGATACGCAGACGGGGCTAATCCCGCGTGCCCGCCGCTGGGTATAGCGGCGCTTAATACGCGGGGAGCGAATAAGGGTTTGATGCATGAGAGCACCGGCAGAACTGTGGCGGAGGATCCGGCGGTTTTCGGGTCGCCGAGTTATCAAGTTTTCATTTGAATGATAAATTTGCAGGCGTCGCTTTTGCAACGCGAGTGCAGAGTATTGAGGCGCAGGTTGCGAGCGCCGCGAGGAAAAGTGAAATCTGTTCTCGAGTGAGTCATTGGATAAGAGGAAACTTTTTGCGCGCGGGTCGAGAGATAAGATTGAAATCGTTAAATAAAGCTGCAGTTTTTTTTTCTGCACTTACTACAATAAGTCCTTAAAAACTCTTCGTATCTCGATGCACTTTAACTTATTCTTTAACGACACTTTTCATCATTTATTTCTCTTATCGTCGTAGCTATTCTTTATCATTTAATTTTTACAAATTAATTGCGCGCGAAGAAATTGAATCACATCTTTTCATTCCGTTTATCGGTAGTAAGTAAATTACCTGAGAGTTAATGAAATCAGCAAACAAAGGGAAGAAGAGGACTCCTTCGATCGACGTTAAAATGTGATATTTTTTTCAAAGCGTTATCAGCGTCGAACTAGGCGATTAGGCGCGTTATCGCCGGCTGGTAAGTGGGAGCTCGACGGTGTCAGCGCGCGTGCACGCGCTGCGCAAGGTCGCGCGCCAGCTGTCAAAATCAGCTGATGCGCGCGCGCGCGAGCCGCGATCAATCAGCTGATGCGCTCGCGGGGAAAGCGAGGCGCGTCCGGCTTTTCCTCGGTCGCTTTTTTTTTTTCTTATACTCCAGTCGAGTCCGATCGATCGCGTTACCCAACTTCTTTTTTGCGCTCGAGTATTATCGAGCATATAATCTACACACGGGGCGTCTGTCGGTGACTATAGTCGATGGGATTGCGCGCAGGGCAAACGTAGAGTAGTCGTTGGATTCGACATAAATCAGGATTTTTAAAACCGAATGGTAAAGTTTGTTTGGAGAGACTTCTGCGCTGCGGAAAGTAGCGTAAAGTCATCGTGTTTTTTTCTCGCGCGCGCGCGTTGCAGCACAACGTAACGTTAAACCGGTCGCTCTATTTTTACATTTAAACGAGAAAGAGTAGCGCTGATACGAGGCAGCCACGCCGGCCATTCAGAGCTCCTTCGACGTGTATTTTAGTTGTATTTTTCCGCGTTCAGCGGGAATATCGGAAAATTGATTTGCATTCGATAAAAATAACCGGGCGAGTGTATAAACGTCCGCTCGGCTCTCTCCTAACGAGCCTTTGTTCACCCCCTCCCCCCCTCGGGGAATTGAATTTCTGATAAGCCGATACGCCGGGGGATGAAAAACTAAAGGGAACGATTGATAGAGCCATTATCGAGCGGATAATTACGTTAATTTTCTTCATTGTCGGCTACCAAGGCTTTGGGGTTACCTCCGCCGGCACAAAAGGGAAAGTTTACGCCCGAGCACGAGGAAGTTTTCGAAGGCACAAAGTTTTTCACGGAAGGACTGCTTACGGGGGCGGCTTATGTAAAATTGAAATTTGAAGCTTTTGAAGCTTCGCGTGCTCTCGCAAAAGCTTTATATAAAATCTGTAATTAGCTCGTCGGTCAGCGCTATCGATTCGCTCCTTCTTAAGACCGTTAACGCCGCCGCGACTTTCATTATCTAATGAAAATTCACTTGCAAAAAGGCCACTTGAACGGTAAATATTCCCCGGTAAATATATTAAGTGCTATAAATAAAGAAGTAGCAGGCAGTAGCCATCATCGCAATAATTTTTCTTCAACAATAAACTAAGGCACACGGTTAAGTGATTCAACGGAACTATTGCGAAATAAACTAAGCAAAAAGGCGGTCTTAAGTGGAAACAAACGGGTACGGCAAGACTCGTGCAAACACAAAGCGATACGTCGGTTTTATAAAAGCCTCTAAAGTACATTTCACGCGTTCGGAGGCAGAGCGACGGGCTCCTTCGTAAAACATCTGTACATATGCATCGGCTCGAGTCCCAATAAGCCGGCGAGTCGGAAAATCCAAGCGGCTCGTCGACGCGTCTCAAGTGCCAAGGGAAAATGGCCGCTCCGGCCGTTACGTAAGGCCCCGAGAGCGTCCGGTGCAGGCGGCGGCGCAAATTGCAGCTATGCATTTTTGGCTGCTCGCGGGTGAAAATAGGCGCGCATCCCCCCCCCCCCCTCCCCTCGGCTACTTCTGTCGTGGCGCGTTTTCCTCTTCTTCTCGCCTTTCCCGCGCTCACCCAGAGACCCGCTTTTCTATAATTAAACGGCGAAGTGGTGCCTTTGACTTGGCCACCGCCGCCTTTTTCGAGTTTCGCCGGTCCGTTCGATTTGGACGCGCGACAAGTGGCAGCGCGCGCCCGCGAGTCGTCCGATTTCATTGGACTCTCGCAGCCTCGTCGTGCACGCGTAGGCATTCGCAAATGTTTGCGCGCTTTGGAGGAGCGTGGACCGTTACGCGTTTTATGCTCCGTTGCGGGCAGTTCAACGCTTCCTTTGTTGCCGGTTCCCGATGAAAATAAACTCATCGGGACGCGCGTTACTCGCAGAATTCACGATCGTTTACCGAAGGAATTCGACAAATGTCGTAAATATATATATATAGAAAAAATTCGGCGGAGAAATGCTCCGCGCTTTAAAATTGAAAACATCTTAAATCAACGAGGAAAGTATAATAGCCGTACAGATAAAAAGAATCTTTCCTGACAAAGTTGCTTACTTAATAGCTATAGCGAAGGTGACTTTAAATCTGACCAAATGATTAGGAACTAATAGTTAAGAAATGGATTATCTGCTGCATAAGTAAGGCGTGGCATTAAAAGAAATCGTGTATATTAACTGCATTGTTGAAAATCCATTCGATTCTAAACCTTGAGATAATGTTTAGAATTGGACGGACATAAGAACATTATTTTTTTAAGTAGTTCCAAATTGAACATAATTTTTGTGTATTAATTATTATTTTACATGAAGATAAGGGATTAGATTTTTAACCGTGTGTTAATAAATATTTCTTTACAGCGTTAAGAAATATTCACTTATGACGAACGACATGAGAAAATTGATTGTTGATTGTTAAATGAAAGACGATTTCTTGAATCACTCTTTTTACCTGTGCGTCTAACGCCGAAAGTCTTAAAGAATTTCGCCTGGATGGCGGTAACGTACTTGGAGAGAAATGTTATAGTAAAAATTACTATGTTCTGTAGAAACAGTGGGATATACTCAACCTACGGCGATTTTTACTATAAAACAACAAAAAAATTACAATTTTTACTATGTTTTATAGTAAAAATCGTCATAGGTCGACTACGTCCCACTGTTCCTGCGGAACATAGTAATTTTTACTATAGCATTTCTCTCCGTGTATAAAGAAACTCAGCTGGAACGGAGCTGCGGCAGATCGAAGGAAAATAGAATCCGACGGCGCGGCCATAGGCTGCAGCGGACGAAGAAGCGCGGCCGGCTAGCCTTGTACTTTGCCGGGCGTATATTATTATTTCCAGCGGCTCGCTCGCCTAACGCGTCGCCGTGACATAACGTCGCTCATTACGCAATGCGGCCGAGGAGCTTTTGCGCGGACCGACGCAGCTGAGCCCCTCCCCTCCTTCCCGCCTGTCCGGCCTCTTGCGCGCGTAGGTATATACACACGCGGTGCCGCTAATTGCCTTTTTTCGCCCACGCGACTTTACCCCCGAGCGCGGACGATCGATCATCTCGATGATGCATCGTTTGCCGTTCGTGTTTTTCTTTTCTCCGCTCGGCCGCGGAGTTTCTTCTTTCTCTGCGTCCTCAATCGTTTGCAAAATAAAATGCTTTGTCTCGCACTGCACGCGATGTACATTCTAAACCTGAACTAAGCACTCAAATTTTATTGTTCTATATTTTATAATTATGTTACGCACTTTATTTACTTCATTTAAGTTGTTTAGTGTTCAACCGTAAAGACTGCGATAAGTGACTGTTGTATTTAGTGATTCTGCAAATTTACTGCGAAACTGTAAAGAATAAAAACATAAATGTTTGAAGTACTTAAAAAACTGTGTAATGAGGTAATATTAACTTTCACTGCTTCCACTTTCAGAGAACAGATTCGTGCTATTTTCCAGCGCTTCAAAATATTTCTGAATTTTTTTTTCTATAAAAAGAAGCGCAGCCACTAAAATTAATCATCGCCCGAGTTTATTTTTACGGCTGCTTTCAACTTGTGTCGCCCGGATAATGACTAAATAAACGGAGGAAAACAATGCCGGGCGTGGTCGCGTGAAAAAAAAACTAATAAAATTAACAAATGCACGCGACGACGCATAAATTTTTGCTCGTGTCGGGACTCGAGTGCCTCGCACAATGGCGAGAAAAAGGGAAGGAGGGACGGATGCGTTTTTTTCAATCGTCATCTCGTCGCTCGCATTTTTTTTTTCCACGCGAAGACGTCGCGGCGCCGCTTCCGGTGATTTGTGCCGATGACGTTACCGCGATAACGGGGAAATTGTTCATCCAGCGATTGCTCTGCCAAATATGTGTATATCTGTTTTTGCGCTTTTCTACAGGAGCTTACTAACGCTATTGATCGAGGCTCTTTTTCTCGATGGACAGTGACGAGTTTATGATCAGATATAAACATATTGTTTAAAGTGTCACAACTTGGAATAATTATAGCTTTTTAACTGAACATAAAAATGTTATCGCTCCGTGGAAATTAAAGATTATTTTTAAGAAAAAAAAAATGAAGTGCTGAAACATTAAAAACAGATAATAAATAACAAAAAATAAATTATAACGGACTTTTTGTCGACGTCTATAATATCTTTCGCGATGACTCATTGAAACAGTGTTCATAGCGCGATTTCCTCGTACAGACCGCAAAAACCAAAGGAAAAAAAAATCAATTTTCGTTTGATGACTATCCATACTTGCCCGTTTAAAAAAAAAATCTGCTCATTACACTAACAAAGCGATAATACTTCAAATATTCCGCTTAGGAAAGACACATCCACTGGCGTCATACAAATGATGGTGTCGGTCGATAGGCCGGAAAAACTGCGAAGGTCAGTCTGCGCACGCGCGAACTATATAGCGGGGAAAGCGAAAATATATAAGACGCGCGAATCTTTATAGGCGCGCGGATGTTTTAAGTGTTTTCCACTCGCGAAGCTCTTTAAAAGCACCTGCCGCCGATAAGCCGCTCATGAAAATTCAATCCTCGGTACATGCACTTAGCGTTTCTCATTCGGAACGGCCGTCAACGATCGGGTGTCGCTCGCTCGCGCGACGTTAATTATTCATTATGGCTTTTGAAATTTTGTGCCCCGCGAAGTTATATTATAAGCTCCGCAATCGCTTAGTTCGTATTTGCTCTCGCAGCGCATTTCGCACAGTTTGCGGCTCTGAAAAATATTTGCCTTGGGGAGAGTTGCTCCGTTGAAATGAACGCACGTACAAACTAATTTTCGCGCTAAACTTAAGTTACCGTAGCGCGGGATGAAAATAAAACACAATTTCGAATTGCTGTTTGCCTCTGTACAACACCGTCTTACTCTACTATACCCACTTCGTTTGTGCTCCGCACAATGTAGGCCAAATTCTAGAATTCTAGAAATAATTGAATTTTCAATTATCCGCGAATCCCTCCTTACTCTATAGAAACTTAACTAAAACAAATGGAAAATTGTATTCCCTGATCTACCGCTAAAAAAAAAATCCATGTGGCTCCATTGCGCTTCTACTTAACTGTCAATGCGGTAGCGAATAAACTGCCTACTTATCTGCGGCGTCAATGAAGATGCGTCCAGAGAATGAGAGACAGGAGGAAAAAAATTGAAAATCCCGCGGCCTCGTGCGTGTCCCGCATGCACGGCCAATCCTCATTATTCATTCAGAAGTCGCGTCCAGCGGCAGCGGCTAATTCAATAATGCCGATAGCAGCCGCGAGGTGCGAGCTCGCGTGCGCGCCGTAAATTATCGCAGAGGCGCAGGAGGCAACCTCTGGCCTTTCAGCGCCGCTGACGCACGAGAAGACGTGCCCGCGTCGTCCGACCCGCTGCGCCGTTCGACTCCCCACCCACGCATCCCTCTTCTCTTTTTTTTCAGAAGCTTAAAGCCTGTTCCTCGGCGCGTGTAATTTATTACCGTCATCAGTTCAGTATCGACGAGAAGAAAATCGACGATGAGGATTTTTTTTTTATGGATTTACAATATATAGTTCAATTATCAATTGATTTCGAAAGAAGACTGTAACATTCATCTTGTTATAAAGAACTTCGATCTTCGTGATCCATATTGTCGTCTCTAACGAAAAAAAGTATATTTTAATTTGCCATTTTTTAAACTCTAAAGTAAAATAAATTCTTCCAAAACTTTATAAACTTATAAGGGCACCATACGAACGATACCACAAGTTTACCAGCTTCTGGAAGAGTTTAATTTACTCTATATATTAGTGCTTTAAAAATGTTAAATTAAAATAGGCCTTTTTTTTGAAATGTGCTTTTCTTCGTTATATAGAGGTGACGATAATGTAATAGTTCGTCAAAATGAAATAACTTTATAATGAAAGTTCTCTCAAGTTCTCTCTTTGCAAAAATATGATAATATTTCATTTTACATGTATATGCATTACCGGAGTTTCATAAAGTCCAACCGAATTCCCGGAAGACGCACGCGCGACCTGCTCCACTTGCTCAGCCCGCGAGAGCGTTATCGCTCGAAAAGTAATCTCGCTCGTAGTGCGGACGAAAATCTCGAGCCAACATGCCGCGGAAACAAAGGCGGCCCAGAGCGCGCCGCCCGCAACACCCCTCGGCTCGACCTTGCGGGCCAAGGCGACGCGACGCATAGATCGATGCAGGCCTCCGTCGCCGCCGCCGCCGCCTACGGGGGGGACATACGATTCCGCTGCGCCGTCGACACCTTCGCCCTTCGCGAGCCGCCGGACACGTGTTGCTTCTTCTTCTACTTCTCGGATTTCTGCGGCCGCGCGCGCTTGATCGATGCGTCTCGTCGATTGCGGGACAGATTTTCTCTCGTGAGGTTCAATTTTTTTTTGTTTTTTAAGATTATGATGATCGATTGGGGCTTGCGATAGTCAAGGTCTCCGGGGGTTATATTTGGCCTCTGTTGAGGTTAGTAAGCAGCCTTATAATAAGTTGTGGGTGAATGGATAAATATACGTCGTAATGATTACACTGAGAAAGAAGTACTGTTAAAATTATTATGTTTGTCTGGGACAAAAAATCACTATACTGTATAGTAAAATTTGCCATAAATACAGTAAAAATTACTAATTAAATAATTTTAGTCTGTGAGCACCATCCTATACAGTATAGTAATTTTTACTACACTGAGAAAAAATTCAGTTGTCGCGCAACTAACCATTACTTGTTTTAACTAATTTTAACTTGTTTCAATAAAAAAAAAATACTTAATTCAACCAAATATTAAATTAAATGAAACAATTAAATATCAGTTGAAAAAACTAGTCGTTACTTGCGATTACTGACCTTATTTTTCAGTGTAAACATTTCTCTCGGTGTACAAGAAAAGATAGCATTTTAAGGAAGCTGGCAGACGCATTTTCCTTGCGTGCGGCTTCCTACAGATTCGCCAATGCGGAAATATTCGAGAGAACGGGGATGTACAAAAGGAAGCGCGAAACCATTGGAAGCTATTTTCCCTCAGGCGGTGAAATTTTTTTTTCTCCGCGGGTAGGAGCGACTTTCCCGTTACCGCTGGGAAAAACTCGCGGATTCGTTATCGGATTTCAGTCGCGCTTTGCATCGACACGCGCGCACGGGCGACCCTTTCGTCCCGGCGAACTTTCGGGCTGCAAGTTCCCGCGGACTCGAAGCCGACGCCAGTCGAAAGTTTTTAACTGGCGCTCCGCCCAGCATACGTGCGGGGGGAAACGCGGCGGAGGAAGGAAATCGAGTGTACGCCGCGAGGGAGGCGCGGAAAATCGATGTGGCGCGATGAAGAACGCGAGGTTTATTGATATAAAGTGGACGGGAGAAAATGGAACGCGCGCGGGAGCTTGCGAAAAAGAGAAATTTTAAGTGTGGACTGTTCCGCAGTAATATGTTAAGCTATACCCAGTTTTAAGGTTGTTTTTTAATAATTTGGGTGTACTATGGATTCTCCGGTGTAGAATTAAGCAAATAATTTAAAACATAGAAAAGTTTTTAAAAAAGCTCGTCAAAAGTTTGATCTACTTTTATTTCTTTTTTTTTTTTAAAGAAATTAGCATTTATAGAAATGGGTGTAGGTACTGAAAAGAAATTTAGTTTTTATTATTTACTGGAATTATACGTTACAAAAATTAGTAAATACAAATAGGAAATATATGTAATTATATATTAATAAAAATTTTAATGTTTAATTAAAAAAAAATTAACTTCTGTATGAAAATTCTCTGTTATCCACATGGCAAAAAGTTTCTCTAACATTTACGATAGAAATTGCAGGATATCAGTACAATTTTTCCAAGAATACTCGAAAAAATTACAATAATTTATGACAATTTCGACAATAATTTATTGCGAGAAAATTCACTCAACGTACAAGTCTACTGTACAATCTCCGTGACCTCTACAATTTTAAACTTAAATTAATTTATTCGATGAAAAACCATAAATACTGTGATTTCATAGAAAAAAAAGCACATGAGCTTACGAATTGCCTCAAATAAATTGGAAAGCTCTCGTTTAAATCGCTGGAGACAGAAATTAAACGGTGAAAAGCTCAGTAGACACTGCCAATCCATCTGCAAATCTAGAAAGTCGCAAGGAGAGCACGGCATATCGATTTCGCGGCTTTGGCGTAACCGGGTCATGGGTTCTCCCAGCCCTCTCCAGGAGATGACACGAGATTCATCAAGCTGTCGCGACCCGCGCCTCCTTCCGCGTCGACCGCCTCGAGCTCGGCGGAAACGCGACAAAAACTACCGGAAGCAAGCCTCGCCTCGTCCTTGGCTCTAACTCTCGAGTGCATCAGGGGAAAATCGCGCAGATTCCGGACTGATTGAAGCGCGCCCCCAGGCGCTGGATGGAAAATTAAATTCTCATTTGGTGTCTCGCTTGCGTTTTTCCTCAGCCTAATCAAGTTTTTATCGGCAGATTAGAAAGAGAGAGAGAGAGAGAAATCTGCCGTCTTTCTCGGCGCTTACCCGTTAAATCGGTCTCGGATTCAAATTGAATTTAACAATACATGTCGCTCGCACTTCCTTTAAAACGCGACCATTCAAACATTCAAACGCCAACGCGCTCTTCTCGCCGAATATCTACAGTCGCGCAGAAAAATCGTCTTTTATTCAGCGGCTGAAAAATTCAGCGACCACTCAAAACTCCAGCGCCGAAACTCGAAACGCTAAAAAAAGCTTCTATCTCCTCTCCGTTATTCTCGCTCGATCTCGACGCCGTCTTCCCCGATCCTCCCTCAGTGGGCGCAATGAAAAAAAAAAAAAAAAGAAATTCAACGAGATCAGCGCAAAGCGGTACAAAAAAAAGTGCAACCCGCGGCTGCACCACCTCCCCCTCCTCCCGCCGGTCGGTCCGCGCATTTCCCAGGGGTGACCCAGTTTCGTCATCCCCCTACACGGACTTGCGCTCACACCGGCGCGCCTCTCGAGTTTCACGCATGCACCATGAAAATCAGCGGCGCGTCCCAGATGCCGAGCGAGTGGGAGACGAGAGGCAGCCACGGCGGCGGCGGCGGAGGAGGAGGAGAGGAGCTCACCTGATCCCAGGCCGCTCGCGCCCCTGGCTCCAGGAGAGGTGGCAAAAGGTCAGGTCGACCTACGCGCGAAATTGGGCCAAAGCCTTCGCCTCCTCTCTCTTCCCGAGGCTGCGCGCGATTCGCGATTACGCGCGCAACCAGAGGGGGGGTGAGCCGAGGGGTCGAGGGGAACGCGAGTGAATTACGCGTGCCGGCGACGGATATGCGGCGGAAGAAGGCTCGGAGGGAGGAAGAGCCACCGCCGCGCGGGGGCGGAAAAATACCGAAGGACGCGCGGACTACTTGGCGATGGAATCGCTAGTCGACGTCGCACTCTGATGGGCTGCTTTCCAAATTGGATGTAATTCACGTAATAACTATCTTAATATTGGTTCTGAGTCAATAATGTTACCGCAGTAATCGCTCTTTTTGTATATTTCATTTTAAAAATTTATTATTGGATATAGTAAGGGTCTGTCTTACTTAATCCTTATTGCAGAATAATATGTTATTGATGGAAAAGTTTCTATGGATTTTCGTAGCATTTAGTAGAGGTACATATCGACGACAGTTCTCATTAAGTATATAGACTTTTACAAGAAAATTTTATGAGAAATTCTATTACTGCACTTTTTAACGCACGAAACTCTATTTTCGCAACACATTTTAAAATACATTGTGCAATTTATTTAAAACTATACAATTTATTTAAAGTATTATTTATTTTTAAAAAACTTCCATTTCGACGTTATAGCCTCCGCTTTTTTTAGTTTCAGTGTATTGATTTTAACTTATTCCGTCACCCACTGCAAATAGAAATCAACTGAAAAGAGATTACCGAGCGCCGCAGCGATTAAATAAACTCTCCTCAAAACCTAGCATTCGAGGCGGCTTTGAAACGCAGCGTTTTGCCAGCAGAGACACTCGTGTGTCCGCCATCCTATTCACACATGTAACTATTCTTTCACGAAGTTAAGCCGCAAAAAGCAGCCAGCGAGGCATGCAGAATTCGCGGAAAAAGGCCGCGCGCGATCCACAGGTTGCGCATGGAATCGAGTGTCTGCTTAGCCCCGCGGTGGAAGAATCCAGCTCTGCCGTTCTTTTTTTTTCGCGTCTCCTACTTTCGCAAGTAGGCCGCGACGGGGGGGAGGAAATTCATTGTCAGTGTACCGCCGCCTCCCTTTACGATCTCCGATTTGTCTCGGCGAGATCCGGGGATATAGCGCCTCCGCCGTGTGCGCCATCACCTCGCGCTATTACTTCTCGTTTCTCACGCTCGATCGACTGGTCCGGTTTTTCTTCGTTATCGCGAAAACAGTGGCGATTTTTTTTTTTTGCGAGGCGGGGGTGTAATGCTACTTTAGCGGACTAAGATGGTCGAACGGATTTACTCTGCGGATTTATTTTTCATTTTTTTTTTTTTTTTGGCCTCGGTACACTTGGCTATTTCTTCTCTTGCGGGTCATCCTTTCTACTTTATATCTAGAAATTTTTCGCGAAATGTGAGTAATTATACGGCAACGGTTATATATTTTTTGGTTTTTACGACTGATCTTTATCGAGGCTTCGCTCGTATTGACGGCCCCCGATGCGCCGATGGTAGCGTATACACGTCGGTCGCGAAGTTGATCACATCAGCCGTAAAAATAAATTTAAAATTCAATTGAATCGGCGTGTGCACACCAGCTCGTAAAATTCAACTATCCACGTCGTTCCTGCAAAATTCACGAGTCGCTGTGCGCGCCGCTCGACAATGCGAGAGTTCATATCAAAAGCCAGTGGCGTCAGCCTTCCGAAGCAGCCGCAATACGCCGACCGAAGAAATTATTCAAATTGCATGACGCAATCTGCACTGCGAAAAAATTTTACCAACCTTAAGTATTATCACCCCCTCCGAGTAAGTTCCGTATTTAAACAAAAAAAAAAAAATATCCCTTTCGACAGTTTCCCAATGAGCAAAAAATGACGCAACCCCAGTACGAATGTAACAAAGCAATAATCGCGCGTTTCCCGGAACCAGCATAATAAAATCAGCAAAAAATAGTAACCCCCTCGGCGGTACAAAATCAGGGATCGCGAGCTCCTCGAAATCCTGGAATAGAGAACAAAGAGGCCCGATCGCGGAGGCGCGAACTCGACCTACTTCCCCGTCCCGCTCGGCCCCATGGAGCGCGCGGGTGCACCAGGACGCGCGCATCCTGCACCCCCCGCCCCCTCCCGCCACCGGCGCCGTAGTCCACCTTGAAAAAGGGGAGAGCGCGAGGGAGAGAGAGAGAGAGAGAGAGGGCGCGAGAAAAAGCGCCCGCTCGGGGGGTAGTGCGCGTGCGTGAGAGGGGAAAAGGGGCCAAGGTAGAGGGGTTGCCTGACGTCACTCGCCCGCGGGGAGAGGGTGGTCGCAGGCTGGCGTGAGCGCCGCTCGGCTTTCGCCGACAGTCGAGTGCTTCGGGGGTGAGCGGCGAGTACCAGCGATGTTCCTCCATGCGGTCTCTTCGCGCTTGGCGGCCTGCGGGGGCGGCCCGCTGGAGAGGGATCCTGTAAGTCTCCGAGGGTGGAATGTCGCGGGTACCAGCCAGCCTGACGTAAGTAAGACGTTCGAGGACGATCGAAGTCTTTCTTTGTTCTTCATACCCTCTCGCATATCATTCTTTTCGCTTTTTTCGATTTTTTTTATTCTGTACTTGCGTCACTTTTTCGACGTCAACGTTGAACATCATTTTTTACAAGTAGTTGGAGTCGTGGAAATCGCGAGATTCAGAACGCTTGGAGTTATATCCAAGAATCTTCAGTGGGTGATGAATTATAAAATTTAACTTCATTCAGTGGAACATTCGATTTTCGCCATCAACGACGCTGCACAAAGTGATTTTATTATTATTATTATTATTATTATTATTGTAAAAAGCGCTCTTGAAATCTACCGCAATTTAAAAATCGATAGCCGGAAGGACGATTCCGCATTCGCGTTCATTCGGCCATCATTTTCGCGTCAACTATTTTTCGTCGTGAAAGCGCGTCAAATCGGAAAATCCGTACGCTCGGATGACGTCGATTAGAAGCTTCGAGACTTTTTTTTTCTCTCTTTTCGCGAGACTCGCTCGGGCGTCATTACGCAATCCTAACGGACTCAGGACGCGCGTTGCGCAAGCCTAAGTCGCGAGTAATTAAAAGACGAGCGCTAATCGATGAGCCCCGGCAAAGTGTCTCTCCCGCGGGGAGGCTTCTCATTTAAGTTCGAGGCTCAACTTTTTGTTGCCCGGTTGAAGTTCGCGAGACTAAGTTTTGATTGCCCCCGTACCGTTACTAGATTAGTTCGACGGTGGGACGGGCTCCGCCGATACGGTCTACTCCGTTCAATTAATTTACGAGTGTGTAATTGGAAATTGTATAGCGCGGGGTATTTGTGGAGAATGTTACCAAATGGAAAATGAAGTTTCTGGTGTTTCTATACATGTAGTTGGATTAGGACGAGGAATTTTCGTCTTTCTAATTATACTCTTCTAATATTTCCGTTTAAAAGATATCAGAAAAAGTAATCGTTCTTGTCAATTTTAATATGTTCTTCGTAATATGCAAGTCCAATCCCCAGCTTGAGCGTAGATAAAAATGAATAGTATTCTAAAATAATAAGTACATAAGTAGCCTTAAAATAAATACGTTTCGTACAGTCTTCGAATGAAGCATTCCAAGATAACGTCGAAATCGCAAAGTGCATAAGAATGCATCTAATTATTTCATGCATTTTTCATGTGGCACTAAGTAATATGCGCGTACAATGCGCGTGATTAAAAAAAAAAAAAAAATCTACACGCCGAACGGCTCCTTAAAGAACTGCGATGACCTGCGTAAAAGCCTGGACGTGCATTGACGAGCGAGAGAGAAAAGCGAAAAGACTCGGTGCTATAGAGCCATGACATTGAACGGGCCGCACACGAGCGCAGCGGTGTTGCGGACTCTCCGGCGGAATTGGGCCAATCCAACGCGACCCAGTGGCCACGTGTTGCTTCGTGCGCTCGTGCGCGCGCCCTCTCTCTCTCTCTTTTCTCCCCCACCCCCTTCCTTCTCGTCCGACTTCCTTCCTCCCGCCCGCTGCTTTCCTTTTTCTCTCCCTCGCAAAGCGAAAGCTCGCGTTTTTTCCTTTCCCGTCGCGACAGTTCGCGGGGGAGCTTCGGCTTTCTCGGAGATTACATACTGGAGTGCTCCGGACGGAAGTGACTTTGTACAGTTCTCAGGGCTGAGGTATGGTCGAGGGTCTTCGGGGTAGCCGACTTTTTATTGTACTTTATCCAGAGTTTCTAGCCTGCATCCTCGTGATTGATGTGCTGTACACTTTGATCGTGGCACTCGGGCGTATATCGTGCGGTTCGCGGCCGCGCACCGTGCAAGCAAGTAGTAACAGTCGCTGCAGTCCGGGTGAAAGTTAAGTAGAAAGGGTTGCGCACGGGTCGGACGTCGCGTCGGATCTTGCAAGGTAACGTTTTTAATTAAAAATTTTTAATTAAATTCGCTTCGTTTCTTAATTAAAAAATTAAGCTCCACTCAAAGACTTTCTCTCGCTTTGTGCAAGCCACACGTCAAATATTGACTGACGTTTTTCCAGTGTTTATTAAGTCGAAAGAACCGAACGATCCGGAGCGCGAAAAAAAAAAAAACGAAAATTACTCGAAAATAAATATCCCTTAAAATCCACACGGATATCGCATGCAAATGAGAGTGTATAATTGTATGCAGAGGCACGCGTTTTCTGAGGCTTGCTCGGCGTGATAACGTTCAAGGTCGAGCCTCGTCTTTTTGTTCTCCAACTTGGCGAAGTCCATTAGCAAACTTTTCTGGCGACTCGCCGGATTTCTTCATTCGGAGCAGACTCGAAGGTTCTCATCGCGGTCGTCGAGAAATTAATTAATTCGACGTACAATAAGCCCGGCCTACGACGAGTCCAATTGAAGAAAAACTTTCTATTTCTTCGCCTCGATCGCACGGCCGATCGATAAGGCATGAAACTTTCAGGAAATACCGTTGAATTACTAATTGAGAGTAAATACACACTCGCTCGGCGGGCAAATAAATCATGAGCATGCGGCTCGGTAAATTTGTTCAGCGACTGTGTTTGCGCCTCTTGGTGCCTGCTGGACGAATTCGCCGTGCTACGTTGCGGACTTTTAAAAAAACAGAAAAAAAGAGGGGGGGGGGGGAAAGTATATAATCCGTGAGAGAAAAAAAGTTGAGCGATGAAAATGAGCGATATCCTCCGTGCAGCGGCTGCTGCAGTGGCATTGCGACTCTTAACGGGCGTATATCTGAGCGGAAGGCCCCGGCGGCTAATTGGCCCGGAATTGTTATCGAGAGTCGCGTCTATTCGCGTCCGAGCGAGTGCGTGTGCAAGCTCCCGTGGCGAGGCTTACGTAACTGTACGTCTTTATTTCTCCGTTGGTCTTTTGAATACTATACGCGAGTCCAGATCCGACGCCGTTGTTGTCGACTCGTTTAATTAATGATCGAATTATCCGCGATTGCTCGTTATTTTTTTTATAGAACGAAATAATGGATGATAATTATTTTTTTTTTTTTTTTGTAAAACAGCTCGTATTAATAATAGTCTGCAGTGTATTTTTACATTGTTGAAACTGGTTTCGACCGTTAACTCTTGGTCAATATTACTTATCAATCAGTGATAGTCTTTTGATGATAATAATAATTGCTTTAAAATATACTGTCTGTTAAAAGTAAAAGAGATTCATATTGTACTGTTAAAGTGATGTTTGAAGAGAACAGTACAATATTTTACAAACAGATTTTGTCATTCAGCATAAAAAGAGAAACTCAAATAATAAGCACTACTATAATAATAAAATAATATCTTTAAGTAGTTTAAAAACAGTACAATAGATGAAAGATATACTACTCGAAGAAAATTCTCTACTAAAACTTGCATTAATCATTTTATCATGTATCCTCACAGACTATATGACATTTTTATATAAAATTTCAATTTTTCTTTTGCACAGCTTTTTAACAAATTTTGCTACAGCTCTTCCATAAATTTTACAAGAAACTATTGTCATTTTTTCCTCAATGTCAGTGAGTCAGTGAAGATATTAAAATGAACTACACGCAATTTTTAGTATAGATATTTTCTCCGTGGGTAAAAAATATTTAACGTTCATCACAATAATATCCTGCAAAATTTCACCACATTTTCAATAAACTTTACACTACATTGTACGCTATACTATTGCTACATTTTTCGAATAACACGACCTTCGAGTCAATACCATTGCAATTTTTATTAGAATTCTTTTATCCGCGCAGCAATCAATAACCGCGAATACGAAAACGGTTGCAGTCAGTGTGCGTCAAGGGAGCAGTCGCGCACATCGCGTCGTCGGGGCGGAGAATACGATCTCTGCACCGGGTCCACGCGTCTCGCCGCGATTTATACCCGGGACCTGTGCTAAGATTACCTGCAGAGAGTCCCTCGAGGGGAAGGGGAGGAGGATTGGAGCGCGCACACCTGGCAAATAGCACTGGCGCGATCCTCTTTCCCAATCCCTCGCCTCTCGCTATTTGCACGCAGCCGTCGTGGCCGCGCGTGATCCGCCGCCGCGGTATTTTTGCCAGGACCGACGGGGGACTCGGATCGATGCCTATTTTCTCGAGGGCCGCGCGCCTGAGTTATTAACTCGAGCCGCGGCGCGCGAATACTTAACTGGACGGATATTCGCGCGCGACTCGATAAATCGCCGACGAGGCTCGTATGGAGACGTCATTGGGAATCGGTAATGAGGCGGAGAGGCGCGGGGGACGCGGAGTCGAGGAAAGCGAGTTTTTTTTTTTATTCTTGACGTCGACGAGTTTCCCGTTAGCTGCGGATGCTCTTTTATATCGCTGCCTTTTACACGCCGTCAGTTCGTCCGATCGTCGATTTAAAGCGATATTTTTATTACGAGCTGCACGCGATTGGAGCTTTCGCAACGCTAATTTTTAAAAATGCAGTGCAGCCGTGTTTAATGGCTGTACGTTTAAATTCTGAGGCATGTAGGTTCGGAATTTCCTCAACTTCGGCTTGTGGAAACGTCGAATATTCTCAGGTTACAATTTTCCCGGTTCTCCCTCTCGGTCCGCACACACACACACACGCCACTTCAGACCAATTTCAGTCTGTGCTCTCTTCTCTCGCTCTTCGGTTTTCGCTTCTATCTCGCTCTCTTTGCCTCCCTTCCTCTCGCGAGCGAAATAATCGCGAAATTTCGAGGCGCGCTATCGCCAGCTGAAAATTAATTTCACGCAACGGCTGCCTCGCGAGCGATAAGAGTCCCGCGCCGAGCGCCTTTTCGTGCTCCAACGCCGCTGCACTCTCCGGGCTTGTGTGTACACTCTTTCTCGATTTGTGTTCGCCTATTTACTGCACTCCTCTTTTTCCCGATGCAAATGAAATTCTTTGATCTCCGTTTTAGTATGATTGGAGATTTAAGCAACGACTGTAATAAACTTAACTTTCCTTTCCCTCTAAAATTCACTCAGTGAAAATTCTCAATATGCACTGACTTTCAGTGAAAAGTGCGCAACTGAAAGATTCAGTTGCGCACTTATCACTGTCTTTTAGTGTATATACACTGAAAGACAGTGAATTCTCATTATTTTCACTGGATGGATTTTAGAGAGTTAGTCATTGGTTTGCGAAAAACTAATTTTTGTTCATTTTTTTTTTATCGTAATTACATTCGTTATTTGTATACATTAATAAATTATTATTTTGTTTTGCGATTGTTTTTTTTTTAGGTATAACGAAATTAGAATCTTCGAGCCTGAAGATTATCATAGAATAATAAGCGATAAGTTCACTTGACCTGTATATAAATAATAACTTATTGTACATATAAAGCAAACACCACTCAATAGAATATTCTCTCAAAGTTAGCGTACAGTTTGCAATCTAAAATTAAATTCAATATTCATAAATGCTTCCTTCTACTGTACGTTCATCATCGCTGAACAGATTAAACTTTAATTTACATTTTTATTAAAGTACTTTGAAAGCTCTACACTTTAGAACGATAAAAAAAAAATGCAATTACCAGTGTGACAGTTACGCGGACTTACGAAACGTCGTCAAAATCCTCACCTCCATATTAAATTTTTCTAAAAAAAAAAAAGAAAGGAAATCCCCAACGAGCTTAAGCACCCCCTTCAAATTTTATTAAAAAATAAAGAAACTCTAGGGGTACATAAAAGCCCGACGCGAAGAACCAGACCGACCGGCATAATAGACACTCGCGTCTAAATTCGAGCCGTCGGAAAAAACAAAGTCCCGCGCGCCAAAGGCACCAGAGAAAAAAGGCGAGGAAAGGCCAAAACACGATCGGACGTCGATCGGTGCGTCCGCGGCGCATCGCGTCTCGCCCCCTCCGTCGAAAATAAACTTGGGCGAGAGACAGAGACAGGCGCGCAGGGGTCCACGGGAGGAGGAGGAGGAGAGGAAGAAGAAAAAAAAATTGCATATCGGGAGCGCGTCCCAGATTAGAGGAGGAGCTGCGATTCGGGCTTCGCTCTAGAAATCCAGTGCCATTAAGCGCGCGAAACAAGGACGCCGCTGCTGCCTCCGCGTCTCGCTCCCTCGGCTTGGCTTACGCAACCACGCGGCGATTTATTTTCGAACGGCCGGCGAGCGCGCCTAGAGAGCCGTTGGGTGCATCCTCCGGCCAAAAAGCTCGCCGCGGCTCTTTTTCCCCCCTCGACGCCAGCCGCCAGTCGATTTACGGTGCGATTGAGTCACGGGCTCGAGGCGATGATTAGGAGCGACTACACTCCCGGCTCTGGGGGGCTTTTAGAGGGTCGGACACACGGCCGCCGATTGCGTCGCTGCGCTCGAGAGCTTTTTCTTTTTCGAAGCTCGAAGAGACGCGCGTTTCGCGCTCTTGCGACTGAAAGTTTACGATGATGAGGAAAAACAAGTTTTTATTATACGAATATTCTTTTTGTCAAGTGTCATAAGCTGTGTACGTCGTTCAATTCGCTTTTAGCTTGTTATTATCGCACTCTTTTGGAATTACCGATAAGGGCAGTTGGTAATTTTAAGAAAGTCGGTAATAAAATGTTAAAATCCGCGGAAAACGAGCGCACGATATATGACTGCGGCAGCTCGACTCGACGATTTTTCGACGGATGTGACTCTCCGGCTGCACCTATTACACACACCAGTCATTAATACAGATAGTCATCTTCCGTAACCGTTACATGAATATACCTCTGTACCGCTATTACGTTACCGAATAGCGTAGTTATAAAAAGAAATTGAATGAATCCCTCGGTCTTCCTTAAATCAATTATAGATTAAAAACTCGCTACTCTCCAGTGTATAGGTACATACTCTCCACGCGGCGGGCCATAAAACACGAGCAAAAGTTGCCCGGAATCTTCAGGGCCTCGTAAAAGGCGGGCGCGCGGAGACGAGACCACCGGGAGCCCGAGCGTTTTTCCGCAGCCCTCGGCCCCTTGCCACGCGTCTTTGGCAGCGGTCCCCATTGCACAACAGACTTATACTAATCTAGGTGGGCTCCCCGGCTCTCCTTCTCTCTTTCCCGTTCGTAAGCGTCACCGCCGCCGCAGCCGCGGTGCGCGTTGCGCCGCTGCAGTTGCACGAGTATCGCGCTCCGCGTCGCGTCACGATTGTCTTCTCTGTCTCTCTTTTTTTCTCTCTCTTTCTCTCTCTCTTCGCCCCCCTTCTTCGCTTCACGTCCACTTCTCGGGGGATGATTGCGGCTCGTTCGACGGATTGATCTTGTGACACGTGCTTCATATTTATTTATAATTTTTTTTTTTTTTATCAGTGACGAATTGACGCGCCCGAAATAGTCGGATCGTCCGTTGTGTTGTCACCGTCGCCGATCGTCTTTATATTTAAAATACCAGCCGCGGAGGCGCGAATATCGGTAAGCGACGAGTGCCAGGCGGAGGAGAAAAGCATCGCGGCTCGCGGATCGATGTGCAGTCGCGCTCTCACATATATAAATATATAACGGGCACGCGAAGTCGGCGCGACGAAGGGGGGCTGCCGCCGCGCACCGTGTCAGGCGGCGCGCGGGGCCGCATCCCCGATTATTAAAGGACGCGCCCGAGCCGCGGAAGGTTAGCCCGCCGTCGTCGCCAATTTCGAAAGCCCGGCGAGATGGCAGCCTGCCACGCGGGCCGCGCGCGCTTTGGCTCGCTCTTATAGCCCCGCGCACCTTGGCGTATAAGAGGCTGCGACGCCGCCAGGTAAACAGGACAGTCGTCGCGACGCTCGCGCTTAACGCGCGCCGTTCGAGTTAAATAAAAAAGAAAAAAAAATAAATAAAAAAATAATAGTGAATAAGAAAAGAAGAACGCGGGCGACGCGCGCGAGTGTATTGTGTAACGCCACCGGGGCTGTATATACGTGTGTGCACGTGAGTGTGGGTACGCGTGCGTCCTCGCGGGAGCGCACCCGAGCGCCGCCGCCGTCGCGGCGAGAGCCGAGAGTCTCCTAGGTCCCGTCGGCGCGTCTAGCGCTAGTCGCTCGTCGCTCGCGCTTAAGCTCGCTCGCCTCGCTTTTTACGCTCGCGCGCACGCGCGACGCCTCGCTTCTTCCGTTCCTCTGCAATTTTTTCTTCTCTCTCTTTTTTTTTTATCTTTCTATTTTGTCTTTAAAAAACATTCGTCGTCGTGACTCGGCGAGAGATCGTCGGAGAGGCCATCGGAACAAACAGTGAATCGCGCGAGCAGCAGCGAGTAATTTTACACCCGGCGGTCCGCTGCGCCGTTAAATTTAGCCGGGCGATTTGGGTTAGTCGGGCTTTTCTTTCGAGGCGCGCGCGCGCGTGATTAGTCCGAGGCCCGGCGCCGAATCGCCCGCAGCGGCGGAAAGCTCCGCGGAAATTCGAGCCGCCCGCGACGGTGATCGGCAAAGCCGCCGCGTCTGTTAAGTAGCCTGCACCGGAGAGGCGAGCGCTGCACGGTGCAATTACGTCACTGAGCGCGCGTTTAGTCGGGGAGAACGCGCGATAAAGTGCCGAGCGCGCCTGTAAAACGATCGGAGCTAGAACGCCTCTTATCGGCCTCTTACAAAATCTCCGCACTTTGCGGGCCTGCAATCGCGCGTCGCCCGCTTTTCCCGACTTGCATCGAAAGCTCGAAGTGAAAACGTCGCGAAAGTGCCGCGTATATATACAAGCTCCAATGAGCGCAAAATAAAACGTAATATACTCCGAGAGAGAGAGAGAGAAAGAGAGAACCAGGGGACATCGAAGTGTTCAGTGCAGTAGTATTGTCATGTAAAAAAAAGAAAGAAAGAAAGGAAATGAAGGAAGATAGGCAATAAGGGAATAAAGACGGCGAGGAGAATAAAATAAAGAAAGAAAGAAGGCAGGCTGGGGCTCGTGCCAGATGCGCGTTTACACGAGAGCCCTGAATACTGTAAATGCACTATCTGGTACGACATCTCTCCTGCCGCCTCTCCGTGGCCGCTCTTCGGCCCAACCCCCCACGGACGGCCTCCTCCTCTTCTTCTTCTTCTTCTTCTTCTTTTCTTGCGCCGTGCATAGCGCAGAGTGTGCGGCAATGCAGCCATCTCTCGCCCACCTCCGGGCGCCGCCGCCGCCGCCGCCGCCGAGTGCACACATGTAACAGTGACGTGATCATCGTGAACACACATATATGCACAGAATAGAGACATTAGGAAGTATATCGATTGCCGAGCGCGCCTTTTTTCACGATACGACGACGCTCGCGCCTACCCCGCCCTCCTCTCCTCTTCTCTCCTACTACTGCTCCCATAGTGCGACGTGCGCGACGTGGTGCTGGGAGGCACACGAGTGCGATCGCCGCCTGAATTTCCTACGATTTCAATTGTCGCCGAGTCACGCTATTTATCGTATACGAAACGAGCGTACGGAATGAGAGAAAAAAAAAAGCAAACGAACGAACATCAAAACGAGCGCGTATGCGCGGATGACGATTGGGGATCGGTATATATCGCGGTAAAAGAGCCGCTACTAAAGGAGCCGTTTACATAACACTTTTTTTTTTCTTCTCTCCGCTCTACGACGCGTTATGAATATAAGTATATAGCGTACAGCGGGTATATTCTTTTCGTTGTCGGATAAAAATCGTCAGCTAAAGAAGTGCCAGTAAAAAAAAAAAAAAACTCGGGAGTTTTATCGCCGGGAACATTTTCCAGTGTGTCTCGCCCGCCGAGGCGACGAGGAAGCAATTATTATTATTACCTCGCCGGCCGTCGGGCTATCGATGCCGAGAGCTGATATCGAGTCGCGGATTTTCGAACGTCTCGATTGCCGGAAAGTTCAAGGACGCGATCGGCGAGCGCCTTGCGTAATCAATCGTCCGACTGCTGGTCACCCGATACGAGGCGCGTTGATCTTTCCTCGTGGTTTTTCTCGCGTTTCGTCTCCCCGGACTTTCGTCCGTCCGCGCGCGAGCTCAAACGTCGTTAATAAGCGGCGTCGCGGGGAATTCCTCGTGTGTTAGTCACTCGACCCGTGGACGCGCGTAAACAACCGCCAGCGCAGTTGTCGCCGCTTCTTCTCTGTCGAAACTTCGACCCAATTTTCTTTTTTTTTTATTTATTTATTTATTTATTTATTTCGGTCGCTTTTTTAGCCGGAGACGCGCGTCGCGATTTCCTCGGGGAAAAGTCGCGCAATACGAGGTGTTTCGAGTTATCGAAGTATACTCTCGGGAAGGAAAAATCTAAACGAGTATTTATCATAAAGTCGCGGATGAATGGCGCGAGCGTCGAAAAAGTGTTAAAAACACTCCGTCTCCGGGGAACACGTGATCGGCCGAGATTCTTAACGCCGCCGATGATCGCTGCTATCTGAGCGGCGAGAGAGTCGCGGACGCACGTGGATCCCGTACGTTTTGTCATTCTGCTTGGGTTCGAGGCGATCGTTTTTTCTTTTACATCAGTTTTCTGCTTGAAATGTGCTATTGGGTTTATGGTTGTTATTGTCGAACGATATTTTTAAAATAATCAACGAGTATAGATAAATAATGTGGGCAGTGATATTTTTAAATGTCTATCGTTCGATAACCCTTTGCTTAAAAGCAAGATAATTGAATATATATGAAAGTAAATAAGCGCCGAATTTTTTTAGGTGATCTATCATATTCTTTGTAAACTTTTTTTTTAACGATACTGCGGGAAGAATTAATTAAAATATGTACTTTGAAAAAGAATAATTCGGAAGCGAGGCAAGGGTGATCGTGAAGTCGAACAAACAAATATTTACACTGATTGTACGAGTGTTACTTATCTCGCGTTAAAGTGACTGAATGAAGACTTCTTGCGAAGCGCGTCACTTTACGCATCACAAACCTTGCGTTCCACATTCCGAATAAATCTTCATCAGCTTCTCAAACTCGATGTTTCAGAGCTCGATTACATTATGTGCATAGGACGTCATAATGGAATGCATCTGGCATTCCACACTTAATTTTTTTTTTTTCATCCTTATAGCAATACTGTATACCGTATACCGAAAAGGAAATGCACAAGGATATATTTATCGCAGCTATAATAAAAATATAATAGAATCAATTTTTTTTGTTTTTTAAATTGGAGGTCGGAAGTGTCTTACTGCATACGGACACGAACTACTTGCGCAGCATCCATTATACCTGTAAGAAGTGTCCGTGCGGCTGTAAGAGTGCGCCGCGAACTGTCAGCGCGTGTCTCCATTGTATATACGCCCGTGCGTCTCTTGTGCAAAAAACAAAATAGAAATATATGTATATCTACGAGAGTCATTGTCTCGCGACTGCTTCTTCTTAGTGCTATAAGTTTTACCGCTTTTATGTACGATCAAACAATAAATTCACATTCTGTTTGCCATATTTTAGTTTCTGTCCATCTCTCTGTCTCATTTTTTTTCCTACTTTCTCACACGAGCCCACACACGAACACAATTCTTACACACGCACATTACGCCCAGACATACATTTCTCTGTCACTCTCGCAAACATCTTTATGTTGCTGTAGTTGTAAATGAATTTTTTATTTTTTTCAGTCGATCGATCGCTTTATTTTACTTGTCATGCATATCGTGACGACTTCAGGTGGGGTCGCTGTTAAATGTTATACTCGCTTATCGAATTAAAACCGTGACATGCGCAGAAAAAATAAAGATAAGGAAATTGAGCCACTTTTAAATAAAATTAGATAATCTCTTTGAATCTAAAATAACGTTATTAGCATGATTACGTACTTAATTAAAATGATATTATAATTAAATGAAATTTAAAAGAACACATCTCAGTATACAGTTTTTACGCGCATATAACAGTAAATTTTCAAGCGTCTTCCATTGCACTATTAACGGAAGAAGTCATCAAAAGCATCGTCGATCATCATCGCAGCGCAGCTCGCCGCCACCTCACCAGTCATCAATATCTCATCGATCTTCCCCGAAAAAGGCGCGTCTCGCCTCCTGCAGGCAAATTGCGATCAGCCGCCGCACGGTCGATCGGCAGACCGATCCAAGGCCATCGCGCATATATAAGCTCGTCTGTTCCTCCGTCGAAACTGGGTCAAGTTCCGCCTTTTGATGTTTATAAACCCGCTGTTTCGCGTCTTTTTCTCCCGCTTCACATTTTTTCGACGCGCCCCCCGCAAAATTCCACCCCTCGATTTTCCCACCCGTGAATCAAGGCCACCCCGCCTCAATTCACTCATACATCGATCGCTCGGCGGAGAGTCGTGATGCAATTCGCACTCGGCCGATATTAAAACCCAAGCGTAATTCATTTATGCGCCCGCGAGCCCCGCCAAGGTTTCGCTCGCTCTTTCAATTGCAGATTTACGTGACGTCGCGCGAACGCGATTGAATTTCGCCCGGCGACTCGCTCGCCCCGAGTGCACGCGAGCGTAAAAGCTCGAGCACTTCGCCCCCCCTCCCTCCTGCTACGCTCGAGGATAAGTGGGTCGGCGAGATTCGCAAAATTATTTTTGACCCGCGCGTGAAATCCATCGACGTTTATATTATGCATCCACGTGTGTGTGTGAGTGTGTCGGCCGCCCGACGAAGTTCAATGTCGCCGAGTCCTCGCGTCCTCGCTCCCGTTTGCGCGACGAAAATTTGGCGCTGGCGAGCTACGCTCAAAGTGCACGTTTACATGCGATCGGCACCGGATTCACCTCGACGCAATCTTGTATTACTCAATAAACTCTCCGCGATTCCGGTGTTCTCATACCCTTTTCCACTGCATTTTGAAAATGGGTGTATATAAACATTATATTATTCGATTTGCATCGATAGCATTATATACACACGCTGCATAATTAATTAATCCTACCACGGCAGTAGTCACTACACGGCAGTCAGTGTATGCATATTTATCAGTCGCTCGAGTAAGCAGTAGAATTAAAAAAAAAGTTACATTTTTTGTATAAAGAAGTATATAGTAAGCTCGTATGTAGGATCCGGGCGAGCTCCGTCGGGAAAATCGGCGAAGCGTGTACAGGCGCTCGAGCAATCTGCCGAGGCGCACGCGTGCGTTGCGCAATCGCCAATAAGCGAGCAAGGTCGCTGCTGTCCGCCGACGTGCGACTGTACGTGTGCGTTGACACTTATACGCGTGCGCTGCAGCCCGCGACCGGAAGCTGTCCATCGTGCCGGCAATGTGAGCTCTGCTCCTCTTCCATCATTTTTTTTTTTTTTTTTGTTTTTTTACACAGTCGAGGAAAAAAAATGCCGAAATTGTGGCGTATACCCGACACATTGCGATACGGTCCCCTTGAGGGTAAAGAAAGGCGCTTTTGTGCGCCTTTGACGAAACTTGACGTTGCGGGTGTAGGGTAAGCAAATAAATTTCGTTGATGTGTTTTAAAAGCTCGCAGCGAGAGAACGAAGGAGAAAGAAAGGCAGGCTTTTAATCGTTTTAAGTAAAATTTGTAGTCATTATTGGATTAAACTGGATTTCGCAGAGTCAATTTAATTAATGTCCTTTTATACATCGATCGCCTGACATCGAGGCTAGAATCTAACATTAAATTACAAAGCAAATATAAATATAGCGCCGAAGTATGCAGTCGACCTCTCCCAACTCCCCCTCGACACCCTCTTCACCGCTGGCTTTTAAAAGAAAATCGTATGATCCTTGTCACTCAAAAAAAAAAAGACAAAGTAACTCACGTAGAATAGAATAGAATAGAATAGTCGTTAATTGTGAATTACAGTATCTATAAATTCTACAAATTTCAATATAATAAATTATTGTTTGAATATCGTGTATATATAATGAATATATAAAAATGTATAAAATATGATACACGCTAAATCAGTTAGAGTGAAATTTGATTGCATTGAAATGAAATTTTTACTCGAAATTTAGATTGAAGTTAACTCCCTCGATTAGAGTGAAATAGAATAATTTTTTCATTCAAATATAGAGTGAAAGGGTAGACCAGAAACTAAAAAAATTCAATCTATCAGAGTGAAATTAAGTCATTTTACTCGTTTAAAGTGATTATTTCACTCTACCAAAAAAATTTTCAAATTTAACTCTATGAATGACTCTAAAAAAAATAGTGAAATTTCACTCTAGCGACTTTAGCGAGTACGCATATACCCGCACACATACGAAGAGCAACAAAAAAAGAAAAAAAAAACAAAACAAAGCACAGCGTGCATGCAATTAAGCACCAAAGAGGCGAGCCGCGGGGGGTAGTAGGTATATAACACCTGCAACAAAGGCGCGGGAGCTGCATCACGCCAACCAACCGCGGCTCATCGACTATGCATCGATCGGCCGATCGCGCATGCCCGGCACGCGTCGCGGCAGGAATGCAAGCCACGCTCGCCGCCGCGGTGCATTCGCGATTTCGTCAGCTGCCGCCGCGGCTTCCGCTGCGACTCTCTCCTCCCCGATTTAAGGTTAAGGTCCGTGCATTATGCGCGTGCGGGGGACTTGCGAAACGACGTTGCAGTGTGCCGGGCACGCTCCGAAAATAGGAGCCGCAGGAATTTCGCCAATCGTCGACAACCCCCCGCGCGCGCGCGCGCGCGCGCCTCCGAGGCGACGGCCGAGAAAGTCCGGCTTTCGCTCTCAGTCGGCTCCCGGCGATCGCTTTACCTCGACCTCCGCGCCACCCCACCCGACGGGCGTCGTCGTCCCCCTTGTCCTTCTCGTTGACGTAAGTGAATGCTCGGCCGCTGGAGTTGACGCTCTCCGCGGAGGTGCGAACTTTTTTTTTTTTCGACGCCTGAGTCACATCGCGCCGCCGCTCGGCGATGTGTGCCGAACGTTTCTTGTTTATCGTCGGCGCGCGACGTTACTTACTTTTTAATTACGGTGTATACGTACACCTCGCCTCTCTTTCTTTTTTTTTTTTTTTTTTTTTCTAGAGAGGATCTTTTCGTCCGCCGTTTACACGACCCATATTTACAGCGGAGCTCTGCTCGCGCGACAGTTTAAAGCTATAAAGCAAACTTTTTAGCCGCGAGTATAATTAAGATTATCGTCGATAAACAAGGCGCTGAAGTGTACCCTCGCCTCGAATTGAAACTCGAAGAACAATTTAAAAATTTGCAACGTCGCATGAAAATTTCTAGGCGCTAG
>JAWWEN010000038.1:9580530-9604553 GCA_035582955.1 Sycophila texana | reverse complement strand
GACAGAGATGACAAAACTATACATCCTTGTCTAGCGCTTAGAAATTTTCATGCGACGTTGCAAATATTTGAATTGTTATTCGAGTTTCAATTCGAGGCGAGTGTACATTCGAAACAAAAGGCAGCATACGACGGAAATTAGGCTGTCGTTTGTTTATCCGCGGTTAGCTTCGCATTCGCCATCGATTAAACAGTCGCTTGGGCGGAACCTGGACGCACGGGCCGCTTAACCTACGGATCTAAGGAGCCTTCGGACCGTGGCTTTTGAAAATTCGCGATATGCTGGCTGCGGCGAGCCGACCTTGATCGACGATTTCAGCCGTCGCCCGATGCACCGCTGGGAATGCGCAAGAATGCGACACTCATCGAGGGAGCCGGCCAAGATGCAAGCCGCTGCGCTTCTGCGAAGAAAAACTGGGAGGGTGAGGGGAGGCGACCGGCGTGTTGGCAGTGTGGTTAGCTGGTTGTGTGACTTAGAAATCACGACCGCTATCGGCACTGCAATTATGACGGTCGCCACTCAACGTGCGGAGGCTGCTGCACCTGCCCGTCGCCGACGCCCCGCCGATTGCGCAAGCGACCGCGCATCCATCGCCTATTTTTCTTCTTTTTTTTTTTTGTAGTTTCTCACGCTCTGGTTAACTATTTTATACTGATTTGTACGTGCTATGACGCTTCGACTCGACTATCCGCACTGTTGCGATTTGTCGATTTTATTGTGTAATAAAAAAAGTGCGAACGAATTTTTTTTTATTTATGAGAAATAAAATTCAAATGTGCAGGTTGATAAAGAAAATTATGTACGAAATTTACGGTTATTATCGCAATGTGAATAAACGAAAATTCGATGCATTAAATGAATAGTCGCTCGATCTACTTCTTCGTGCTTGTAGAGGACGATCGAAGTGTAGTTAGAAAAAATTGTATGCAATGAGTTTTATGCACTTGCATGAGATAAACGAAACGGATGTGAAACATTTGTATTAACCGCGCGATTACATAAGGGGCGTTTCCTTCTCTCGGATTGACGAAATAATTGAGGCGATCGCTAATTTTTGCGAACGATGAGTATCGCACCTATGCGAGCCAATTTCGAACGTTTACCATTGTGCAACTGGTCGACGCGATCCCACAAACTTCGCATTGTTCCTGCGATTTTAATAAGCAAACATTTTTTCCTACGGCAAAAAAATGCATCGTCGATTTCGACGCACCTACATACACGCCCAGTTTAAAAAATAAAACAATACCTAGCATAATATATATGTATATACATTATCTATATGAGACTAAACGTGGATATATGAAGCTAATGACGCGATCGAAGGTCGAACTAACAAACTGTCTTTATTTTTTGTTTTTCAGATCGGCGTACGTGTCGTTCGGGGGTTTGCTGATGCGGCTACAGGGTGACGCCAACAACCTGCACGGCTTCGAGATCGACCAGCACATGTACCTGCTGATGAAGAAGCTCGCCTTCTAAGTGGCCGGGAAGCCCGACACCGGAGGCGAAGACGTACAACTGCGAGGCGGCCGATCTCATCGCGAACCGCGAAAATTCACTTCTCCAACTCGCTCTTCCTTAAGAATGCACTTCCTGTTTTCAAAGTATTTCCTTGCTCGAGGATGTGAAGCGAAGAGCGAACGGAGCGCAGAGATGCAAAATTTTAAGTTTGAGAGGCCCTTGTAAATGCAAATAAATGAAAAAAAGTCGCTTATTTTCAGTTCAAAGTTTGTCACTTATAGTAAGTGAATAACTTGTTTTTACTTTAAAGTAAATAACTATTTAGAAATGAATTTTAGTTCTTCGAAATTTTGTCCAAGGATAATTACATTACATGCATTTGCGAGAAATTGTAATTAATTATTGTAAGAAGATCGAAGGTAATACCTTTTTACTTCGTTTGGGCAATCTTTAATTATTACCACTCAATTTCATGATGAGTAACTTTTTTTACCGTAACTACCTCTTTCTCTGCATAAAAAAAAAATAAAAAAATAAAAAAAATAAAAACGAAAATGTACCATTAAGTAAGATAACACCTGTAATGTTTCCTTCGCCGGACACTGCCAACTTTGTTACGAAGATTTTATAATAAACAAAAGAGAAATAATAAAAAAAAACATTTAAGTATATCTAAACTGCACGATCTGTAAATTCAATGACTGAGAAAACCCTTGCCAGCAGCGCTTTATCCCAAGCATTATATGCCTCGTCACCTCGCTACTATTCCGCCACAGACTTTATTTCCCATCCACGTCCTTTTCCCATCCGCCGCGTCGTAACCGAGCGCAGCGAGAGAAAAAAAAATCCGGCCAGGCCGATTACGTTTACGACACTCGGCGGGCGTGTTCGCGCGCGCGTTAGCCGCGACAATTACAGCCGCTACTTATATTTACATAACGCCGAGGTAATGCTCGCCGCGCGGCTCTCTTGAATCAGAGGCCGCGGACAATGGCGAGAATGCGTCCGAGATGAATAGGCGGTGCAAAGGTGCCCCCCCCCCGCGGGGGGTGCCGCACCGCCGACATAAAAAAAAAGAAGAAAAAAATATGACGGTGCACGCATTGAAGATCGACGTAAATTGCGCGAGCGCGCGAATAATCGTAACTAGCCGCGAAGGTGCATGTTTATTCATGGGGTCTCGAGGCGAGGATCGTCCATCCGCGCGGGCGAGCCTTTGTTCCCCAAGAGAGCGACATATACGCGCGCGAAAAGCGCGCCAAGTACAAAACGCGCGGCATTGACAGCTGTTTTCCTGCTGCTCCGGCACAATGCGTCGTTTGCGCCGCGACGAGTGCCTCCGCTAACTGCAGCTTGTGCGTTTACTGCATTTTTATCTGGACATTTAAAAAAAAAAAAAAAAAAGTAAAAGAAAAAAAAAATGATGATTGTGAAAATGATAAGAGTATCCCGAGGCGGGGGTAATGAGGTGAACGCAGGGGTTTCTTCGAACTCGCTGGTTTAGAGATTAAATTGAGCGAAAAATTGACAACGGCATTTGGTCATTTTGCTTTTTGCGCGCAACGAGAATATAACGTCTATTATTGCTTCATTCCGCGAGTTTTCTGATAAAGTTGTAATTTACTGTTAAGTAAAGAGGTCGAGTCATCGTTTGAAAAACGGTCGCAGGATGTTGGAGTGCTTTTAAAGTTGAAGTTATTTGATTCGATAGTGGGATAAACATCCGGTAGAGTGGCGCCAAAATTCCAAACGTTTTAGCATAAACATATTTAATATTTCAGTTTGAGTAGTCGAAGAATTTTGTGTTTATTCAAATTATTTTAGCTACACTGAAGATTATAATAAATTTTCTTATTTATACTGAAAAATTGATGTAACAATTAAGTACGAGTATCTAAATGAGGGTAAGTAAATTGCGCGTAGTGATAACGACTGTAATGATACAGTAAATTAAAGAGAAAAAATGAATATCGCAATTATAATTATAACCCTCTTGATTCTTATGCAATTTATCGCATTATAACATAGTTTACCGATGTAAATGATCGATCTGGATATATACTCGATGCAAACGACGCAAGTCAAATTCCCAATTTAAATTGATAGCGACAAGTATCCTATTAAGTACACTTACCTGCAATACATTTTTAAAAAGATTCGATTTTTGTTTTTACTTTATCCTTTACATATTTTTACATATCTATATAACCTCGACATTGTTAAGAAAAAATTTAAAAAAAAACAAGGACTAATTCGAATCTCCATTTTGAAAATTACAAAATTTGTTTAAAAAGAATTTATTACAGGTAAATGCACTTATAACTGAAGGGATATTCCCTTAAAATTACATATGAGTCTTACCGTGAAAATTACGGGAAATGAGCTTAATAATTATCGCACTGGAAATATTTACAATATTCACAAAAAATGACGGTACCTTTTAATAATCCCATCCACAATCACATCTTTTCCCATAATTTCAGTAAGAATTCTTTCCATTCAGATTACGTTAACAATTACAGAAATAAATAAAATAAAAATAAAAATAAAAAAAAAAAAAATAAAAAAAAAACGATCTAAACATTCCGTTACATCATCTTCACGAAAACTCATCACCAGATCAATTTTTCCGTCCCGCTACGCGAGATCTCGCTCGCGCGCGTCGCATCGGCAACGCGCGCACCTCCGACCTTGACTGCACGCCAGTGCATCTCCGCAAGCTCCCCCCCCCCCGCGCCCCTCCCGGGAGCCCACTCTATTTGTCCACATCGCGCTCCCCCGGCGATCTCCGAAGCCGTCGTCGAGGAAGCTCCCCTGGAAGCCTCGAAGAGACTCGCGCCTCCGGGCGGGGCTGCTGGGGGCCTCCGGCGGCGGGGAGGACGCTTAAACGAGCTAATTTATGTAATTAAACTCGCGACACTCGTGACCTTGCACGCCTGAATGCGACTCGCTCGAGGCTGCAGCCGAGCGCGCCTGCGCCCACGCGCTGCAACCGACATGGCGCGCTCGGCGCGTTGCGTAACCACCCCTCGGAGGGGCGGGAGGAGGAGAAGGTGGAGGTGGAGGCAGCATGGCCGCCGCCGGTTAATGAGAGGCTGATCCTAAATAGATTGGCCCGATGACGCAGAGCCAGGGCGGGACGAGCTGCTGCACTTCCCTGGATCCCTCTCTCTCTTTCTCTCTCTCTCTGGCAGCACCTGCGCGGCACCGGGGAGCTTTGCGCGAGATGCGATTTGGGATGTGGGGTCGAGTGGAAACGGAAATGCGACTTGGATGGAAGTTTCCGAAGATTCGCGCCGGTCGTGAGGCGCAACTGAACGCCCGAGAGAGGCAAGGCGTTTTATAGAAACTTTTTAATTGATTGCTCCCGCGGCAAATTGTTCGCGGATCTCCGCTGAATGAGCATAAGGCTATAGAACGTTTTTTCTTTCTTTTTTATATTCACGCAGAGGTAGCCGATTAATTATTTGTACGTAAGATACGACAGCTTCATTATAAACTCGATTTAATTAGATATGAAGAAGTCATTTATTGAAAGTTGTTACCTATCTGTTTGATGGCACGACGTTATAAATAGGAAGCTTTTATATAACGAGTATAATAGCGCAAATAAATAAATAGAAATAAACAATTAACCATTACTTTTCTTTTTCTTTTCGTTATTCAGCTACCCTCGAGAAAATTTTGAGCGTTCGAACAGCGTATATGCATTTAGTTTGGCGTTAGTCATTCATCCCGCGTAAATCGGCAAATTGCGACAAAATTAACTATGTATGACTCACGTCGTGTCGCACTTATTAATCTCAACGGCTTCGCATTTAAATTTTCTCGCATTCGCTTTAAACATCGCATGGGCGCGCGGCGCGCTGCATTTTTGGAGAATAGTTTATTTTCGGATCCTCCTTTTTGTTCGGGCAGCCAGGCAGTCGCCTCGAAAAGGCGTTTTGCATCGATCGACGCGGCTCGCCGCCTTTCTTTCATTTCGAGCCGCGCTCGCGTTTCCCCGCTGATTCGCTTTAATCCGCACGACGTCATCTCGCTCTCTCGCCCCGGTGCTTGCATAACGCGCGAGGAAGCTTTGAACGAGCCTCTCTGAAAATCGATATACGAGCCTCGTGGAAAGAGGAAGAGAGAGAGAGGGAGGCACAGATGGACTGGGCGGTCCTCCAAAGCGCGCGCATTTCGCGCTCGACCGGTCGTACATGCACGGAATCCGCAGAAACTTTGAAAGAGATGTACGATCATTCTTTTCATGGTACAAATGATGTCGCACGTGAATTTTACAATTTTTTCCTTTAAAACGATTATATTTATACATTTTCGTGTAAATTTTTTTCTTTAGATTCTATGGGATTTTACTGTCTCAAGCTGTGGAAGTTTTTTTTTTATATACATATTTTTTTTTTTGTATATAGATTGCTTTTATTCAAAATTAATTTACTGCTCGTATCTTTTATTCTTTAAAAGTGTAACAAAGAAATGACGCACAAACACGTTTAATAATTGTATCTTTGTATTTATTGATTTATTCGTTGTTTTATGCGAATAGTTTCTTAATAATATTGCTTTGTCTTCGTTGTAAAAAAAACGTACGATTTTCGAATTCTATTCTGACTTAAAACTTATTAAGAAGTACGATTTTCAAAACTAGCTAACTCTATCTGCTTAAATTTAACTTACACGCGTGTAATAATTACTTGGTAGGAACACTGCCCTGATTGCAACAGAAAGTTCGAGTACAATTAACGGGAATTCTTTTAAAACAATAATTGGCACTATGTTTCATAAAACGTAACATAGCTTTATTTCATTGGAATTGTATTCTTTGAAAAACCTATCAACTAAAATTTACCATCAGTAGTGAAATAAAATTAAAAAAAAAAAAAAAACTTAGTTTATCGGAGATCACTGTGACTTCAACAGCATCCAGGTAGCAAGAGAACAAAATTTCAGAGTTATCAAAAGAATTTTCACTCTTATCATTTCGCCCGCCACTTTAAGTAGAACAATATCAGATTACAGGAAATAGCATTATGACTTCTCAAAAGTCTCCCATCTTAGGCCAACGCGTTTCGACGGCTTCTCGCGCGCTGCACTACACCCGAGGCAATGATCCAGACGTCAAAGTGACTGACGTTAAATTCCACAAATTAATCCTATTCAACTGTACCCTCTCGCTCGTCATTTTCACCCACAATCGCTCTTTCACTCATTGCGAAATTACACGCTCTTAAAAAAAAAAGAAGAAAAGAAAACAAAAACGAGGAAGATTACCGGCGCGTGGGCTCGCGCTGGCGCACGGTGTAAGGCCACAAATTAGGCCTCAAGTGCGACGACGGCTTCAATTTGCGGACAGCCATCGTCAATTAAGAGCGACGCTCCCGAGGTCGCGCCGCTCGTTTTCGCTTCCAGGGAAAAAAAGGCTCTTCTCTCTTCTCGTTGCTCGTCCCTTCTCCCTCGTCCGCCGGATTCAGCAGCAACGAGTCGACTCTTCAGTTGTAGAGGTTGAGCCTGGTGGTGATGATGACGCGGACGCACTGGTCGAAGGCCGTGCAGACGCCGAGGCCGAGCTTGTCGGGGCTCCAGTCGAGCGAGGAGATGGGCTGCGAGGACAGCGTGTTGTTCTGCAGGAGCTTGAGCTTGCCGGCGACGCCCTCCTCGATGCCGTCCGCGTCTGCCAGCCGACGCTTCTCCGGATATTGGCTGCGGATGCAATGATCTCGAGATGAGAATTTAATCGAGGGGAAGCGGGGCACCGACGAGACTTCCGAGGCCCCGCGGGCTCCGTCGAAGAGCCTCGCTAATGCTCGTTGAATAATCGAATGCCGAGTAGATGCGGTTTATTGGGGTGTGGGTGTACCACCGGGCTTCCAGGTGAATAATGCTGATTGTGGGATGCCGCGTGATGGAGCTTGCGATTTTAATTTATTGACGAGGGATTTATGACGGGTATTGATTTTTTTTTTGTTTTGTTTATTTTTTAAGATGGAAAGTGAACTTGTACTTACTATTGCCATAAGTGAATCGTGCCGTTGCCACCTGTCGTTGCGAAAATTTCTCGATTCTGAGGCAGATGACGCGCGAGCCATACCGTTGACGAGTGCGCCTGCAAATTATAAACAAAATGTATTTTTATTACCTAATATGTTAATGATTAATGTTTTAAATGATTAATGTTTTTCTTTTAATATTTTCTGAATAATAATGTAATATTGAAAGAAGCGTGAGATCTGAATTAAAAAAGATATGATTGTTATTAATTTTTTTTAATTCATTTTACCGAGTGTGAAACACAGCGTATTGAAAAAAAAAATAATAACCGTAGCACAAGCTCACATTCCAGCACTCGTCTTTTTCCAGACTGGCATTAGTGCAAAAATTACCCACTTTACGCACTTCTTTTCTAATGTGCTATTCTAATCAGCGAAATTAGAATATCCATCCGTAAAAGTTCAATGCAACATTTCAAAAAAGAAAAATAAATTCGGCATAAACAAACCTTATAAAAAGGACAAAGTGACGCTGATGTATGCGGGGGGAGAAGTCTTCTAGAAATTTTTACAGAATACTATTGTAACTTTGTCACAAACTGTGTTACCATTTTTCTATAGAAATTCTTATAAAAATGCAAATAGGGGCATAACGGTACTTTGTAAAATAATTATTTATTATAAAACAAAACAAAAGTTTTTTAATATAAGTTTCACTTTATCTGTATAACAGACAAGTATTCTAAGAATAATTGACTGTTTAGTATAATGCAATTTTATGCACTCTGAAATTAAGTCAAATTTAATTAAATTAATTAAGCCCTTACACAAATTTTTTTTAGATTTCATTACATACATATTTTTTTTCAATTCAAAGTTTATTTACAAAGATATCGTATGGTAAAATTATTGCCTGATATCACGATCAACCACGATATAGTTATACTATACGCCACGGTGAAATCACATTCATAATGATCTTTAACATGCCATAACTTTATCAATAAACGTGAAATTAATAAACCAAAAAGAAAAAACTGGCGTCGATTATTTTGTCAACATCCTATCAGACCGACCCAATAGAACTAGGATTAGCCAGTGAACGTATACCTTCTCGACAAGATAAGCAAAGCCCTTCTTGGGATGCTGCGTCCTGACGTCGAACAGGTAAATCTTGGACTGCAGGGTAGTGGCGACGAGCTTGTTCATGGCGATGTCCCGGCGATCGAACTCGAGGCCGCACACGCCGTGCTTGAGGTTCGTCTCCCAGCGGGCGGCCTGCGCCCTCAGATCGAACATCTTGAGGTCGCCGTTGTCGTAGCCTGCCACGACGACGCGCTCCTCGTTGTTGTACGAGTTGCCGAACGCCACGCACCAGCAGTCCTGGCGCCTCTCGCCGTCGCCCGGCTCCATCACTGACACTGGCTTGTCCTTCTGTCGCATGTCCCACACCTGTCGGAGTCAGCGTTTGCTCTCGCGTTAATGGCTTATTTTTTATTTTATTTTTTTTTTTTTTTTTTGTTAAAGCATTGAGATTTTGTTTAAAAGAACTATTTTTATCGTTTAACGGGGGCTTACGCGTAATTTTTTCTTTTTTTTTTAATAAAATCAAGAAAATTATAAGAATTAATTACAATGATTAGTAAATTAACGTATCGGAGCATTAAAATATATTAAATTTGGCTTTGGTGTAATTTTTTTATAGGACTGGGCTTAAAATGTTGAAAATTGTTATTCGGGTATAAATTGTACAATTCAATTTAGTTTTATTTTATTACAATAGCTTGCAATTATTGAGCCACCCAAATTATACAATCAAAAACTTTAATTCATGCATCTTTTACCACCAAAATGACAATAGTTTACAACATTTTAAGCCCAGTTCCATCAAAATTCACCGATCCGTTGGATCTAGAAGTTATGCAGAGCATTTTCTTTTTAAAGTGACTTAACTCAGAATTGACATTATTTTAGTAAAAATTTAATCTATTTTTATGCTACAAAACATTAATTTTACTCATTATTACAATTTTTATATTTTACTTGCCTTTATAGAAAAACATTTTTAGGCATAAGTCCCCTATTAAATGAAAATGTTGACGTTTGTTTAAAATTGTCATTTAGCAAATGCATTTACCTAAATTGAAAAGAAATTATTTTTATTCACCGAAAATTTAAATACTGATGTATATTGAGCACAGTGTGCAATTTAAAAATGATTCAACGGTATATTAATGAAATGACCTTAACGCTGCCATCCCTCGAGCCTGTGAGGATTTCTGGGGCACCGCAGCCGACGGTATCGCCGGCTACTCCATCAATTGCATTGATGATTTCTTTATGACCAGCTGCAGTGTACACGGGTATTGATGGATCTTCCAAGTCATACACATTCAATTTGCCCTGGAAAATCAATAGTCAGTCCACTGCAGAAGCTAATTGTGGGATGAACAATAAATATTATTTGAGATAAACAATTGATATGTTTAATTGAAAAACTCGTTCGTAGATAAAATAGATAAAAAATAACTTAAATGAAAAATCTATTTGAGTTTTTAAAGAATAGATATAATTTGAATTATTATTTTACAATCTTGAACGGAGGGAGTGTAATTTTGTTTCAGCGAAATAAGCAAAATATTAAAATTCCTTGCAGCATTCATTGGGTAAAGTAGCAGCAGTTTTAACTTCATTAAATATTATCTTGAAGAATTGTCTGTATATAAATAATTGAATTTCTTTTATGATTAATTTAGGTTTCTTGTAATAAAATGCTTAATTCGCTCAATAAATAAACGAATAAATTTCACCAAATTTTCATGAAATAAATTGTATACTTCCTCATATTACTGATGGTGAAAAATCAAAGATTTATTAAGTATTTTTAGCGTTAACGTAGTTTTAATTTCGTAGCAGTATGGAAAATAAATCAATAATTATGTATAATGCATGAAGGAGAAGAAACTTCAAGGATAATGATATTCTTAAATTGCATTGAAAATTACTGGACTTATTACTTTAAAAGCATTAAATAAAAAATCTAATTTACAATATATGCAAATGTTAATTTTAGATCTTCGTTCTCTTCAGATTTTCGTCTCCTTAAATTTATTGATAGATCGGGAAAGAAATTCTAAATTCAAAGTCCACGAAAGGGATTTCTTAGTTCTTAATTGCCTTGTGATGTCGATAAATTCGACGCTATAACTTAATCGATTAGATCTGATTAAACTTAATCTTAGAAAATCATAAAATAATTATTTTATTCTACTACTACTATAATCCTTCAAATGTTGGCTGTTTTTAAAAAATTATTTGAATATTAGTAATAATGAAAAAAAATGTCGATAAATGTCATCTTAGGTATTCGAAAAGGATAAATAATTTGATTTTTTAAATCAGAAGTAAAAAAAATAAATTTTTCCAAAACCTTATAAATTTAGGGCCTCATACGAATGATACAAGTTTTTTTTTTATCTACAACTCATAATGCCGAAACCAAATGGAGCTGCAGATAACAGTTATAGTTAAACCACGTAAAATAATGTATGTTATTGTTTCCTCTTTAAATTAATCTCTCGATGTGAAAGCAGTGAAAACAATAAAAAGTGCCTCGACTGAAGTGTCAACACTTGAAGCGATTGAAAAGTGAGCCGATCGTAATTCAGCGTGGCCCAATTTTCATTCCAACTGAATGGTTTTTAAAAGTACACTCGACCGAATTACGCACGCAATTTTTTAGGCAATTTCTCCATTTTCGGAGAACACCTCCTTAACGAATGAAATTCGGTCGAGTGTACTCGGCAATCCTCTACTGCGTGTTTTATTTTAATTTACCTTAAAAATTTCAAGTGATCAATAACGCTATACGATACCTATATTAAAAGAATAATAATTCGTTAACGCAACTTAAGTTAATAAAACTTATTTAACATTTAACTCCCTTAACACACATAATAAACTAAATATCATCGTATTCACCGCGTGTAGCTTTACTTCGCGCAAATTCGAATGTACCCGCGCAAAGTAGAGCTAAAAATGGCGATTGCGCGCTTGATCGATGCAGCTACTATATATATATACACACACCACCGCGTCGTCTGGCAACTGTCAAACAAGCGGTACACCAAAACGACGACTCCCAAAGTATATCGATCGGAGTACCCATGACTCTTTTTTTTTTTTTTTTTTTAAAAAGTAACAATAATAATCACATGAAAAACAAAGAAACCGACGCACCTTGAAGTCCCCGGTGGCGAGGAAGCGGTCCCTGAGGCTCGAGGCCTTGAACGTCCCGCACTTGATCGGATTCGATCTCTCGATGTTTTTTACGAGCGCAATCTCGCCGCTCGTCAGCTCGTAGATCTGTATGAGGCCGGTGCCACGAGGCCGCGAGCCCATAACCACAAACTTGGCGCTGCATGGTATCCACTTGCAGTCGAACAGCGAGTAGTCCAGCGACTTCTCCGCGTGGCAGATGATCTGCGGCTTCGCTAGCTTCTGCACCTTCTCCATGGCGCCGTCCGACCCGCCGACACTTCCGCTAAGCCGCTTCCCTCCTTGACGAATCGTGGCGCGCCGAGCACGCGCGAGTCTAACGATGCTTTGTTTTTTTTTTTTTTTTTCAGACACACGCGCGGGATAAGTATGTACATATACACTCGGTTCACGTAGTTGCCGCCGTTTGGGGTGGACGTCGCGTAAACAAACGCCAGCGCCGTCTGCTGTGCGCTTTGCTTCGACTTTGAATTTTTGCATTTTTTTCGGAGCCTCTATATGTGACGAGACCGATTGCTTATAAGTAGTTGTTTTGTCCGTTTATTTTAAGAAAAATAGGTGAATGGGGTTTAAATGATAAGATGGTTTGAAATATTAGCGTAATTTTCTTATTTTATTTGATGATAATTAGCTAATACGCATGCTGCATTCGACCGATAAATCTGCGTGAATTTCATTAGAATAAAAAAAATATGTACAAAGTAAGCAAAATATGCTCGTTAAAAATTTCTTGAATAGTTTATTTTTCAGGATTGTCACTGCCCAATTCTTCATCGTTTTCACTTTCTTCAGCCTCATCATTTTCTTCTTGATTTTCGTTATTTTCCGCGTTTTCTTCATTGTCTCGATTCTCTTGATTTTCTTCGTTCTCTTGGCCTTCTTGAGTGATATTATTTCTTGGAGCAGTAATTTTTGCTCTAAATACCTTGATGTAATTAAGATAACGTTTTTCTCCTGAACCGTTGAACTGAAAAAATTACATGCAGTGATAAGCAAATTTAATACAAAGTTAAAGTCAGTTTGTTAGTTGCATTGATTTACAACTAATAAACAAATATTAAAAGTAAACAATATTAAAAATATTTAATTATTACCAATTCTTCTACGTCATCCAAGGCCTTTAAAATGTCATTTTTCAAGTTTTCTCCATCCAATTGTACATCTAACGTTTTCAAAGATTTTACAAGTACATCTAATTCAATTTCCGTATCGGGATTCAAAATTTCATTCAAAATGGTAAATGTTAGTTGATTATGTACAGAATAATTATTGTGGATTGCACAACATGTAAGACTTATAATAACTTCGCTCACTCTAAGAATATCAATTTCTTCAAGAGGACTCATATCTGGAGCATTTGCCAAAATTTTTAATGTTGGAAGGTATGCTTCTTCTAATATAGCTTGGCTTTCAGGAACTTTGCTAATGTAAAGATTGAAGAAGTTACACAAGCACTGAATTAAAAATGGATTTTCTTTGGCAGCTGGATTATGCCACAATATTAACAATTGCGAAATTAACTGATGACTACTTATCCTTTTGTGCAGAATAAGTTTACATAAACCTTCAGTGGCAACGGACTGAAGATTTTTTACCTGCAAAAATAAAATTGTAAAAAATTATTTTATATGAAACTTTTTTTAACAAAATGTTAATAACTCACTTGATTATCCAACAATGCCATCAGCGCCTTGATAACATTATTGCTGACATCTGTGCAAGGTATATTTTTATCATTAACATGAATATCATCATCAGTGTGAGAATATAAGCGAACCGATTTGCCCCTCTTACTGCCATTTTGAGGATTATTATCTTCTTGCGTTATATCGAAGTGTTCAAAACCATATTTGAGTAGTAAATCAAAAATAACTTCCGTCGCAGCTATCCATACTTCTTCATGAGGAGATTCAGAAATATAAAGGAAATACATCGTAAGATACTTTTTAGCCAAATCCTTATCAACATGGCAACATAGTCCAAGACATTTTAATGCCAAACTAAGTACTTTTTCGTGAGTATTTTGAAGCTAAAAGAACAATTATTAATTGATATTATCAAGATGTAAAATATCTTAAGATAAAGTCTTTCTACTAAGATGTCGCAGTGCATACACTTATACCTACATATACACTTAACTATAATAACATACATACATTTGTATATAAATAGATTACGTACATTAACAAAAGGGAGTGCAACACTTTCCATTAGTGTTCTTAAAGTTGGAGACAAAAAAGTTATCGTATTAGACTGCATCATGTAATACATAATTTGCAGACATTGAATCATTGTCTCGGAGTCACTCTTTTCTTCACAAGGATTTTGCGTTTCTGGTACTTTTGATGTTTCTGTCATTTTTTTGTTCAGATTGTTTATTTGTTCTTTTAAGGCATTTACTTTTTCCATAAAAGTTTGCGCAGTTGCATAATCTTTACGTTGAATGGCTGAGTACTCTTCATCTTCAAGCTCGCATAATTGATTTCCTAATCTTGCTTTCTGAAAGAAAATAAAACTTTTAGTAAATTGTAGTCAATTTTTTTATCTACAGCAAGTTCATTTATTACTTAATTAAAATAAGTACCTGCATTATCAATTCATGTTTTTCGTCATCCGACATTGGAACCACAACAACATTAGTTTTTGTCGGCATTCTTATTTCATTAATTACTTCAACTAATAAAGAGACCCTATGTGTCACATCAGGAATTACTTTTTCAAAATATTTTACAATGCATTCACTTATTTTTTCAGAACAATTAGTATTTTGTAAGGTTTCTAAAATTAATTCTTTTAGATTTTTTCTCCCCATTTCATCAGCTAAATCATGCAATTTGATAATTTCAAACAATTGATGAAGAATGAACAGTTGCGTTATTTGGTCTTGATTATTTGATCTTGTTTCCATTAGTGTAATAAAATTTTTAATGTATGTACAGAATGCTGATAATTCAGGCAAAATTTGTTCTAATTCATCATTTAAATTTTCACTTTTTAAAAATTCTGCTAAACAACGCCAATATAATACTATTTCACTGGTTAGCTGTTCAACAGGTACAGATTTAGTATTATCAATTGGTAAATGTTGAATTAAATTACCAATTTCAGCATTCCTAGAACAAAGTAAAATTTTACAACACATTATAATATTGATTATTTAAAATAAAACTATTGAAATTAGAACTTACTTAAATAAGCAATTTAATGCTGATGAAGCAGTTTTTTCAGCATGTTCAGCATCTATGGCCTTTAAGAAGTTAATATAATTGTTTTCATAATAGCGAAGCCAAGATGGTATCAGCACTTCTCTTACACATTTTTTAATCATATCAGACGTATCTTGTAAACCATTGTTAATCAATAGCTCTCTTTGAGAAATGGTAAGAGATTTAACAGTTATTTTGCTAATAAACAAATAAGCCATCTTGCGTACTGAATCATCAATATCTCTTGTCCTTTTTATAGCTGCGAGTAACGTGACTTTACTCTTGCCCATTTTTGCTAAAATTACTCTTCTTACTTCTGGGCTCGGATCTTTAGCAAGATGAAAAAGATATACATTTATTACAGGACAAGTTTTATTAGTTGGTTCTTGCAGTCTGTGAAGAGCAATAGCAGCTTGAGCTCTAACTTTTGGAGATTTATCTACAATTCTTTCAGTCATACACTGTAAAATTTTATTGCACAACTCATCGTCGATAGTAGCATTATCACCCATTGTATCCAGTATCATGTTGAGAAAGTAGCAGACACGAAATCTGAACTATAAGGATTATAAAAAGTTTCAATATAACAATGAAATTTTTAACGAAATTAACTGTACAAAACGAGTTAATAAATATCTTACAGCAATGTCCTTTGAATTATGATGAGTTAGCAGAAACATAAAAATTTTTTGAAGAAACGGACACATCTCGTCAAACTCTTCTTCATTTTCATCATTCGACTGCGGCTGCAGACTAATTGCAAATTTAGCAGCAAATTGCAATGTACGCTCCACATTGGGATGTTTCTCCATGTATGTCATCGGCACACAGAGGTGATCAATAAACTGCTCCACAAAAGTTTCGAACTCCAACTATATGATAATACATAGAATTATATGCAAATATTGTAAGCAATATCAATCTAGAAACGTGTAGAATACTTACTTCATCATAATATTTTTTCAATTTCTTTATATTGTTCTGATGACAAGTGTGATTGTACTGCACTGCAGTAAATATTTCACTGAGTTGCCTCGGCGCCATCCTTACTGGCATGTCTAATCCCGTACTTGCACAAATTCAATCGCAATTCCTTTTACTTCGTTTCACTGTAAAAACAACACATGGAGCGTGAGTCGTGACTCCAACAAATACGTTAACGTCTTTTCAAAACCCGCTAAAAGCGTTGTCGTTTTGTTGTGGTATAATGCACTGCTGCCAACTAAAAAGTGACCGACGTTCTAGCGTCTCTGCGTCTCGCGTAGTCCCGTGAATCGAAATCCTAGAAAATATCACATTCAGTTTCAACACTTGTTAATTTCGCAAGGCATCTTACCCTCTCAACATTAAGAAATAGCCACTCGCAAAAATGATGGCCCTCCTCTTTTTAAATTGTTGAGCGATTGAAAAGGGAAAATTTTTAAATAACTTAATTTCACGGGTACCAAACGTCCAACTGAAAAAAGGCAGCGAACAATATTTTCTTTCATAAAATCATAACTCTTCGAAATAAACAAAAAAAAGCAATCTTTTGTCAAGCAATCGTTAAAAATATAAGCAACACTAAATTAAGTATCGACTTAGTTAAAAAAGTTTAGCATATTTCTAGGTAAAAAACGATTTGTTTCCATACGCAGAAATTTTGCAGTCATACGACAATAACGACGCCGTCCCTCTGCAGGCGTTCAGACGAAACTCGAAATTTAAATCCTCAACGGCTATCGCGTGTCGCGCGGAGCGAGGTGTACTCGGCGCAGGAAAGACGCTGGGTGTGCATGAAAAAAGTGGTGTGTCTTGCGGAAAAACATCGGGAAAATCGCTGCGAAGTCGTGCATAAATTAGCGAATGCGGAGTGCTGACTGCGAGGATATCAAGATGAACGATACGCGCAACAAGAAGGACAAAAATCAGCACATACAGGTCTTCGTTCGCGTTAGGTAAGGAATGCCTCCCCCGAGAGTCCGTTATGTTGTGGAGTGTATGGAGAGAAAATGTCAAATGTGTTGCCAGGCTGGATTTGAGTCACTACCTGTGGACTGTTTTTCTTGGCTTATTTATTATTTTATGAATTAGCAGTCTCTTTCTCGAATGTTGACAGAGTTTCTGTTGTTGTTTATGTCATACATTGTCAATCGTTTGTATTGATTTTGTTATAATTTTGAAATGCTTTTTTTATGAATTAAATTTCTTATTTATTATCTACAAACAATCACTTACGTCTTTATTGATATTACTGTGATTGTTACAAGTTTTTTAATTACAATTTACGGGCCTACAATTTAAATGTTTATTTGTATTGTTAAATCAAAATCAATTCCTGAATTGGCATTAAACAAAGAAAATATTTTATCTTGTTTATAATAAATATAAATATGATCCTTTTATTTTAAGACCAGTGAACAGTACTGAAAAAGCAAGTAAGTCAGCTTTAGTAGTTGAAGTACCTTCAAATAAAGATATTGTGGTGAAAGAAAGGCCGCAGGACAAACTTACCAAAAAGTTCACATTTGATAAAGTATTTGGACCAGTTTCTAAACAGGTATTATGAATAAAATCTTTAGACAATTAATATTTTTATGTTTTCATAGTTGGGAGTTATGCAATGAAATTACTGTAAATATAAATTACCTTTTAGATTGATGTTTATAATGCAGTTGTCAGTCCACTTCTGGATGAAGTATTGGCTGGATATAATTGTACTGTGTTTGCCTATGGACAAACTGGTACAGGAAAGACATTTACCATGGAAGGATCTTGTAATGATCCTACCTTGCATTGGCAATGTGTAAGAATATTTCTGTTAAAGTAAATAAAAATTCAATTTTAATTTGATTAAACACTTTAATCTTGAAATATGTTTATAGGATTCTGCAGCAGGTATCATACCACGAGCACTCAGCCATTTATTTGATGAACTTAGAACCTTAGGTGCTCAGGAATACTCTGTGCGTGTTAGCTTCTTAGAATTGTATAATGAAGAGCTGTTTGATCTACTGTCACCAAATGATGATGCATCTAAAATAAGAATATACGAAGATGCATCAAGAAAAGGTGCAATTATTATTCATGGTTTAGAAGAAGTAACAGTTCATAACAAAAGTGAAGTGTACAAAATTCTTGAGAAAGGTTCAGAAAAACGACAGACTGCTGCTACACTGATGAATGCTCACTCCAGGTATATTATTTTTATTAAAATAATATGTATTTGATTGATAGTAATATTAATCCATTCATGGGGCCATTCAATAAAAAAATACTTTGTATTTTACAGCCGATCTCATACAGTATTTTCAATAACAGTGCATATAAAAGAAAATACTGTTGATGGTGAAGAACTTCTCAAAACAGGTAAACTGAATTTAGTGGATTTAGCTGGTAGTGAAAATGTTGGAAGATCTGGTGCAGTTGATAGGCGTGCAAGAGAAGCTGGCAATATTAATCAATCCTTGTTAACTCTTGGTAGAGTAATTACTGCTTTAGTTGAACGTGCACCTCACATTCCTTACAGGTAAAACTAATTAGTACAATGTGTAATAATTAAAATAGGCAGTTTAAAGAAAAATAAACATATATTGTAAATATTTTAGGGAATCAAAGCTGACAAGACTACTTCAAGAATCTCTTGGTGGACGCACTAAAACTTCTATTATAGCTACTATATCTCCTGCAAACTTGAATATTGAAGAAACTCTTTCAACATTGGACTATGCCCATCGTGCAAAGAATATAACAAATCGGCCAGAAATTAATCAAAAGTTATCCAAAAAAGCATTGCTTAAGGAATATACCGAAGAAATTGAAAGATTGCGACGCGATTTGGCGGCCACTCGCGAGCGTAATGGAGTTTATCTTGCTCAAGAAAATTACAATGAGATGCAATCTGCAATTGAAGGCCTAAATAAAGAAATTGAAGAAAAAATTAATCACATTAAAGCATTGGAGGAGAATATGCAAAGCAAAGAGGTATGATTAATTAGATTTCATTTTTTCAATGATTGTATTCAAAATATATTTACGAAGATTTTATTTTTAGAAACTTTTCGTTGATCTTAAAATGGAATATGATATAACTACAAATGTATTGCACGAAACGAAAGATAAATTAGAGTCGACGAAAAATATTTTAATAACTACTAAAAATGAATTGAATGAAACAGTTTTTGATAGAGATTTGCATAAGCATTTAGTGGAAAAACATGTATCAACAGAAAAGACGCTTTTAAATCAAGCTCAAACGTTACTAAGCGTTGCTGATGTAGCGACGAACGATACTAAGAAATTGCATGAAAAAATAAGTCGCAAACAGTGGGTATTTTTTAATTTTGTTAAATATAGGAATTATTTAATTTTCTAAGAATTGATGTATATTTCTATTGTTTAATTTTTAGAAAAGTTGAAGAAGCGAATGAAACCATTGGTCAAGAATTTAAACAAGAAATGTTAAACCGTTTTCAACATATTGAAGAAGATTTGGGAAATTATACTCAAGAAATTATGGACTTCTGTTCCACTCTCAAAAGTCAAGTAACTTCTGTTGTTGCTCAACAAAGTGAAGTAACCGACGCAACGATTAAACATATTTCTCAGGATCTTGTAAAACAAGAAGTAGCAATATCAGAAAAATTAGTAGAAAATGCAAATTCTACTGTAAATAATTTTATAATTTTTTTATTTCAATGTTGAAATTAATAAATGTACTAATTGCTTTATTTGTATTTTACAGTATGACGAATATCATTCCTGGATTCTAGCACAGATAGGAAAGGCTTCAGACATGTCACAACATGAACGTCAGGCCCTCAACAATATTTCCTCAAAAATATCTTCCAAAGTTCGTGAACTTGTGGAACACAAAATATCTGAAAACTTAAAGTTATTGTATAATGAAAGTAATTTGAAATTAATGAATCTTATGAATACTATAAACAAATCGATAGACAAATTTTGTGACACCTCCATTGGAAATCGGGACATGTTGACCAAGCAGATTGATGAAATAAAAGAAACTGTAATAATCACAGTTGAAAATCAGAAGCAAGTAATGAAAAATGAACAGGCATTTTCAACGATGTTTGCTGACTTGAAATCTCAGTTTGAAAAAACATGGAAACAGTATGAAGATTTTGCTGCAGAAAATAAACAAAGTCAGACTGTTATTACAACCAAGATGAATGAAATCCATGTTAAGAGTAATGATATTAATGAAAGGATCCTGACTAATTGTACCAATGATCTTAAACATCAAAAATCAATAGAAGAAGAGGTAGAAAAGCAAATTGAAAACATAAGAAAGGAAGTTTCATCAACATTAGAACAGGTACTTATCTATCCAAGCTATCTTTAATAAATTTAACATACATTTTTTTTAAGTTGAAATTATTTTTATCTTAATTGTTATTTTTAGAATTGGGAAATAGCAGATAATGCAATAACTAAGAGTGTAGATGCAATCAATGAAGTAGAAGGGGATTTAAATACATGTCGGTACGCTTTGTCGACTTACAATAACTTGGTAGAAGCTAGTGCTATGGAACTTAAACATAGAGCTGAAAAAGAAAAGGAATCGTTAATAGCTAAAGCACAAGTAAGTCATAATGAATATTTATAATTTTTAGTAACTTTTGAAATATTAAAAATCTTAATTCAATTTTAGGAGTATCATAAAGTTATATCGGATACCAGTACAGCTCATACGCACTTCATGGAAGAGCAACGTACTGCGTCTCAACATTCCTTCAGTGAAATGAATTATAAATTAGACAGCCAGTCTGCTGGATCTGTGGAATGGAAAAACAAAATAGGAACTCAATTGCACTCAACGCATCAAAAGGTCGAGAAGTTTATTGGTGAAGAATTACGCAAAGACGTCCCAACAGGTTAGTTAAATCACTTGATCTTTTTTTTGATAAAAAGACATAACTAAGAAATTATAATTTTATAATTTTATCATAACATTTGTTTAAAGTAATTTAACTGACAATTTTATGTTATTTTAAAGGTTCTACTCCCGTTAGAAGAGAGTTTAACTATCCTCGTCAAATCGTTTCAACATCACCTCATGAGCGAATAATTAAAAGGTTCCGTGAATTCCGAAAATCCGTCGTTGAATCTTCAGAAGATGAAGTTTGTATCTAAAATCTACTGTTTCCTGTTGAAAAATTTCGTGCGTTTTCAAAACGAAGGCTAATTTTTTCAGGGTGACAGTACTATGATAAACGCATCATCTCCAAGTTTAAATGGTAGAGATAGCAGTAATTTATTGTCTCCAACGCCAACAAAAAATAATAATGTAATATCTTCTACGCCGAATAGTAGTTTGGTATTTAAAAAAATTCCCGTATTATGTAGTAATTATAGTCTGACGAAATCTGCTTCAACTTCAGATCTCCCTCTCGCCACAAAAGCTCAACTTGATTCCACAACTATGTCTGAGTCAGAGGTTTTAAAGGTACTCGAATCTAGATGATTAATAAATTATTTTACAGTAGAAAAAATATTTTGTGAAAATGCGAAATAATTTACCTATATTTTTAGGGTCAAGATAATAAAGAGAACGGAGAGTTTATAAAACCTGTTAAATTAAGGCTTAAACGATCGTCTAAAACTAAAAGTGGAAGCAGAAAAGTTCTTGGATCTTATAACTAAAATATTAAAAAAAATAGTTTAATGATAAAAGAAAGTTCAAGATGTCTTTTCTTTCTTTTTAATGTACAATTAAAAAGTAAACTCTTTAGAGTTACAATAAGATCGCGACAATATAATTTTTATTTGGTGAGACAGAGCTCTGTTTTATCTATACTATCAAAGATATTGTCATCTTTTTATAGTAGACGTGATTTTTTCTTTAAAAAAATCTCGGTCTGTTTAGAAAAATATGTTTCATTATATGTGTACCACAATATTATTTTGGACATCGTTATCTTTACGTCAACTTTATATGATTAAGAATTTAATTCTAAAAAAAAATGTGCAACGATACGTGTTGTTGACGATCGCTAGAGATTTGCGCTTGCATTCTTTTCTTGTATTCGCTAAGAATTGATAAGTAATCTTGGAGTAGTAATATTTGTTGGAACTGTCTAATTTTTTCTTTCTTGAATGTGTATATATAATTGTATGTATGCATGGAAATTTTCATAAAAGAGATAATCGGAATGTTGTATGATAGTATGATCAATTTAATATTCATAAAATCTGCGAGATATTTTTAATACCATCAGTTTGCTCAGGATATCTAAAACATGCTTTAACGGTTTGGATCGAATTAAAAAGTGATTATATAAATATGTATAACTTATTTTTAATTAAAAAAAAAATCAGAAAAATAAACTTACTATTTTACTTTTGTAAGTTTAAAAAATATTATATTCTTTTTGTAGAAATTTGTACGATAACATTCAGATTTTTAATAATTCTCTTTATATTTCACTTATTTTAATTATAGTATATAAATATTAAACATAAGTATAACATGCAATGTGACATTAGTATTTTTTGTACAGCAATAACATGTCAAGCTAACGCGATATTATGTCAAGTCTTAACTTCTACGTAAAATATCGATTTATTGTTCAAAATAAAATTTTTCTATGATTTAGAAAGGCACTTTAATTTTTTTTTTTGTAAGGTTATGTAAAATAAATTCTACAGTAAAAAAATTATGCGTTCATTTACAAAGCACAATACAGTCAATTCCTTTAACTGAGACTTCTTTATCTAAAAGAATTTCAATAAGAACCGCATAGATAACGAAATATTTACGATTAATATTTACAAAATCTATTATAAACGGTCGTTCGCGTTTCTCTTCACAAACGAAAGCTCAGAAGCTCGTGAACTCTCATCTTATACTTTAAATCCTTTTCGTCGAATTATAATGAACTTAAATTTTAAATAAATAATCCCTTCGTTTTCAACGGGTAACGCGAACAATACGCATATCCAGCTGTATAAAAAGTGAATAAACGTAGAGACCCGTTGAAAAGTGAGACTGAACTCAATTTTTTTGTACAGCAACCGATGGTAGCGAACTTTTAAAAAAAAAGTTCCGCGAGCAACATAAACCTTGGCGCGTCTTGACAATTTTTCATTTCTCCGCTCGACAATTTATTTCCTCAATCTTACGCACTCGCGTAAAGTTAAACAATCCAAATTGATCGAACTTACGTGTCACCGTAAGATTCTTACCGAAAATATCACAGTAGTTAATTGAACGCTAATTTATTTCATGAAAATTTTTGCGCATGATTTAGAGAAAGATCCGAACTCTTTCGTTCCTTTTTTATTAATTTTTTTGGGAAAACAATCGTCAAGACGCATCAACGTTTGTCGGTGAAATGTGAAGTTTTACAGATTGTTGACGGATATGATCTGATTGATCCAACCGATGAAGGCTGACACCTTGACGTAAACACCTGGTACATCCACTCGACCGCATCCGAAGCCCCACGAAACTAATCCGGCCAATTCGTAGAATCCATCATCCTGGCATACTAAAGGACCACCTCCATCTCCCTATAAGAAACATTTTTTTATTAATTTTATTTATGTACCATAAATTTTTTAAAAGTTTTCACAATTAAACAGTGCCGTACTCTTTAATTGAAAGATTTTTTATTTTCAAGTTTAACAATATTTTGCTGATGCAAATTGTACGACTATTCAAGTAAATTGACAGTATAGTAAACGGAGGAATGCCATAAGCATTAAATATTGTGTTATTTACCTGACACGCATCGTTGCCTTGCTCACCGCCGGCGCAAAAGCTGCTGGCCGGCAAAATGAAAATCTTTTCCGTTACAGCATTAACTTTCCTAATGCATTCCGCGTCGCTCACTATTGGAATCTCCGCCTCACGTACTCTTAACGGAATCGGGCCAGCTGTTTACAGAACATGACATTGTTTTATTAAAAATAAAAGTACTATATAATAAAAAGAAACATATTGCGTAACATTTATTATCTACAGTTATATGTAAAATGTTTTTATAAATTTCAATTGAGTAAAAAACATTTTATAAATGTCAATTGAGTGTTTTTGGATAATTTTATGATGTTTTTAGAAAAATGTCTACGAATATTGGAA
>JAWWEN010000038.1:9544346-9570508 GCA_035582955.1 Sycophila texana | reverse complement strand
CCTAATATTCTGGCTTTTTTCATATTTTCATATAAGAAATCAGCCCTCAAAGTTTCAACAAATTCCGTGATCCGGAGTTCAGGTACTCTCCTAGTAAGTGCTCCTCACGTTTTTCTTGTTCTTTACATTTTTATTAACATTAAATATATTTATCAAACTATCTTCCAACTTTTGCAACTTTTTTTAGTCTAGAAGCAAAGTCTTAGCACTTCGCGTACTTAAAATTAGCACACTGTTATTTAAAATAAATATAATACAAAATAATTAGATAATTTTTGAGAATTTAATGATAATTTTATTAAATATAAGAAAGAAATTAAACTAATAATCTGCTTCACTTATTCAAATTGAAATGTTAAATACACATCAATTCACTTTATATGGTTGAACCAATCAAATCGTTTTTTAAAATGCTTCACAACATCGTGTCACCCTAAATCGTATAATTATACAATTATAAATAAAATTAAACAAGTCTAAACCGCAAGGAGATACACTAAAGAAATTAGACCACTATTCGGTACCTACGAAACAGTAATTCCTCATTCAACTTTCTTTTACATTGATAATCGGAGTAAACAACCCGATTTTCCATTTCCACGTATTTACAATAATTTTTGCACAATGAATTAACGAAATTGTTGAGGAAAAAAATATAAAAACTCCTTAATAACCCTGTCCGCAACGAAATAAATGAAATTATCTATTTATCTTTTATAACTTCGTCCCATGGCGAAACTATAAGATACTCACATCTATATAATTTCTCTGTTCTCCGCAGTATAACAATCCACATTAAAATTCCGCAAATGAATTCCGCAAAAGTAAAAATGAATTTCCCCTCAAATATGCATACGGCTATTGGCAACTTTTAATCACCAAGATACGCCTCTAAAACGCACAGCAACGCATGCTGCACACGCCCCCTTGAATTTTCATTTCTTTCTTCTTACTTTCATCTCGGCGAGTGTGCGCACCCTCCTCGAATGGCGCGCAGCATTCCGCGCGCCTTCGATAGCCGAGGATCGGCGATCGGCTCGCGTCAGTGTATCTCATAGACGCCGCGGCGATTTCGCCGGCGAGCACATTCAAGTGCGGCCGCACTCGCGGTCGTTCGACCTTTCCCGGCGGCCGAGTGTATAATAATCGCACCGCCGCGGCCGATCGTGCCGCCGCTCGTTTGTACCAACCTGCCGGCGACGAAAGGCCGTCTCTCGTCGTATATAATAGCAACGACTCTGCAGCGGAGGAGGAGATCGCGGGTGTTTGATGCCTCGCCGCTGAGTTTACATTGCGCTCGACGGACCGCAAGTGGGCTTCATTCCGATCCGCCTCGTGCGTGATATTGTTTGAGAAGCGAATTGGTATTGTTTAAATTGCTGTAATTTGATATACGGTGCGTAGGTGGATTGTTCTCCGTTTATGATTCTCCTTTCGAGAATCTCTCGTCACGTGACTTAGTTTAGCTTGAATTGGCGCTCTTTTAATTTTGGAGCGGGATGCTTGACGAATGATTGTAGACGCGAATGATCGGTGCGTTAGTTTGTTGGTTTTTAAACTGAGTTAAGGAGTTGTTAGCATTTTCTAACTGTCGCCTTATGATTAAAGATAGTATACCCTCTAAATTTAATCCAGTGAAATCCCACTGAATTTCAAAACAATGACATATTTTTGACTGATAAAAAGTGAAATTTCACTATTTTTCAGTCAAAAGTATGTCACTGCTTTGAAATTCAGTGGGACTTCACTGGACTAAATTTAAGAGAGATATAGTAAAAATTATAATTTTTATAGTAATTATTAGTACGAAGTTAATTATATGCGTAACTTGTTAATCTTCGTTAATTAAAGGTTTGTATAACTTTCTTAATAATAATAAAAAAAAAATTATTGAAATGATCAAGAGAGATTTTATAAATCTGACACCATTTCGTTTGCTTAAGGAAATAACGAATCTTACGACTGATAAGATAAGAGATTACTCAGTGTATATACGTTGAAATCTAAGCTGGGAACTCACTCGTGGAAACTGCCTTTTATAAGTAGATCTAATGAAATGTGTAAATGATTATAAACTGCTATTAAGATTTACTGTAGAGCAATGTAAATAAGAAATTAATTCCTCTTTCATTAATCAAATAAAATAAATAAAAAAAAGTAACTATAAATTTATGGAACCTCTATACTTAGAGAAATGTTCGCACAGAATTTACTACATATACTGTTTGCAAAAGTAGTTATAGACTAACATTCTGAAAAAAAAAATGATTTTATAGCATTTAAAATGAACTGTATGCATGAAAATTTACAATATTATCTGATGAATTTTAGTCTAAAGTATAGCCTTTTTGCAGAGTGACAGTCCGTGACAACTTTCCCAGACAGTATAGTATAATGATTTTTACTTTAAACATTTCTCTCAGTGTACATTAAAATTCCCAGTAAAATTCTAAAAAATTTCCATAATCCCATCTAATACATCACACACTCCGCATGACGACAGCAAGAACGGCGCAGTCACTCCAAATCAACCGGTGATACAAGCACCTTTCATCCAACGTTCCCCGCGCCCGTTCGCCGATTGTTTACGTCGCTCGCGTTGCGGCCGCGCGGAAATGCGTCCAGCGACTTACGTAAAGTGTCTCTTTCTGTACGTTACGTTAAGTGTACTCTTTCTGTCTCGCCTTTTTTGCGCGATCGACGAACTGAACACGATGACGCAAAAAAAAGAGAGAAAAAAAAATGGAACGAGGCGGAAGCGGAGCCAGGCAGGATCCGCCGGCTGCCGGGCCGCGATGCGTTACACTGGCAATGTCGAGATGATCCAGGCGTCGGGAGAGAAGGTCTCGCTATCAGAATCAGACTCGAGTTTGAGCATAAATTCTGTTATCTCTCCAGAATTGGATGTACGCTGTCGTTTTTTTTACGAGATTAAAGTTCACAGTCAAAGGCTGATGTTAACGAGATCGGCAGTGGACATCGGTTGGGAGTCAATTTTTTTTTTTTTTTTTCAACGAGACGAGCGGACACGATGATTGAACTCTGTATGTATACGCGAGTCGATCGTTTTATTGGTCCAATTGAAATTAACAATTAGAAATTAATAATTGCTGGCGAAATATTTATTGCCGATCGGATGCTCACGTCGATTTCGTATTATTTGACTTATTGATCGTTTGAAATGTTGACTTAACGATTGTTATTGAATGACTCGGTGCTATTGTTTAATTGTTGCTTGTAATAGATAAAGGCAGGAGGAGTGGAAATATTTATTCGAATAAAAACAATGAATCAAAACATTCCATTGGATCTACGTAAGCGTGAAATTGCGGATATCGCGTTACCCTGACCAAATTTGAGTTAAAAAGAAATGACGACTGATTTCGCTAAGAAGTCGTTAATTTTAGCCGTTTCGCGATTGCTTTATCTCATTATCCTAGATCCTATCTATCTGGAGCCGCCGAGTCGAGCGGAGAAGGGGGGAGAGGGGAATAATGTTGATCGGAAATTTTCTCGGTACTTTTGACCGGTTCGATGCACAAGTGTGCGATTGAAAAATTTGCGAACAACTAACCAGCCGTGACGGGAGAAATCCCGGTCGCTTACTGTTCTTAGCGGGAGCCACTGTTGATCAAGCTGAGGGAAAGCTGATCCGAGCTTGATACATCACGAGATTAGGGGTTTTCCCTGGAAACCTGATTTGATACCTCGTTTATTCTCGGCAACGAAAAAACCGAGCCAATTGTGCATTCGTCCGACGACGTCTCCTTGATTCCTTTGCATTTCGCATTTATCGCTTTTGCATTATCTTATTTCGGCACAATAAGAAGCCCGCGTCTGTACTGGATTTCTATTTTGCGACTTTCATATATATACAATCCTTTATGGCCTGTACCATTATAAATACTCCGAAGAGTGTGTATCTACGATAATGAAATTCACAATTAAAAAGGACGGGCGTCTTATCACTTTTTAAACGTAACAAAGGCATGATGCATTTTCCTAGAACCGGCGTAGCAATGAAGGGAACTATAAATAGTTCCGATTGCAATATCATTAGCATTGAATTTCTTCGCAAAACGCTAAATACGAGGCATTGAACAAACCGCAGATATGCAAAAGCGAGAGCAGTCGCGCGGATTTTCGCGAAGCTCTCATTGAAGCCTCTCTATAGGCTCTCGCTCTCAGGAATTGGCTGGAAATCGATATATTTTGACCTTTGTACACAGTGGCCGTGCGGGATCGACTGTATAACGGTCCTCCAGAAACGCGTTTCGCGGCTAATTTGTAATTGAAATGGCGCCGGCCTACATATGCAAATTCCCGCCGAAAAAAGCCGGGTCGTCGCGGCTGCAACGGCGCGGAGTCCCGCGATCCTACCGATTTTTCGGCCGCGCGTTGTCCCATCGGTCGCCGTGTATATATATATATATATATATACATACATCGATTGGTCGCGGTGCGCCGACCTTGGGCGCCACGCTCGCCGCCTCCGCGGGCAGCTATAAGGTCTTTTCCGGCTCTCGGCGGGAAGAGCGATCGCGACCGATCGAGGCCGACCGTTCCGGCGCGGATCGCCGGTCGCGATTGAAATTCCGCGCGAGGTCAGATGAGCGCGCCAGGCTCTTATCGCTCGCGCCTTCCGCGAAGCGTCTCCGGTCGCCGTACCTGCATTCTGCGCTCACTTTTCTCTCTCTCTCTCTTGTTGTTGCACTTTTTCTTTTACGCGCGATCGGTGCTCGTGTACTCACAGGCACAAAAAGCGCTTCTCGGATTCTTCCGCGATTTTTTGCTTTGCGGTCACGAACGGCGGAACGAAGTCGCGCAAATATTTGAAAAGGCCGCGCGCGCGTGCGCTTTGCGATTCTTCACGGTCCCCCGGAGGTGAGCGGCGAGCTGCGTGTTATACTACTGGAGAAAGGATTTTTTTTGGAGGCAACAACGTGGAAGTATCACTTGTTTGGAGAATGTTTTTTTTTTTCGCTGCTCCAAGTACACTGTACGATGATGGTGATGAAAAAAAAAAGGAAGTGCGAGAATATCGTGCAAAAGAGCGCGTACTTTCACTCCTTTCACTTTCAAATTTCGCCTACCACACGGACGAGGGCTTCTCGACATATTTTATGCTCGGACTCGTGCGTGCATGCGTTATATATAGTACAAAAGTTTTTGTCGGAGAGTCGATTTTCATTGATGTTCGTATGGGTATAATAACGCCGGGAGCGTGATCCTACGAAGGCTGGAGGCTACGGGCGGTACAACCTTCGATTGGATTTTGTAATGTACACGTATGAAAATGCAGTCCAATTACGTCGGGTCATGAATCATGCAGCCCTGAATCAGATTTAACCCTTATACCCTTACTAGGCTCGCGCTCAGGTGACGCATCGGACGTGTCACTTTGCGTGGAAAAAACAGAAGTATGTATTGTATATCATAATCGTTTTTTTCTTCTCGGTGAGTCGCGCCTACAGCGACAACTGTATAATGTTATATATAGTCTATTTTTCGATAGCGGAAGTCACTATCACAACGATCTTTATGCTGCAGCAGTACGATGTATATTTTATTATTGGTATTTTACTGTTTGTTTCTCCATTAAAACTCAGTTACTTGGAAAATTTTAATTTTTACTCATTCGAACTGCTGCTATGACGTCCAAATACTCGTTTTCTGGCCTCACGCTCCGGGCGCGTGATAGGACTATCCAATAAATGCTGAAAGTATTTTGTGAATGGGTCGGTAAGTAAACGATTATATTTGGATTTAGCTTCCGCCTCTATAAAAGCGTCTGCATCTTCTTAATGTCACATATATACTGTTATTACTACGATTTATTGATACTGTCGCAGGTTCTTTTGTTAAACAAACTAAAGGAATTATTTAATCGCCATCATTGTTAAGCGCCAAGTCGCTATCAACATCTTTTCTATCAAACAATGACGAGAGACTTTTATTAAATACAGTTTGAACAATCGTTGTGTAATTCAAGATAAAGTGGCATAAGGTATATATCGATCTATAATACAATCGTGAAATGTTAAATCGACCTCTTCTCAATTATCATAAATAAATTTGCAATATATCGCGCGGACGTCATTTTTAGCGAGAGACCCATTGAACCACTTACCGAGTGAACGTCAATTCCCTCAATGCCGTCGAAGCTGTGAAATATTAAAAGTAAAACCCTGCTCCAAAATAAAAAAAATCTGGGAAAAAAATACTATTTAAATTACCGACGCATGCGTATACTATGCATGCATGTATACGCACAGGCACATACATACAGCCATATACATTTACTTATTATATACATATACATAGATGTCTGATCTCCGCTCCACTGCCGCGCACAAGGCGCACCGACGATTCCAATGTTCGCAGGTCATTTATGCATCAACCCTCGCGAGCCATGCACCTGGGCATCGTCCTTAAAGTCCGCATAAAATCAGCATCAATGGGAGCTCTTTATGCTCCTGCACGCGCTACGGGCTCCGAGGCTCGCTACTGCGTCCCTGAACCGAGCGTCTCGCCTCTCGCGAAGGCCTTCGGGGTGGCGCAGGGGGGAAAAACGGCGAGTTATAGTAGAAGAGCGGCGACGGGCGCCGAGAGGGGGGGAGCGTCTGGCGCGCCGCTAGGTTGGCAGGCCTGCGGCTCTGGGCATCCACTCTCTCGGAGCGCTCACGGGGCGGCAGGCGAGGCGCAGCAGGCAGCCAGTCGGTCGGTGCGTGCGTACTTAGTCCGACGTCTGACGCTCGACGCAGAGCAGAGTGCGCCTCTTCTCTCTACGCGGGACCACATCCCCGACGAGCAGTACACACACGCGCGAAGAGTCCCCCGCGGAGTGCCGTCGAATATTACGCGAGTGGTTTACAATTCCTCTGTGTTTCCTGCGTTAATATACGTGCCGCGCACGGGCACGAGTCGTGCGCGCTCGCTCCGTGTCACTCGAGCCCGCACACACACGTATATACACGGCCGCACGAATACAAGCGAAGCGCGCTCTCGCACACACGGAGGAGCGCGCGCGTCAACGTGAAGGTGCGCCAGTGCTTCGCCGTCTGTCTCGTTTTGTTGTGGGTTCGCCGTGCAGGGGACGCCGACGAGTGGCGGGCCACCAGGGCTGTCCAGGGCGAGCTGAGGAGCGAGGGAGCCAGCGCGGCTGCATAACGCGGCGCCGAGGCAGCGCAGGAGGAGGAGGCGGAGGCGGCGGCGGAGGGAACGGCGGTCGGCCATTTGCGGCGGACCCGCGGCCCGCCAGCAGGCCGGAGGCCCGCACCACGGCGGCCAGGGAGAGATAGCGCCGCGAGTCCCTCCAGGGCTCCCTGCAGCGAGGCGAGCAGCCCGAAGTAGAGGCCGTCCAGGCGGCGGTGTGCTGGCCGCGCTCCCCGTGACCGTCGCCGCTTGAGCGCGTGAGGCCGACGTGCACAGCTACCAAGGTGAGTGTGGAGGCTTCGCGCGAACTTTTGCCCGGAGTGGAGCGGGTGGGAGTGAAAAACGAAATAAATAGATAAAAAAAAAAAAAGAGGAGTGCGAGGATCTCGTGGGGGCGTCTTCCTCGCGAAGGGAGCGACGCGCGGGATTGATTTACACGCCGAGTCCCCGCCGTCGCCTCCGCCGCGGGTGCAGGAGCTGCTTCCGCGGGAGAGTATAGTATAAAGGTGTAGGTATCGGAGCGAGAAGACAAAAAAAAAAAGAAAAAAAAAGAGGAGCAGCGCGAAGGAGGAGGCTAGAGTGGGTGGGGGTGGAATTTGAGTGTCAACAAGCGAACGGTGGCGGTGCGGCGGCCGATGGGTGTGCCGCCGCCGGAGCAGCATATACATCGCATTGTGCACACCGCGCGATCCTTCCCTTTCACGGGGGTCTATAAGGCGAGAAAGAAAGACTCGCCGTGCGACGCTTTTACTATACGGAAAACTACAAGATACGCGCGAACGTGAATGGGGGAGTTGGGCGCGCGAGCGAGTGCACTCTACGTGCACAACACACACCTTTGCGGCGAAAAGTTGTACGAAAAAAAAAGGGGGGAGAGAAAAGAGTGGAGGCTCTCTCGGGGCCGTGGAATGCGACCGCTATTTGTGTTTTGGAAGGGAGGAGGAGCGGCGTGCGGCCTCCGGGGGGCATCGAACGCGCGCGCCGAGCCGAGCCGCCGCTCTCGTTATTTAATTGATTGGCATTTATCTTTCCGCCGCGATGCAGCGGGGGAATGCGGGGTGACTCAGCCTCGGACGCTCCGCCGCCTCGGGAGATTCGCCACTTTTCGCTCCTCCGAATACTTATTCACGCCCGAGCAACACGCACCGCGCTCTGCTCTCTCGGCGGAACCTGCGGAACGCGCGTGCACACAGTGCAAAACTTCGGACACGCTTTAAATAAAAAATTTAAAAAAAAAAAAAAAAACAATAAAGGAGTAGGTTACTCGTATATATACAAACGATCGCACGCGATCGAAATTCCCGACTAATCGTTCTCCTCGAGACAACGAGTATAAAGTGAGTTTTTTTTGTCTCTCTCTCTCTCGTGGCGTCTCATCCACGCGAGCGAGAGCGTCTCTCCTTTATAATTACGCGTAAACACGCGGTGCGTGAAACGACCGCGACGAGAAAAATATATATACGGGCCGCCGTCGTGAGAGAGCGGAATGCAGCTGCCGCCGCGTTGTAGCCTAGATTCCCTCGGTACAGCGCGCGAAAAAGACGGAGAGACAGAGAGAGAGAGAGAGAGAAAGAGGCTTTATAGTCGCGCACACAAGCGAACACCGGACTTTCACGTCGCTGCCGCCGTCACTTAGTGTGTATACACACACATAGTATACACACACATACACATATATACATATATGAGCGGCAGCCTCTCTCTTTCTCTGTTGCTCTCTACCTCCCCGGCGCTCGCGCGTGGGGTAAAGTGCGTACGCGCGCACTTGACACCGTCGCACGCGATTTTGCGGGATATTCGCGCCTGCGTCTTTTTCTGGCTTTCTTTTTTTTTTTGTCGGTCTCGGCGCTCCCGGTTCGTCGGCTCCCGAGCGAGGGTCTCTCTCCGTCTCGCTCTTCTCGCGGGCGTCGATTCGAGTCTCGTCGGCGGAAAGGTGCTCGTGGCTGGCGTGCGAGAATCGATCGGGAATCGGGCGACTGTCGTTTCTTTTTTTTAAGAGGAGAGACGCGCGGGTAGGAGGCCTTCGGCTTGGGTTACATGACGAATTTAAAGTGCTCCGGGACGTTTTATTTGCTTATTGCTTTGCGCGAAGGCTGAATAATGTCAAGTGCAGCAATCGATAGCGGCTAGGATAAACGGCCTGTGCCCTATAATGTGTCGCTTGTTTACGGGGTTAAAATTAAAAGGCAGCCTTCTCTAGTTTCCTCTTCATTTTTTAATGCGTTTGTTCAGACATTAAAAAAACAATTATCGATCTCTGCTCCGAAACGCGTGTTTACAAATGGAGCAGAAGTATTTCTCTTCGACAAAGGTGCGCTAGAAAATCGATTAGACGGTTAAGCGCCTCCGTCGTAAAAATAAAGCTTAAAAGTTCCTCTCCTCGTCAATTCTTTCAAAAATTCGAAATTTTCGCGTTTCATTTTCTCCCCGTCCGGATATTTCACGGGAGTAAAAAGCAAAGTATGCATAAGCCGCACAATGAGGAAGAAAATCTTTCGTTCCGGCAATCCATCATTCAGATGCCATAGTATAGTAGTTGCCGTCAAATCAATGCTTTAGATTAATGAAATATCGATTAGAGAAACTGCTACACGCGCCTGGATCGTTTTTTTTTTCTTCTCGATTTCATTAAAGGCGATCTAATTGAAATTCAATGCATTCTCCTCAATATTTCGCGTCGTAAGCGTCGCGCACAACCTTTGATTTCGCAACGTCAGTGTCATCGACTCCGATCTGTTTTTTTTTCTTCTCTAACTCTCCTCGGAGTCTTAGCTCATAGATGCATCTAAAGACGTCGGCTTTCCATGAATCTCGAGAAACTCGCGGTAGAAATCGGAATTTCTCGACAAGTTAGTTTCTCAGACGAGTATCTTGCAGCGCGATCTATATAGGGGTCAAAGGGTTCGGATTACAATATCTGGCAAACTGCTCTTGAATGGAGCGCGTATGCTGAGGCCCGTTCTTTGGGATTATTACTCACGCTCACGCTTAGCACACGCTCGTGAGGAATTTTCATTAAAAACTTGAGTGATTAACGTTGTTTGTATACGCGAAGAGTGGCTGGCACTTTCTTCGCTCCGAATTGGCGTTCATTGTTTTTAAAAGCCTCGAAGCTTGTTATTCTTTCTAATGAACTTTTACAGCCTATTTATTTGTGTAAGAAAAAGTGAAAAGTCGCTTATTTTCAAGAGAATCGCGTTCAATCATCGTTCAAGTTTCAACTTTTTCTCTTTTACAGTGCTAAAAATGGTAGTTTCTATTGAGTCGCTTATAACTTTGAAGTGCGCTTTTTTTTTAAAGTTTGTTTAATGTAATAGTTGTTTGATTTAATTATTATTACTTATTTTGTCAACAGTCGCATTCGATTTAGCTTGGAATTACTTCATGCTCACTTTCAATAACATCTGTTGATTTAATTATATACTTTGTTGTAATAACCATGCTCCCTCTAGAAAATATTTTTATTCAAATTATGCAATCGATTAGCACAACAAAATTCTTTACAATAAAACTTATTATCTTATTTCAAAAGAAGTATATTTACTTTCTATTAAAATGCTGTATACTGTAAGTGAAGGGTTAAATGTTTGTCCAATGAAGTGCCACTGAACTCATTAATATGAGCTGATAACAATCTTCTTCATACAAAACTTAATTAAGTAAATATTTACGTTGAACCCTTCGCTATAATGTAATATTCTCCTTTTTGTAATTTAAATGTTGCCCCGCATATCAAAGCAGTTCGCAACAGCCTCGTGACGGTGCTGAGCAAATTTATAATTTTCGTAAGTTATCAAGTGAATGAGTATTTAAAATTAGTTTTAATTAGGAAGCCGCTACTTTTTAAACCTCGGCGAGCGCGCGAGTTTGTTTTTAGAGCACAATTAACAAGCGTCTTGCAATGTTGACCTGAACCTAAGCGCGAGGAAACTTTCTCTAGCCAGCGAATTCACTTCGTTACGCATTTTTCACTCTGACATACCTACATGCGTACTTACCTTACATTCCGCTTTAAAATTCAAGTGCTCTCTTCCGCTTCCCTTTTTTTTTTTAATGGATGGAAAATTCCATTTTTTTAAAACGATATTTTAGGTTAGTAGAATTACACGATTTGTAGGTTATTTATTTGGATTTTAAAAGGCGAAGGATCGTTTGCAGTAATTTTTTATCCACTTTAAACATTTATTGCCTTTGATTTACATTGTTTTTTATTGTGTTTTTACATTCCTTGTTTAGCGCGTTTCTTTTTTGAAATGTCCATCGATTGTTTAATAATACAGGAATTTTTTTATTTACAAGTGTACCAGAAACAAAAATGAAAACAAACTTTGAAAGATGCATGCACTCATGAGATTTAACGTAATACAAAATGCGGTATAGTTATAGAAACTTTTTTTTTTACCTGCTAAAAATGTTCTCTTTAAACTTTCAGTTAGTTTTACTGCGATAATTAAAGAGTTTTTTGCGGCGCACATTATTTTTTAAAAGTGTAATTTCATATACAGTCGTTGATTTTTTACTGCAAAGATGGCATAAGAAGTTGATTTACAAAACGATAATAAAGAATTAAGAATTATTTTTTAATTATTAAAAAAAATTACTTGCAATTAATTAGCAATTATGTTCAATTTATTAAAAAGAAGATGTAAGCTTTCACTTATTTCACTTAATAAAGAAATTAAGTTTAGGAATTGGAGAAAGTTTAAAACTTGCCTCGAGGCGCTACCGCGCCTCCTGATTATAACTTAATGCTTAATTCTGTATAATTGATAAAAATAGAGGCCCTAAAAGGCTAATGAAACAAATTAAATTGTTATGCATGCGTAGTACGTACTTTATCTTGTTAACCATCAGAATACTCACAATATTTAATCTTTCAGCAGAAATTAAATGTAATATACTCTAGATATAATTTTTAACTATTTATTAAAATTTTTCGATAAAGAGTAGTATGGTTAAATGACTTTTAATGATGAATAGAACGCAGAATGTGTTAGATTTATTTTTGTTATCACGTGTAAAGATTAAATTGTAAAAAAAGTTGTAAGTGGATACCTGATAACGTTGACAATTTCTTATTTTTTATCAGTTTAAAATTTTTCGATATGCAATTTTCATAAAAATCGTTTTCAGTAATAACAAGTCACTTATGATAATGCGACATTTTCGATCAAGGTAAAATTAAATTCTTACAATTCATTAGATAATTCAACTGCCCAATACAAATGTAATGCACCTTTATTAATTATTTCCGAGCAATGCAATTCATTCATTATTTACATTAGTGTATTATTAAAAATTGAGGTTATAGTACCAACATTAAAAACATTAAAATAAAGTTTTCAATTTTAACATCTGTTATAATCCACCAGTAACTTTTGTCGAAAATTCAATGAATTATCTTACAAACTATCAGTTTTCCAAGTGTGCGCGCAAACACAGTTGTTTTCGTCGAAAGCCCAGAATAATACAGTCATCATCCTTATTTCAAAAAAAGCGTGGCGTAACAGCAGCGCGTAAAATTTACTTTAAGTATACAAAATTCAAGAAAATCGCGATGATTCACCGCCGACAGTGAATAAAAAGAAAGAAAAAAGGAAGAATCGCTGACTATTTTTTTCTCTCTCGTTGCAGACAGTCCAATATGCATCTCAGATGACTGTAGGCCAAGCAGGCGCTCACTTGGCATCACCATGAGCGGGGTAATAGCAGTGCCGGTGTCCAGCGACGGGCCCCCTCGACAGGACAGCAACATCGCCCACTTGAAGAGGCACAAACTAAGCGGCTGCAATGTTCCACTTGTACACGGCAGGCCGAACCCACCGGTCAACGCACGCAACCGATTAACGACGCATCAACGAAATCACAGTCTGGACTTCAGGTACGTGCGCGCGCGCGCCGGCCAAACGATCACGCGCGCGCCCCGCCATTTACATAATTAAAGACAATCATAACGCGAAAGTACCGAGGCCGCGGCGAAAGCGTCGTTATCTCCCGCCGGTGCGCTGTATATGTACGTAGTATATACTACCTGCGCGGCTCGCGAGATAACGCCGCGAATTGTTTGCGCGGAAAATTTCGAGCGACGACGATAAAGAAGGAGCGCGACCTTGCGGCACTCGACTAACGTTTGCTTCTTTTTTTTCTCTCTCCTTGGGGATGTAGGTCGATGGGTATCCTGCTGCCGCCGGTGCCACAGTCGTCGGTGACGAATCTGACGCTGCATCATAGGAACCGCAGCTTGGACTCGGCCCTGCAGCGGATCCCGGAGGTCGACGTCACGCCGAGCCCGGAGTGCGAGACGAATCCGGCGCCGTCGGATAAGTCGGTGCCGGCCGGCAAGGCCCGGAGTCGGGAGCGCGATGATCTGGCCAGTTTGGGCTCGGATGACTCCGGGATACTGTGCGGCTCGGACAGTGGCTCCAGTGACACCGCAAATATCACCACGAGGTAACGTTACTCTCGATAATTTATGCGGCGTTTCAAAGCACCGTCGCCATTTCACTGAACTCGGTGTATGCTAAGCAGCTTTAGTGCAACAGCTGTTTCAACGAATGCGTCGGCTGATAGCGGCTGCTGTATTATTATTATTATTATTGTTTTTTTTTAGTGAATTTAAGGCTGTAGTAATTGTATTGGAGAATTTATTTTTAGTGTACATGTAAATATTGGTGTGATTCAAGAATTAAAAAAGATATACGAGAAAGAAAATTAGTATTGTTATTGTTGATTTTGTGAATAATAAACATAAAGTTTGCGACCGTTAGTCGAAAAGATAATATTAATGCGCTGACGAATCAACAATGCTATAAATATTTTTATCGTATTTATGTTAGTTCCGATTTTATACACTTTTTGAAATCTTTGTGAAGGCTATAGCGTTGCGGGTTTAAATATTAAGAAGCACAGACAAATAAATTATCTTATTTAAAAATGCCATAAATTACTTACAAAATGTTCATTAATATTCATAAAGTCTGTAGTCATAAAATTGTCAGAGCGTCAATCTGCTATCGCTCAAAATGAGCGTTTAAAAACTTTAACATATATCTTATTTAAAAAAAAAGTAATAAAATACATTACTACATCAACGAAGTGCTTTGTTCTTATACTAATGGCAAAAATCTGTTACAGGGAATCGAGCGTAGATCACCTGCACAGCAGAGAGAGCCTGGACTCGTCGCTATCGCAGGCAGGCGACATGGACGTGGACGTCGTGGACGGCGATATGTGCAACCTGTCGATATCGCCGGTGCAGCTAACTCTCGGCGAGCCCGAGGCAGAGGAGGAGGAGGAGGAGGAGGCGACGCAACAGCCTTGCGGCGAGCCCGTGGCAAGCGAGCTTCGAGGCGTCTGTGACTATGCGGCCGAGGAGGGGCGCGACTCGACGACGGACTTCGCGGGCGCGCTCGAGATCGCGGTGCCGCCGCGGGACCTGGCGGGGGCAGCGATGACGCTCTGCTGCGGCACCGGCCAGCCCGAGGCCGAGACCGTGAAGAAGCAGCAGCCGAAGAAGGTCCAGAGGCAAGAGACTGCGCAGCCCAAACCCTCCGAGGGATGCTTACTTAGGTTATTCGAGAGCCAGGTATTCGACATGTCGATGGCTATATCTTATCTCTTCAATTCGAAGGAACCCGGAGTTCAAAGCTATCTCGGTAAGTCTTTTTTTTTCCAATGTGGACGCTGAGGCGATTTTTTCAGCACAATTCTGGTTTGGTTTAGTTCTAAAAGAGATGCTTTTATGGTTTGATTACAGGCAATAGGCTGTTTAGTTTTCCGGATAACGATGTGGATTTCTATTTGCCACAACTGGTTTTAATGTACATACAATTGCACGACGTCACGGAAGTTCTTTATCCATATCTTGTCCATAGGTAAGTCGCCATTTTTAATGCTTCGAGTGGGAGCGATTAGTGGATTGCCAACTTTAATGATTAATTTATTTCAGGTGTAGGCATTCGGTAGATTTTTCGTTAAAGTGCGCTTGGTTATTAGATGCATATAGTTCGGACACTTATTCTACATCAAAAAAGAAATCTCACGGGACCAAGCTGAAAAATTTGATACTTTCGGATGGAGTTAGGTAATGCAATGCGACATTTTCTTTCATAAAGATTATAAATACTTATGTGATTTAGTCATATATAAATGGTATATATATGTTTCAGACCAAAGGAAAAGCATCGTTCGTCTGCATTGCAAGTCCCATCTATACCTCCTCTATCTGTCGTTCAATCCGCGTCTCCTATAAAAAAAACCCACCAAAGATCTCAATCAGATGCCACTGGATTATTTCAAAGTCTGCGTCGTAGCCATTCCGGTAAACATACAGTTTCTAAATTGAACATTACATGTTTGCTCTTCATTTGTGATATTAATTTGTTAATCATATTTTTTAGGTATAATTAATAAAGTTAGCCTTGGAGACCTTAGTTCTGGTCGAGCGTTTGACAATGGATGTACCTGCTTTGATTCCTGCCAAGGAGTGGTGAACGATTTACGTGGCCAGAAGACTGACTGTGTCTGTAGTGTAAGTTTCAATTTACAACTGATTTTCTTTTTTTAATCCAATTGGTAAAAGAAAGTTTCAATAGAAAATATTTTTTTATTAACAGGCACCTCGGCTCGCACCAGAGCTGGAGTTCATTCGGGCACTAATAAACATTGGAAAGTTACTTGGAACTATTCCTACGAAAGAGGGCAAGACGGTTCAACTCGTTGCCGAACTTAATACCTTGAATCTGAATCTCCCGGCAAGAGTGTGGCTTCCGCTGCATTCGTCCGTGCCACATCATATCGTCAGAGTACCACCTCAGTATGCAGCTGTTTTAAATAGCAAAGATAAAGTAGGTTAACACATCAGTAATGCATTATGATGAAAATAACATTAGACTCAGAGTACTAATGCGTTGCATAACTTGTAGGCCCCATACATTATATACGTAGAAGTTCTGGAAGTCGACGATTTATACACATCACCGGTGCCAACTAAAATAATGGGAAGTTCATTAAGACATACAAAATCTGAAGAAAATTTAATAGCTAGTGAACAATCTGGTCGAACACAAGTGCCAAGTGAAGATGCTGAAGAATCGATACCAGTCGCAAAACAAACCCCGGTTAGAACAAGTTACACAAGGAATCCCGATGTGTCGTTTCACTTCATCGACGATGATCCTAATGACTGCTGGAGTCAAGAAGACGATGAAATAACTCAACAGGTAATTTATCAAAGTCAATTATTTTCATATCAAATTGTTTTACTCTGTTATAAAGTTATCTGAATACGTTTGGTTCTCACGGTAAAATATTTATATTTATTAATATGAACACTTAAGTTTATTACAATTCCTCATTGAAATTAAATTTTCATTTGCAGTATCTGCAGCTTCGAAAAACGAAGGACAGAGATACGTTATCACAATTAAGTCAGGAGTCGTCCGACAGCCGTGAGCCAGTTTTCGTTCCGGGCGACATAAGGAGAAGGTTGACCGAGTTGGCGGCAGCGCCGAAGAGTACTTTCAACCACGATCCAGAGGATCCGTCCGCCGCTGTACTAAAGGAACCTTGGGAGCAAAAGCAGAAGCGAATAAGGTCTTCGAGTCCTTATGGTCATTTAGCTTCGTGGCGTTTACTTGCGGCCATCGTTAAATGTGGCGACGATTTACGACAGGAATTGCTTGCCTCTCAGCTTCTCATGATGCTCCAAAAGGTCTGGCAAGAGGAGCGTATACCTCTTTGGTTAAGACCGTATAAGTGAGTAATTTTTATTTAATTATTATCTCAGCTTATTAACTAATCGAAAACTAGTAATAGTAGAACCATTATTATCGCGTGGTCGATAAGATAATTATATAAATTGGAATAAATTTTTCAGAATTCTTTGTCTCTCAAACGACAGTGGACTGATCGAACCTATATTAAATACGGTATCATTGCATCAAGTTAAAAAGCATTGTCAACTGACTCTACTACAGTACTTTGAAAAGGAGTTTGGACCCACGGATTCGGAGGCTTTCCAAAACGCACAAAGGAATTTCGTTCAAAGCTGCGCTGCTTACTGTCTCGTTAGCTACTTGATCCAAGTTAAAGATCGACACAATGGCAACATTTTGTTGCACAGTGACGGGCATCTCATTCATATTGACTTCGGCTTCATTTTGTCGACGTCGCCGCGAAATCTTGGTTTTGAAACGAGTCCGTTTAAATTGACGCCGGAATTCGTCGAGGTGATGGGTGGAAATGACTCGGAGATGTTCCTCGAATTCAAGACGTTAATTTTGCAAGGTTTAATTGCTGCGAGAAAACATATGGATAAAATCGTCAACCTTGTCGAAATAATGATATCAGGTTAGTTGATCGAGCCATTATTTAATAAATTAAAGCACAATGTTATAACAGTTTTTTAACATTATTTTTATTTAATTTGTATAACAGGTGTTCAGTTGCCCTGTTTCCGAAACGGTGGCGCATCAACGGTGCAAGGACTGAAAAATAGATTTCATCTTACCCTGACAGAGGATCAGCTGCGTAAGCACGTTGACGATCTAGTGAAAGGAAGCATCCACTCGTGGTCTACGAAGCTTTACGATCGATACCAATACTTTGCGAATGGTATCGGCACGCTTTAAACATCAATATCTGTATAAATTTATCCTTTCGATTCTCGCATCCGTCGACGTTTCTATAGAAGCAGATTTATTCAAAGTTCATAGACGCTTCTTCGTAATCTCGAAAAAAAAAACTACACTTCATAGCATTCCAAAAGCAAACAAGCTATATTGACGAGTATTCAACAGTGGGCGAAGACTGAAAATATTTAGTATTTCATGTGTCGCGATTTTAGCTTCTTAAAAAAAAAAAACACGTAAATTATGAAACGCATATATAAAAAAAATTTACACTTCTGATCGAAAAAATAAAGATAAAATGTAGTAGTCATAATCGGTAAATTGACACAAGTATTGCGAGGATTTCATGAGTATGAAAGCGTATGATCGGCAGTTTAAAAAAATTTACGATAACGTGATCGATGGTAGTTTGAGAAAGTGTCCGTTTTTGTTACATAGACTATGGTATGTATGGATTTTGACTGACACGTTAATACAATATGTTGCAGATGCGTTTCAATAATGTAAATCTGTAGCATAATGGTTGCAAACTGCTGTTGTCAGAGTAATTTTTTGAAGGTGCCTTATAAGTAGAAAAAGCAAATGAGACCGATGGGGGGGGTAAGGGAAATACAGTTAAACACAGTGCAGTGTACTGAATTACGATTGTCTTTCTAATGAGGGGCAGTCTGCGATTTGTACATATTCGTAAATTAAAAGATAAAAAAAAATTTCATCAGTAAGTAGTTATCAATTCGGTGAAAAATGATTCGATGAGCGTATATGGGCGGATGAATAGCAATTTACGACCCCGACATGTGAGGGTAGTGAAAAAATAAAAGAAATAAAGGAAGGCGAATACTCAAAATATTTCCTACTTTATATATGTATAAACAAAATGCATTAATGCTGCTCTTCATGGTGAAGATGTAATTTCCGGCGAAGATAACAGCAATTGTGCAGTGAACTTTTTAAATTTGCAATTGTAAGTTTTTGTATGTTCTTAATTCATAATTTCATAGTCGTAAAATTATAAGAAGCGCCAAGATATGTATCTTAGTTCAAGAAAAGAAAAATAATTATTTAATGGAGAAAGCAACAAGAAGCAAACAAGAATGCGGTGTCTTGCATTCTCGTGCATGTTGGAGCGATTAAATTATGCTATTAAAAAAAGAACCTATTGTACATATTATAATTAAAACTCATTGTTTAGCATGTAATTGCAAATGAATGTGCGAAGCTTAATCAAAGCCACGGAAGGAGAAGTCCAAGTTTACCTTGTTGAGGGTTTTTTTTTTCAAGCCTCCGTGACTTCAAAGTGTCTTATCTCCTTTTTCTTCTACCTTTGTTGTCTCATCGATCGACGGTCAGGCCAGCGATGTTGTTGTAACGAGAATGTACAGGGCTTTAAAAGAAAAAAATATGAAAAAGGGAGACATGTTCCTATTTTTTGTGGGCTGAGAAATCTTCTCGTAGCGCGAATTCTGTCTCTTCATTATGTTTCTGGTCTGCCTCGTTCTTTTGCCTCATTACAAGCTATTAATGACATAAATACCGAATAAATATAAATCACAAGTAACCTTCTTTTTATTTTTTACACATAAATTACCCAATAACTGTTGTGTAATTAGACATATGACAATTTTCATAATTAACGTTCGCATAATTTTTAACAATTGATACAAATAATTTATCAAGAAAGGTGCAATCAAGTAATTTTTTTTAAACTAAAAGTATTTTTTGCACATCAATCTTTATTTGTACACTGAGTTTGGTAATGTAAATACTTTTAATTGACTTAAATCATTAAGTAATCAAACAATTTTATAAATATGTTAGATTATCAGTCCTTAGATTACAGTCCCGTCTCACTGAAAAGAAATTGACGCAATATGAAATATATATTTGCGGTAATAAATTTGACAAATTCTGTATACAAGTCTAAGTTTTTCTAAAGCAGCTTATCGAGTTTAGGGCGCTTCACTTTTTTATCAGTAAGACGGAGCAAGGAAATGATGGGTGTTATTGTTACATGTATACACTTAATAAGTGGCATGCGTGAGCGTTGGAAGATAAAGGAACCAAAAATTATTAAGTATCGCAAATATCACATTAGATCCTTGGGTTTATGGAGACACCTGGTGAAAATATCTTTTGTACTAGATGATTATGCATTTAATTGATTATAATGAAGGTACATTTATCGGCGCGCAATGGGTTCTTTTAGAAAATGTAGAAGCTATTTGGACTCGTCTATGACTAAAACGAATAAGACTTTACAAACGGCTTTTGATTGTTATAAAAGTATTTTCTTATATAAATTACTAAAAAAGTAATAGTAACTTTTTTCTAATTACAAAATATGTAAGGGTATTTTGTTGGGCTAATATTAACATGCTTTCCTTAAAATTTATAATAAAAAATGGATTGTACTTTTTAAATATGTATATATGTATACTGCAAGCGCGGTAATAACTAAAATAAGCAGTAGTCAATCCGCATTTAAAAACATTTAAAAGCTTCTGGTCAATAGGGAACAATAAAAAAATTCTTAGTATAAAGAAAACTTTACACTCACGATGCCTCTCGTGTGATAAAAAAGAGTTCGTTGCCAAAGCAATGAGTTAATTGTTGTAATTTATACAAATAAATATTTTCACCGGGTGATCACCGCCGCGAGGGACCATCATTCCCTTAAATTCTTGAGAGCTGCTGCAGGAGATTCGAGGGTAGCACAGCCTCGAGCTTTTCAAGGATATAGTGGAACGGCAGGGAAAGCCAGGTGAGCATGGCCCTGGCGACGACTCCCATCGTGTCCGGATACTGGTGGGTGAGCAGCGCCACGAGGGCCGTGAACGAGCACAGGCCCGCAGTGAAGAGAATGAAGAAGGGCAGCTCCTTCTTCGGATAGACGCTGACGTCGTGGAATGCGGGCAGGAGCTCGCGGTCCGCGCACTCCGTACACGTTGGGTATGGGTAGAATAGGTGTCCCCTCTCCAACGGATATGGTAGCATTCTGAAGGTGCCCTCCCACGTGCAGTGCAGCAGGTTCAACGCACCCTCCATCTGCTTCCAGTGGGGCAAGTGGAAGAAGGCGTAGGCTATCGCCTCTGAGTCCCCTCGCTTCAGCACGTGCTCCGGTGGAAGGATGAGGGGCTTCATTTCCAGAAGGTACTTGGGAACGTGAGGGTTGAACTCCACTGCCCTGTGAATTGCTTCTACTGCTGACATCTCTGCTGGAGTCAGTCCTCTTTTACTCGCAATGTCTGGGGAAAATTTGTCAGCGACAAGTCTGGCTTTCAACAGAGCGGCTGTGTAACATATAGTTGCTGATTTGGGTAAACTTATATCATCGTATTTAGCTAACACTGCTTGTACATCAGCATACGCTTGCATTTCTAAGAGAGCCTCTATTAAATTTTCATGAATGTTCAGTACATTCATAATTGGAGGTACTTCTTTTGTTAGGTCTCTGAACATTTTTACAGCCTCCTTCAATTTACCTAATTTTCTAGCACACATAGCGAGTCTTCTTTTTACATAAATTAGCACATTTGTATCCCTTCTGTGTATGGCTTCTGCAATGGATCCTTGATGCTGAGTATTCTGGGATTTTCTATAATTATTTTCTGCCACTTTGAGAGCTTGCTTAAGAATTTTTTCAGCTTCTACAATGGTCGTTGCTTCTTCCTCCGCTAGTAAAATGTAAGCAGGTGCACAATCCGGATTTCGCTCTAATGCACTGTGCGCTGCTTTTATCCTGACAACTGGATTCCTTTCTCTCCATGCAGTTTGCATTATTTCATACTCTGCTTTGCCAGTATCACCTTCGCAAGTAAAAAAAGTTTGGTGATCTTGTGCCGATAAATTCATATCGTAATAAGTTAGAGGCTCCTTATTGGTAGCCCAGTAAAATCTTTGATATTCAGCTCCTCTAAATAAATTAATTGGATTTCGCCAGACTTTGCATTCTGGCACATTTTGTTGATTGGAAGAATTAGTACTACTGACATTTGAATTACTATTTTCGGAGCTACTATCTCCACCTCCAATCCATGGAGAAATATGATTTAATGATACTTGCTCTATGAAAGATGTGCCATACTTTCTGAAATACCACCATTCAAAAATTAGTATCAAGCCCGATATAAGTGAGGACGTTCCTGTTAGAGCGACATAAAATTTTGGAGTCAATGTGCTCAGGAACATGGTCGAGTCCCACATGCTTGTAAATAGAAGAGCCATTTAGCTATATTTCCTTTTTAAATCTTCAGTGAAAACTGTGCAACATGAAGCTTACAGCTACAAAACTGTGTATCTGAAAACAGCAAAATGGATAAAGCTATCAGAAAAACTGCAAAATAAACTTTGCAAGTGTTTTAATAAAAAAATCTACTTTTTATTAAAATCGTTTTGAATGATACATTCGTAAATTGTATCTCAAAATGCTTAATAATTCATACAACTCGAACGCCAGTGAGCTTCGTTTGTTTACCTTTTTTCTTATTTTCGCAGCTCCAGTAGAAAAAAAGTTACATCTGCAAATCGTGGCGTCAAATGTAGTTCGGTGATTTATATTTTTCAAACACATTTATACCATTTCTCGCAATGTTTCTCTTGGTTATTTCAATAAAGCTAAGTTTTTTCCGATAAGAGTCTAGCAGACTGATGGTCATTGATCAGTAGAACACTTCCAGATTGCGTACATAAGAACAGACAACTGCTGAAGTTAAATCAGCCATCGCCATCGCGTTTTCGGCAAAGTTCTGGCACTGCACTGTAGTTTCGTTGTAATCGGGGCAGCCATTGTTGCAGCAGGTGGAAAGCGCGTTCGGTTCAAAATATAAAATTACCCTCTGAAATTTGCCTATAAAATTATATTATTTTCAACATTTCAACAAATAATTGAATTTCTAAGCTTTTTTTTGTGTCAATTAATTGGTAGGTAATATCGAGGTATGAGACGCTTATTGATTAATTTTGCAAACACTTGTAGTAAGTCAGCTGGTACACTTTGGTGGTATATATACATAATACCTACAGCATTTTTACATGCGTATAGATATATACATATGCCTACGATAGTACGGACGAGACTTGCTTTGTATGTGTACTGAGTACTCGCCGCATCGCACGTTTGTGCATGAGACGTGTGCAGGTACCTCAATAAAACGGTAATATGGGGCAATAAGTAAATAAAAAATTTTAAACATGTTAATTATTACTGGGTTTGTTCGACAAATCGAAGTTCTTTGCAAACGAGAACATATTTATGTATGTACATTTATTTAATTGAAAGTGTAGAGGTTAGGTTCCATAGTTTTACTATTTCCTGTAGAAAGCATTTGTGTTTTATTATGTTTTACGTGCTAAATGATTTAAAAGAACGACGGTAATTCTAATTTTTTTATTTTGATATCTTTCAGATTGCTAAGCGTTTTGTGGCTAAAAGTAAGTGGATAAAACGTAGAATGGACGATGAAAAGTTACCTCCCCATCGGGCTGATCCAGTCATTAAAGTACTGGATACTCCAGAATTCAAATCCATTTTTACACCTGAATTAACAACATTAGCTGATTTATTTAAAAAATACAATTACGAAATAAGAATAGCTGGAGGTGCTGTGAGAGATATACTGATGGGTATAAATCCAAAGGATCTTGATTTTGCAACCACTGCCAGTCCCGATCAGATGAAAGAAATGTTTACAAAAGAAGAAGTGAGATTGATTAAAACTAATGGAGAGAAACATGGAACAATCACATCGAGGATTAATGATAAAGAAAACTTTGAGGTCACAACACTAAGAATTGATGTTATAACTGACGGCAGACATGCAGATGTTGAGTTTACAACCGATTGGTTGTTAGATGCAAGCAGAAGGGATCTTACAATAAACTCTTTGTTTTTAGATTTAGATGGAAAAGTGTACGATTATTTTTATGGCTATGATGATCTTATAAAGAGAAGGATAGCATTTGTTGGTGAACCAGGTTTAAGAATACGTGAAGACTTTTTACGAATCTTTAGGTACTTATATTTAATTAGCATTAACATTTACCTTACTTAAATGCTTTCTTTAAATCTGCTAATTGAATTTATATTTAATGAATTTCAGATATTTTCGATTTTATGGGAGAATTTCTGATAAACCAGACAATCACGATGAGAAAACAATACAGGCTATCAAAGATAATGCTGAAGGTCTTGAAATGATATCTGGAGAAAGAATATGGTCTGAATGGAGTAAAATTTTGGCAGGGAATTTCCATAGAGAGTTGACCAGAAAAATAATAGAATGTGGATGTGCTAAATACATGGGTTTCCCAGAAGATTTAAATTTGGAACATTTTGATCAAGTTTGTTTAACTGCCCAGAAAAATAATATAAAATTAAGACCTGTCTCTCTTGTTGCTGCATTATTGAACAATGAAGAAGATGTAATCAAATTATTCATGAGGCTAAGATTCACCAATTATGACAGAAATTTAGCAATATTCATTGTAATGCACAGAGAAGATAAACCATCTGAAAATCCTTTAAAACCCTATCAGAGATTAGTTCTAAGAACTATAGGCAAAGTTTCAGATGCAAGAGAATATGTAGCTGAGTTGCTAAGGTATAAAGGAGCTTTGAAACTTTTAGAGGAATTTGAGAAGTGGGATGCAAAATTCCCAATTACTGGTCGTATGGTGCAGCCGCATGTAGAAAATCAAAAACTCATTGGTGATGTGTTATTGAAATTAAAAGACATTTGGTTAGACAGCAATTGTGAAATGTCTACTGAAAAGTTACAAACATACATACCAGAAGTTGCTGAAGAAGCAGGGCTAGAGCTAAAAGAAAGAATGGAGCGAATGGGAAAGGATATTAAACAGAAAGGAAGGAAAAAGTCTTTTAACTAATTGATTACGACTTAACTACAATGTATATTAGATATGATAATAAATTGTCATTATTTTCATAATTAAGACAAGCTTTATATTTTAAATCAAAAACACAAGTGTATCTAACTCTTTTTAAAAATGTTATTTTTTTTAGTAGATTCTAACTGTATAAAGTATGCGGATTTAAATTTTTAATTCAGACTTAAAATAAATTCTTTTAAAAAGAGCAGTGAGAATAATGTAAAAATTAGACTCTTCTTTCAACGAAATAAACTCTATAATGCTAAAAGCGAGAGACAGTAAAACCGGAGTAAGTAGCACTAGCACTTCATCAATAGCATGGCAAAGTCTGATTACAAGTCGCAAACTCGTTTAGCTCTCGTAGCGTTTGTCAATTAACGATTGCGACCCGTGAAACTATTCGGGCTCAGGGTCGAAGCATTCGCTGCTCGTTTGCCTGTCAGGACGAAGTTTTTTTAATTAAATTTATACTCGGCTCAATAGCTTTGTTGGACGTTTTATCCCGGCGATACTCCCGATGAAATGAAAAATTTTGATCGTTACACAAATTTGATTACATTTGAACTATCAAATATTTTTTATAATCATTCAAACGTGATCTTTGATCAAAGCCAATAAATAGAAGCGGAAAAAAAGCGTACGATTGAATTTCTATCTGTGCAGAATTTTTTTTGGCAATGCACAATGTAAAATCTTACAAAGCCAGAATTACTTGAATAAGCAGTTTGACTTATAGTAAGTAACTAAAAACTATTTATAATTTATAAGTGGTAGTTTCGAGTAAAGAAAAGTGTTTAAATATATTTCATATATAACGTTTTTTACAAACAGTTTTACAATATGTTTCTGTTTTTATATAAACGTTAAATTTGAAGTTGCAAAAAATTTTGTTTATAAGCGGTCAAGCATTTTATGTTACACGTTTTATCGCATCACTAATTTATTGTTGAACTAACATTAAAAAAAAACGCTTTTTCAAATTTTTATTTGCAATTGTCACTTCTAACGTTGCGAACCGTAAATGGCGAATAAATGATTTTCGAAAATTTGTATAAAACTCGTGAAACGCTAAGTATTTCAAAACGTTGCCACAATGAGATTTGTGCAGCGTTAAAACAGTTTAAAGTTTATTTCTTTATTTCAAACATTACTGAATGTCATTTCAATGTGTCGTTTTTTCAAACAAAGAAGGTTCACAATTAATTATCGACTGAAGTTCGTTAATAACTAAAGGTTGAATGGTTATTGGAATATTTCGAAAAGGCAATTTCGATATTGTAAGCTTGTGCATGAAATTCGGATATTTCATGAATGGCTATATCACTTATACATTTAGTGTTCAATATCGGTTGCAGTATTCATCCGAGCGTTTATTTTCGTCATATATTAAACACGGTCTGTATGTTATTTTCGGCTCGGTATGATTCATGCACATAAGAATCGTGCACATATTAGTTCGTGCACAGTTTAACGTTGTAAATATATCTA
>JAWWEN010000038.1:9472449-9543308 GCA_035582955.1 Sycophila texana | reverse complement strand
CCCCCCCCCCCCCCCCCCCCCCCCCCCCCCCCCCCCCCCCAGTCAGTATGTTTTTTCTCCGTAACCCCCCGCCGGTTGAAGAGCCCGGGCGTCTCGCTTACTCCAATACATTACAGTCACGATCGCCCGGCCACTTTAATATTTCTTCGCTCGCGGGCGGAAAAGGAGGATCGGCCCAGAGGCCGCCACCGAACTTTAATGAAAGCGCTCGCGCGGCCTCTTGCCCCGCTAAAACTTTACAATTACTCGCCTGCTCCCGGCAGCTCGCTCTCGCCTCCGTGTCCCGCAGCGGCGCCGGCAGTTCGCGATTTTTAATTTACAAAGTTCGACGAGTGCCCCGCCTGGTCGATTTGCGCCGTTAAAGAGATTAATGGCCGCGAGTTAATGATAAGCGTTAATATCGAGTTTAATCCGTGTAGGTGCGCCGGATACGGGGCTGCTTGTTGACGGCCTGTTTGGAAACCTTCGAGGGGGTGGATGGGAGGAGGGGCGAGTCGTTCGTTATGATCTTGAGTAATGAAGAAGATCGGGAGGACTCGGAATGTTTTTAGTTGACTGCTAAGGAGAATTCGCTTTGGTAAATGTAAATTGCGAGTTCGGTATAATGAGATTGCTGTATTGAAATTTCTCGGGAGCAGATAATGGAATTGCGACTGCAGCGAGTTCTTGCAGCTTCGAGTAATGAGCTTCTTGTTGATAAACTTTTTATCTCGTTGTTCACAGTGTAATTACGTAATTTTTACGAAATGATAATTTATGTCAAGTTCTGTTTTCTTTTTCTTTTTATCCCACGGTTTTAAAAAGTATATTATGTAATGCTCAGGAATCGGGAGCTTATCTATTCCAATTAGTTATCGCATGAAGCACTTTTGTAGTAGTGATTTTGTTCTTTAATCAAAATGAAATCGATTTATAATTTCGCTATCCACATATTTCTATGCTTACAATAAAATATCAAAATATGTATGTTACAACAAAATATCTACTTGTATTTTAAATGTTCTTACTTTTAATTACAGTATATTTTTACAGGGTGTAAAAGTTAATTATTTACTTCGAGCTGAATAATCATTTACGCACGGTAGTTTCAAATTCTCATTAAAGTTGTGATTCTGAAGTTAGAGTGCTGTGAAAAGTTTTAGAGTAGCAAGGAAATTGTTTATTCTGCAATTCAAAAAGCACTCTTCTTCCCAGACTTAAAAAAAAAAAAAAAAAAAAAAAAAAAAATTTACTGACCGTCTTTCAAGAATTCATGAAGATTTCCTTCATATTTTTTTAATATTATAAATTGCGGTCCGTCGCGTCGCAATTTTATCCTCGCGTTTCCATCTCAAAGCAGCGTACAATATCAATTTTTCCTTCGCACACACTTTCTTTTACTACACTTCTTTTAAGTGTTCATAAAAAAAAAACAACACTTTAGCCGCGGCGGAGCAGCAAAATTAAAAATAAAAGAAAAGCGTTCCTCTGTATAACTGCCGAAAAGCCGTTCGCATCTAGAGCACAAGTTTCCCAATAAAAATCTAACAACTGGCAACATAAACAAAATGAGTGCCGCAAAAGTAGTGCGCCGGGAAAGCGCCCCGCCGATAGTAAAAGTAGCGCGGGAGGAACGAGTGTCCGGGAAGTGGTCGGTCGAGTTATTTTTTAAATGATCGGTCGGTACGAAACGCCGCTCGTCCTTTTCTTGGAAACGCTTGTTCGGAAAGCCTCGCGTTTTTTTTTTTACCATGCAACGTCGAGGGGCAGTCGGCAGGGCGGAGAAGACGCTCTCGGACTTACGGCCGAGGAGAGTCCCGGGCTTGTTAGCGGTCCGACGGAGTACACCTTGCGATCGTAAAGCGACGGTGCGCGCAAAATTGCGAGCTTTCCAGCTGAGTGCTGACAGACATATATATATATATATATATATTGGTTAGCTCGTCACAACGGATACGATTTCTCGTGTGAAATCAAGCGTCGATTCGATGAAGGAGATTATTTTTGCTGGTGCAATCAATTTTATCGCACGAGATTTTTATAGGCTTGGGATCGCCGCGGGAATTCGTGTACTTTACGGAGAAAGATTGGGACGCGGAACTGTTAGTGGCAGAGAAGTGAATTCTGGCTTTGTTTGAAGATAATTTTACTGATAATTAGTTCGCTATTTATTCATTTTAATTGCTATTATAATAGTGCAGCATAGTGGCGCTTGTACTGTTAGAATAGTGGGATTATTTGATTATAATTTTCGACGTGGCTTTGACACACATTTCAATTATCTTAATTAGATTATTATAATATGTCATGGTTTATGGTAATTGCAATGATTTCTTTTTAGTTTGAAAATATGTATAAGAACTATTGTACTTCTTTTTGCTATTCTTAAAGTATTAAGTAGATAAAATATAATAAATAAACGTAAAATTAAAATCATGGACATTATACATTCAGCTCATCTCTAAATCCTCCTAAATCCTTAGAATTTTCTCGTAGTTACTCGGGAGTATCTCCATTTTCTTATAGTAAACTTTCTTCGTTGTGAATAATACAATTATGACTAACGTTTTCATACTACGATATTTGAAGTTCTTCTGATCAATTAAAGTAAAAATCACCTTATTCTTATTGGCCAAGGCAGTTGAAAAAAAATTAAGAAATATCTCTTTCTTTCTTGTCGCGTATCTACGAATTACTTTTTAATTTATTTTTATTGTATACCTTTCAATTTTCATGCACACGGTTTTGAGCTCATTATAAATCTTTCAATCAAATAAACAAATAATTATGGGTATAAACAAATGAAACATAAAATAACAATAACACATGTTAATGTCGTGTACACACCTTTTGCGAAAGAACCGTTCTCTCAAATGTCAATATATAACTTAAATAAACAAAGTTAGCGCCAACACAGGGATAGGCGTGGGGGGAGCCCCTTAAAGCTCAGTTCTCGTATATTTTTCAAATTATTCGCTGAAAATCTTGCACTGCGCTGAAATTCCAGGAGGGGCGCACGTAACTCGCCGTACATTACGCCTGCGAAATTCACCGGCACGCACGGCTTCCCCCCCCCCCACCCCCGGTGGATCAGTCGTCGCCGGCAGATATACGGCCCGTACGCGCATTTATGAGTTTCTGCAGAATTGACGAGACTCGCTCACTATCCACACCCTCCACGGCCATCCACCCCGACCTTAGCTCCGTCACTCGCGAGGTTTCTTCCTCTCTACTCCCCCGCGCTCCATCGAGCCGAGCGTCGTGCGCCCTATACGTTTTTTTTTGTCGGCGACAAATTGGCTGGAAGGTGTCGGGCTCGTAAAACGCTCGATTGGAAAATTATTCGAGGAAAATGGTTTCGCCCGAAAATCGCGCAAGAATGTTGAAGTGAATTTTATTGAAAATAAAGCGGCAGCCGGGAATTCGATTTACGCGCTTCTCGCACTCCTGTAATTTATGGTACGTTACGACGGCCGCATTAGCATACTTCGGTTTGCGGCTGCTACTTTATATTATGGCGGTTGTGCTCGCGATGTAAATGTCGCGGGGATACAGATTTTGGTGACTAATCGTTTTTTTAATTGCTTAAATAGGTCGTATTTGTTACGGGCATATTGATTAGCGTTCGCGTCGGGAAGGCACTAACGCCCGGCACGCGATTTTTTTACGACGCGATAAATTAAATCCCTCTGTAATAGATTAACTTCGGTTCACGGTAAGAATTCTCATATTTCTTAAAGTATGGCTCGAGAAAATTCTAACGCTGGAAATCTATGCTTCGCTGCTTTTCTCAGCTCATAAAAATCGTGATATTTAAAAGATTTTCCGCACTTTTAAAAATTTTAGTTTCGTCTTTGGAACAGCGGAGATTGTACTCTTATATTAAATACGGGATAGCAGCATTTTAAATTTCTTAGCGAGAGCTTTCTTTTTGCTGATATTCCGAGGAATAAATTTTAATTTAAAAAGTAGGGCAGGTCTCATTATTTTTTTCGACGAAACTCCTTATTTATTTTTCAGCTCTTAAGTGTAAACCATTCAAATGTGGATTTAAACAAGATTGAAGTAATAAATAATTTTTAACTAATGCATAAATATTGTACATTAACCAAAACGATTGTTTGTTTGAATATTTAAATTAAAACTCCTTGATTCCCTTTATTAAATAAATGATTATTGTGTTTATTCACAAAGAAAAAATACGATGGTTGGATATTAATTTATTTTATTTCGTAAATATTTATTTTTACGCAATCAATGAAATGTATTTTTTATTATTAAAAGCTTAAATATTTCGAGCGCCGACAAGATTTATAAATATTGATTCAGCCAACGATTTAAAAGACACATGAACTTTTAGTTAGCCGTAGTCTTTTGTAACGACTGAGCCTTTAGAGCGTTTGAAGTTAGTTAATCTCGCGTCGTTAAGTGCGAACCTTTTAGTTATAAAACAATGAAATTGCTATGAAAGTGTGCGTTAATGACGTAACAGCTAACGCAAAAATTGCCCCGTAATGCCCCATCGACATTATCACCCTAATGATGGCGGCGCGAGCAATTTCATTAATATTTCAAAGTTCCCGCGCGTTAGCTTTCGGGAGCATGCGCGCCGCAGTCAGTATGGATCCTGCACTCCAGTCACCGCACGGAAGTCTCCATCAAGAGCGAACAATCGAGGATTTTTACACGCGGGCGGTTCGTTAAAAAGAGTGCATCCCCTCGGTGTAGTGTGCCTCTTTATGTTTGCTGATAATATGCGGCAAGCTCCTGTAATAGCGTTCGATGCGTCGTGTAAAACTTGACGAACATGATGGCTCTGTGCGCCCGACAGGAAGGGAAGAAGTTGTAATGAAGGGATTATATTGACGTAATAAACGAAGAGTTTATGCGGGGTTACGAGGGGGGGAGAATGTTAGCATTGTTCGCCCGCGAGTTCGCTCATCTTTTCGTGAATAAAACATGCGAGTATTTTTTTTTAAAGAAAAATAAGAGTGGTATTATCAATTACCGTATAAAAAATGTGAATTCTTTGAATGAACAACAATCGCAAATATAGGATTGAATGCGATTACTGCAATTTGTTGATTAGAATCCTCTATCGTCTCCTATATAGTTTTTTTCTGTTGAAGATTGTTAAAAATGAAAGTACATAAAGATTTCAGTAAAATTGATTTAAAGCTTAATAATGCTATATGCGCATATTTTTCGAAGAAGGTAAGAAAATATGCAATAAATTTCGAAGGCTCTTGAAATGCTCTTTTTATATTCAATAAAACGTTCTTTGTGAGCTCGGTTAGCATAAGAATTGTGCATTAAAGGTAAAACTTTCAAGAGCAATTTAACTGTTTGTGTTGGTTTCAAGGGCACTGGAAATGAAACCGCGAATGTAAGAAAATGTAAAATTTATATGTGCGATCAAACGTTAAAAAAAGAAGTTAAAAAAAAAAACATATTCGAGAGAAAATGAATCTTTAAACGGTGAATCAATGTTTTACGCCATTTAATTGTCAGTGAGTTAAAAATTCAAAACTTTTTAAAGTGAAATTAAACAATTTCACTCATCTAATATTTTTATATTAGTTTAAATATGGATTAATGAGATTTTTTTTATTTTTTTTACGTTTTTAATTATTTTATATCGTAATCTTATTCTTTACTTTATATATTGTGGGATAATATGTATAGATTTTTAAAAAAGTGATCATATTTAGTAAAGACTATTTCTTGACTTACCTCTACATTTCTAAATTCTAAAAAGAGAGTGTAAAAATATTAATCGCAATAGATTTTGCAAAAGCAACACAAAAATCAGAATCATCTATTTATTTCTCTAATTGAATCATTTTAAAAAGCGATTTGATTCAGCAAATGATAAATTGTCGATTAAATAGCGCTAAAATTTAAATCTTTTGGAATGTGTATGAAAGAAGCTTGTATTTAATTTATGTAATAGATTGATCGTAAAATAATCATTCAAATCTTTTATAATTTCTAATTATTTTGCCATTTATTTTAAATAAGCTTGTTAATAAAAAGTAAACGACGTAATAACTCTCGCGCCAATCTCAAAGCTTTAAGCTCGCGATGCGCGACGAATTTTGTTATTTAAATAAAATAAAAAATAGACTAAATTTTTTTTAATTCTCATTTGTTCGCAGTTCCACTGTCCGAGGTGTCCTCGGTGGCGGGTTACGCTGCAAAGCTGCCGTGCGAGCTGTCTCACAAGAACCGCAGCGACAAGGCCTTCATGGTGTTCTGGTACAAGTCGGACGTCGAGGGTTCGCCGATTTACAGCGTGGACGGTCGCAGCGGGCCCCTCGACGATGGTAAGCACTGGTCCAACCCCGACGTCCTCGCGGACCGGGCCAAGCTTAAGCTCAACCAGCAGCGGGCGGAGCTGCTAATCGACCGGCTCAAGCCTGAGGACGCCGGCCTCTACCGCTGCAGGGTCGACTTCCACAACAGCCCCACAAGGAAGCAAAAGGTCAACCTCACGGTCATCGGTAAGTTCACACCGTTGATCTCTCTTCCTATCTTTATCTGTTAAGGTGCTCGTTTATAAAATAACTTTCGTCTTCCCTCTTTGTGCCATCCTCCATCCTTTGGCTCTTTCAAAAGGGGCGATGCGATGATACCTGCTCGATCTCCGGTTCTAATTCTGTTCAGGAGTGGTATAAGGTGTCGGCATAGGATTTCAGTATAGTCCGCGACGGCTTTAAGTTGTATAGTTATATATTAGTTTTGTTTTTTGTTTAGATTAAAAGTACAAAGTACAAAAATAGTTGATGATGCTTTTAATCAGTTTTAAGGGTTTCTTTGCCAATTTTGATTTTGCGATTTAAGTAACAATTTTATTGCTATTCAGAAAAATATTGATCTATTTAATCTTTTGATTCGATATTTCTAATTTACGCCGGAATTGGCTACTTCCGACAGGAATCAGATCACTTAAATTATTAACTCTCTCCAGAGACGTATAAATATCGTCGCTTAATGTCGAATCAAGATTTATCTATTATTAAACTATAATCTCTCTTCCGCGTAAATTCGTTAATTCATAAATTCTATGTATATTTCACTTAACGCGTTGTATTATTTACTATCGCAATATAAAATCACTCTACGCGATTGTAAACCACGTACACTCGGTGAAATTTTATTCTAATGGAATTTTTTTGAAAAAAGTTCTTGCTAATTTCAGCTGATTTTGGAGAATGAGAATGAGTTAATTGATAAAAAGACTAACGATATTCCATCGAGTTTCGGACGTTTTAGGAAATCTCCCCGGTTCTTCAGGCGAAGAGAATCATATTGCGTGCAAAAAGCACAAGCAAACAGTCGAAGCTGAATTGTTTTAAAAAAAAGAAATGCAACGCCGCATGCAATTTTGTATAAAAGGTTCAAAACATGGCCAAAACGTGGCACTATAGTTTCGCATCTTACAGATGAAGATACGAATTATTATTATATATGCTTAAAAATAAAATTCGATTCTTATACACTTATACACTTACGTTACGCCTTATACACTTCGGTCAATAAACTCGTATCTATCTATCTATCTATAATATGTACCTCCCGATCGGCCTTTCTCGTACACTGTTTTCTCGCACAAATCGAATATGCATGAAGAAGCGAATTCGCTCGGATTTTGCGCAGTGCCACCGCAGGCCCCGGTGATCTACACGACGAACCGCATCCTGGCGAAGAATCTGCAGCCGATCAACCAGGACGGCGAGTTGGCGCTGACGTGCGAAGTGACGGGCGGCACACCCTTGCCGCGCGTCACCTGGCACTGGGACGAGAGGGTCATCGACGAGACATTTATACCCGTCTACGAGGATACGACGGTAAACCAGCTCGACGTGAATCGTGTCACCAGGGAAATGCTGGGAGCTCACCTCACCTGCAAGGCCAGCAATACGCACCTGGTCAATCCGACCAGTGCCGAGATCGTCCTCGATGTCAATTGTGAGAAACCATTTTTTTTTTATTTCGGTTTAAAAATTTCATTTTGCTTCCTCGTAAAGGAAGCTTTGTATTTTTAATTGATTACAAAAAAAAAGAAAATATTGTTTTTGTAGCGTTTATTTTTAATCAGTTCGCGTAACAAACAAGTGTGAATTATTAACAAAGTTAAATATATCTAAGAATGAACTATTATTTATATACTTTTATGATTTTAATGACATTATTGTTTAATGTCTTTTTAGTGAAGCCGCTGGTGGTGAATATTACGAACAAATCTGAACATTTATCGGCTTTGAAGACGTATGAGATTGAGTGCGTAAGTTTGGGCTCACGTCCGGAGGCTGTGATAACTTGGTGGAAGGGATCGCACCAAGTCAAACATATGGCAAGAACTGTAAGTCCATTTCTTATACAGTTTTTTTTTTAACAAGGTTAAAGCATACATCATATTCTAAGAAATTATTCCTCAGTAATCCTCAGTATCATCATCCCTAATAATTCCCCAAAATCATCATATCTAATCATTCCTCAAAATCATCATCCCTAATTATTTCTCAAAATCATCATCATAAATCATTCCTTAGAATCATCGTTCCTATATAATCATTCCTCAAAAAATATTATAAAACATAGTTGTGCGCGAAGCCACTGAATTAGCTTGAACGTATGTAGGTTGACCTACTGAAATTTCCACAGTTCGCAGAAGGTCTAAACATGACTAGGAGTGTAATGAGCTACGTGCCAACAATCGAGGACGACGGCAAATTCCTGACCTGCAGGGCGGAAAATCCTGTGGTTCCGAATAGCGCGCTCGAGGACAGGTGGCATCTAATTATACATTGTAAGTAATGATGCGAGTCCGACCGAGAGCATATTACCGACCGATCCGAATCGAGTTCTCTAAAATAGAAAATTAACTCTATAATTAACATACCGTTCAATTCCACTTCTACTTTCATACGCAAACACTATTTTTTTCATTAATAGAACGCAGCATTTTAAAGTCATTGAAGTACACCTTTATATTTGCACTCAATGAACACGAATTACTAGTATACAGAATATTAATCGCCGAGTAGCAAACCAAAGGCACTTTCATAAAATTGGAAGTATATAATTATTTAAAATCAAAAAGGGAACATTACAAGCCGTCGCGAGTGACCAATTCGTACCTTCAACCCTACGCAAACAATGCAATTTTCCCGGGACTGTACTGCCTTATTAGCCGCACGCGTCATTATTTCGCGCGGCCCTCCGCCGAGCAAATACAAAGAGATCTGTTCGCGAGTGAAAATAAAGGGTCGAATCGGGAAAGAATCGCGCAGGCCATGACGAATGACCGGAGGGGGCGTGCAACTCTCTCTTCTGCTCCGCAGACGTACCCGTGGTGACCATCAGGCTGGGCTCCAGTTTGCGCGCGAGCGACATCAACGAGGGCGACGACGTGTACTTCGAGTGCGAGGTGAAAGCGAACCCGCGGGAGTACAGGCTGGCCTGGTTCAAGGACGGCCGGGAGCTCCACCACAACGCCTCGGCGAACGTCATCCTGCCGGGTGGCCACTCCCTCGTCCTCCAGAGCGTGACCCGAGCCTCCGCCGGCGAGTACTCCTGCATGGCCGCCAACTTCGAGGGCAAGGCGACCAGTCGGCCCGTCACGCTCGACGTCATGTGTGAGTAATGCTCTCCATCCTCTCCCCCTCCCTCCCCCCCGTTGCCGCTGTACGGCGAAACTCCTCCTTTCCGGCTCAGCGCGTGTCGCCGGCCGGTAATTAAGAAGCCGCCGTGCGAGAGCCAGAGGCACATTAATTTGGCCGCCGAGCGCTTTGTGCGCGTTTTTTTTCTTTTTTATAATTTCATCTCTGCTGTTTGCTTTGTTTTCGCTGGCTGATTTTCAATTACGTTGATTGGCTCGCTAATAGAATGATTGCGCGTGGTTTTTATTCATTTGGCCGTTCGACTTCGCTTGCTGGTTCTTCGGAGTTACGGTTTTTTTTCTGGGTTAATTTGGGCTGTAAATAAATAGGGTTTTCTGGCAGTTGATGTTTTTAGCATTTTTTTGTAAGCAAACAATTATGCAGAAACGTTGATTTTTTGCTGGAGTTCGGTTAGTTGAGTTTCATTTTATATCGGTCTGACCGTGCTGGTCTGTTTCTACTTGGCGCGGGTCGGTCTATTTCTACTTGGTGTATATACCCTACAACTTAAAGTCAGCAAAATGTATAGCAGCATCGTGCAATTTACCAAATTCCTTTTTATTCTTTCCAAAGTAAATGTAGACTTTAATTAAGTTAATAACAATATTAAAGTTAATGTAGACTTTAATTAAGCTAATAACAACATTACGTAAAAAGAAGAATGAGTTGACAGAATTCGAAAAATTTTAATAACTCCATCTTGTTTTTCATTCAATTATAAATATTTTTTTTTCTACAGTTTTTTGTCCGATGACGTCGCGTATAAGATGCCTAACTCCTATTTTAACAATTTTAAAAGAAAACTCCTATTTTTGCATGTGCCTCGTTTTAAATCATTAAGCCTCTGAAATAAGTAATTTCAAATGTCTCATTAGCAATTTAAGTAGAGCTCGACATTAAAATCCAGTGCTTAAATTTCTCGAAAAGTGGACCTGGCCATTATTGATCGAGTTCTCTCCCACATAAACAGAAAATATTATCATGTAAAGTACGGTAATTTTATTCCAAGCATTAGTCTGCCTTTTTTTGTACTAGATCATTCCCCGCTACGTACAGCTTAAGCGTGAGATAAAGTTATTAATGATGGTTACCCACCGGTAAAAATAGAAAGTATACCCGTCGCCACATACGCAACCGTAAAAAGAAGGTTCAATAAAAATAAAAAGTGTGAAAAAGGATGTATTACAAGCGACGTAAATCATAATAACAGCGTCGGTGTCGCATTGTATCCTCAGATGCCCCGGTGTGTAAGGACGGCACGACGACGCAAGTGGTCGGTGCCCTGAAGCACGAGACAATCTCATTAGTCTGCGGCGTGCAGTCGAAGCCGCCGCCCACGACCTTCCAATGGACCTTCAACAATTCCGGCGAGCTGATGAACGTCCCGGCCAGTAGATTCGCCCAGATGAAGCCCCAGCACCTCATCACGAATCACTGGCACGGCTCGCGACTGAACTACACGCCCGCCGGCGACATGGACTACGGGACCATCGCCTGCCAGGCGACCAACCCCATCGGGCCCCAGAAGGTGCCCTGCCTCTTCCAGATCATCGTCGCCGGCAAGCCCTACCCACTGCAGAACTGCTCTGCAGTCCAGTCCACCGGGCCCTACGCCTACCGCATGGGTGAGTGAGCACGCCTCGGGATTTGCCTGCGCGCCGCCCTCTCCCTCCTTTGTTTTGCCGGGCGGAATGATGGAGCGGTGTAAGTAATTAGGGGACGCGCGCCGGGAAATTAATCGACTTATCGCGATCGCCTTGGCTCTTTCGCGCGTGAGCGCGCCCCGAGATCCTCGCCCGTAAGTGAGAGTAGCAATTTGTCGGGTCTTAGGCGTAATTAATTGAAACGCGACGGGGTGTTTTCTACTTGAGACGCGGATTCGCTCGAAGCTTTTTCTATATGCTTGTTTGACGGACTTTACTTGCGCGAATATATACGCGGGGGGGGGGAGGTGTTGCCGCGCGCGAGCCTTCTTACGCTGCTGAAAGTTGCTTGACCCAAATGCGCGAATCGGCCGTCGATCCAAAAACCAATTTCTTGTGTGCAAGCTTCAGTGGTGAAGCTAAACTTATTACGCGAAATTTCCTTCGTATATAAGAGAAGTTAAAGTAATTTTGCTTGATTTTCGGTAGATTTAAATACAAATTTTTTTCTAGTACTTGAAATCGAGAAATTGTAGGCAAATTTTGTACTTTCCATTCGTTTCATCGTGAATAAAACACACAACGCGAATGTAGGATATATTATTATATTTATTTATTTATATATTTATTTACTTCAAATTTCACGGGCTTATGCCTTTTTACGTATATCAATACAGAGTTTTGTGGAAGAAGCGAGATATTTAACTAAAATATTATAATATTTAACATAATAACATAATATATTAATAATATTTAACATAATTAATATAAGTATGCATTTTTTTCTCGGAGATGATATCGAAATTTTTTCCGCTTATCTAAATAGCACTTTTGAGTTTATAAATAATGACCAAAGTCTCGCAACAGCCGGCTATCTTTTACTGTGTATTTCACTTTTATTAATAATAATTTCAAAACTCGCAGCAAACTCTCTCGAATTTCTGTGCGCGATAGCATCGTCCCCTCGTCGTCGAAACAAAAAAAAAACTCTTCGTTTACATTGCCATCGGTTTAGCCGCGTAATTTTTTGCATTCTTTATCACGATAAGAATTCGTTGAGCGATTACGACGGAAAAACTGGGGGAAAAACGTTAACTCGATTTGCTCACCGAGTTAATTCACTTCGCTGTACATTACGTCGGCAAGGAGCGGGGGCAGCGACACAGTCTTCGGAGATCGAGGGAAGGAATCCAGTGTCCCTCCAGGCGTACAGCTGTACACGCCCGTCCCCAACGTTATAACGGGGGGGAGCGAAAGGAGTGGGGCGATTTCGTTCGTTTGCCAACCCTCAGCGCGGCGCAAGCTTCTATAATAATTAGCTGTCCCTGTTACTTAGATTATCGCCTCAGAAAGCGCGGAAATAATTTGATCTCTTATCTGCGGACGGGCCTAGACTATATAGCCCCACGACCGACGAAAGAATTCGGCCCCCGAGATATTCCTCTTTCCCCTCTCGGATGGCTCAAGCCCCGTTGAAGAATTAAGGGGCTCGTTAATTTTCTCCCCCTTCCTCGACTATATACAGTCTCTTCACCCCGGGCTTTTGATTGAGGGAGCCGCAGCGATAACGAAATATAAGTCTATTAACATTGTTAATTCCATTACATTACTTTCCGAGGGACTCCCAGCCACCCTTTCCTCCCTCCTCACCGGTGAAAAATCGCGCAAGTTTTAGAGGCAGATTTTCCAAGCGAAAAATTACTTTTTCTTGGGGGCCGGAGCGCGGCGAGGTATATTCATTACCCCGGCGAAATCGGGTCCTCCCGAAAGAAGTCCGACGTGGCGAGTAAAAAAAAGGGGGAACGAGATAGAAAGAGAGGAGAGAGGGAGAGGAGAGAGAAGGAGAGAGAAAGAGCGAGAGACAAAGGAGAGGTAGGCACGAGGTGGCGTTCGAGGATCGATATGAACGAGAAGGTTTGCACACCCTCGCGTGCTCTCTGTCCGCAGGCCACGAGGACTTCAAGGCGACGGACGCGCGGGACGCCGACTGGCTGATAGTGCGCTGCAGCGAGGGCTTCGACGGGGGCCTGCCCATCACGAGCTTCGAGCTCGAGGTCTACAGCGACGAGAACGTCTATCACCTAAATACGATCTACATAAATCACACGGATAAGGCGGGCGGTTTCGGGCCGATCTTCGAGGTGCCGGGATTGGAGCCCGGAAGGAATTACAGGCTGCTGCTTTACGCCGTGAACGCCAAGGGTCGCAGCGATCCCGTCGCGCTCGAGTCGGTGACGCTCAAGGGCGTGGCGATGTACACCACAGGTGAGAGGATCTTTCAGCCTGCATGTCTCTATCGCGTTGATGTTGGCTGATTCTGCGCTTGCGGTCGACTCGCTAATATTTTCCTCTTCGCCTGCACTTTGCTTCGGGTGACCTTTTTCGTTCGTTACACTGAAAAAAATAATAGAGGAAGGTTTACAATAGATTTAGTAAGATGGGGACAGACCTGGCTAGTCAAGAAAATTACTACTTTTATAGTAAAATTTGCTATAATTGTGCCGAATTTTACTATAAAAATTGTAATTTTTCCAAAACTTATAGTAATTTTCTTGGCTTGCATAGTCTGTCCCTATATCTTACAAAATTTATTGTAAATTTTGCCTGTATTTTTTTTTCAGTGTATTTTTTATTTCGAATTAACTGGCGCGCTGAGATTTTACGTAACGAGGTGTGCGAAATGTGAAACCATTGTTAAAGAAAAAAGCACATTCGCGAGTCTTTTTTTTTTTTAAAGTATGAAAAATTCATTTTGCTTACATAATATTCGAGTGTAATACAAAGATGTCTTGCAGTTATAAAATTCGTACAAAAAAATAATGAGTACAACGAGAAAAATTTTAAGTAAATATTTTTTTAAACTATTAAAATGCAGCAGTTTTAAAAGAATATTTGTAGTTGATTTAATGAAATGATTTAGTTTTTTTTTTCAGTTAACAAAAAAATCGTATTTAGAAATGTAATAACTATATAGAATTTAAAAAGATTTTATATGGTCCTATAACCTATCGTTCGTCAGTGATAAAATACGCACGGGAAAATATTGCATGAATATTTGTTTTCTCTTGAGGAGGAAGAAAAATTAATGTTTAGTTTGTAGAGGTTTGTCGCAACGTGGTTGGTTGTACAATTCGCTCCTTTAAAACATAAGCTAAATGTTTGTCATTAAAAAAATTAAATAAATTTTTGAAAGATAAAATTAATTCGCGGAGCGAACGCAGTATCAAATATGTAGCTAAATCTGCTGAAATTTTAAAGTACATATAACGAACGTAAAAAGTTTAAATCAGACCAGTTTGATAAAATAAAAGCTTTTGAATTTGTTTGAATTCTAAATTTTGCATAAATCACCACACAACTACTCTAACACAAATTATTTTGCATGTGCAGTCTAATAAGAACTAGAAGCGCTTGCAAACAGTTTAACGGTATATTTTTAATTTAAATGCAAATCTCCAAGGTACACTTATATATACAGCAAATCCAACACGCATGCGATGCCTAACAAAAAAAAAGTTCTTTGAATCTTCCCGATTCCCCACAAATGCAAATGTTTAGAAAGTCGTCGCAGCGCAAAAATAGTAAATAATAAATACTCTGTAAATCTGCTCTCCGCTGTCAGGCATAAAATGCTGCCTCGTAGTACAAGAGGTTTTATACGCTGCTGCAGCGCATTCGCAGTTAAAAAGGCAACTTCGGTCGGCCGCGCTCATTTCAATTTCCATAAAAACATAGTCTACCCGGCGGGTTCCGCGGAGGGATCAGTATACACAGCAAAAAGGACACCCCATTTCAAAAGGTCCCACGCACCATTTACGCCGGACCCGCCTAATGCCGTCCCGGCGAATCTGCATCAAAAGTTCCGCGGTCGCGATTAATTAAAAACTTTTTCCCGCGGCTTTGCGTGCTTAGACGTTCCCGTCGCCTTCGCAACGGCGCGACTACCCTCCAACTGAATCCTCAATGAGGTACGAATTTCGCCGGCTGAAACTTTGAGGAAAATAGCAGAACGCAGAGCGCCGCGCCTCGTAGAACGCGCCGTGGCATATAACGAACGCAGGAGGCTCCGGGCGGGCTTCGCCTCTTTGTAGCCGTCGGTGTCCAGGCATTAAGCGCTCCTGAATAATAAGGCGGCGAAGCGCTCGTAGGCCAATCATCGTTTAAACGCCCGGAGGGGATTCTCGGCGAGGAGGCGGCGAATTTTTGCCGCGCGAACGACGAGGCGGATTAGGCGGGGTAATGCGACGACTCGAGTCGACTCGCGAGACCCTGCCAGCTGATCCGCGATCGGGCTTGTCCTTTGTTGCCTGATCGTGGCGCGCAAGCTGCGCTCGTGATTGTATTATGGTAATGAGATAAAGTTCGTTAAATTAGAAAATTAGAAAGTTCGGTGAATGAAAGCTTCTGTGGGTGTAAGAAGAGCTTTAAGTTTGATATTTTATAATTACATATTGTAAGATCGATCTAACTTTAAAAAAAAAAATGCTGCCGAGCTTCTTTCAAAATAAATTATTGTTCCTGTACGTTAGGTAACAGGGAAATAATTACAATGAAGTTGTAATATATTTTTCTTTAAAGTTTTTGTTTTTATGCATCCTTTTTGAAAATAATTAATTAAATTTATTTCAAAATTTAATGATGGACATTCCAATTAAAGTTCTACCATAAGAAATCTGAACCGAATTAAGATTTGATGTGTATGAAATTAACAAGTTTTATTTTCAAAAAAATATATATTTTTTTTTTTAATTTTTTTTTCTCAGAAATAGCGTTACGTGAGCTAAAACCCGATCTTGTATAAAAAATGTATTTATTTATTTATTTATTTATTTATTTATTTAAGAAGCAACTTAAAGATGATCTTAAACTAACAAACTACTGTAATCTAATACCAAGCTTAAACTTTATATAATGATAATAATATTTAGTTGGATAGATGTAGAAAAAAATGATTCTCTATATGTACAGTTGTCTTGTTTCGCTCTGGGCGCCTAGTTCACCCTTGACCGAGAATAATTTCTCTTGCACTAGTTACGGAAAGTACGTATTATGGAAACATTCCTTGTGCAAAACACTATTTTTAGTAGCACACGGTGGTGGATATAGTGTGCTTAAAACACATGCTATACGTGACAGATCAATACGACGTTTTATTCCCCATTTAGTTATAATTCTTTAGTGCTTTATTGGATTTTATTCACACGTGTTAAAAAAATACCTCAAGTGCCTGGCTCCGCTCAAGCGACAAACGCGACACGTGCTAGAATCCACCCGCTTTACACAGTAGTTACATATAATAACACTATTTCTATAGATATACCTTTACACCTCGTTTGCGCCTATTAAATTTTTGCATACTACATCTTTAAAAATCAAATTCTAGTTAAATTTCCTTTGGTTAAATATCCTATTGAAAATTTATGACCATTAATTTTTAAGTTTATGACTGTTAAATAGAATTCAAACCGATTCCATCAACGGGCTTGAAACCACGAGATAAAGCGTTCCATTGTAAGGCTACATGGATCCATTTTTTGCCCATTTTTTTCAAACAAGCTTTTTACTACTTTAGTGGAAAAAAAAATTCTGTGCCAAACTGTGCTATAAAATGTATCTAGAATGTTCCAAATTGTACGAAAATATGCCCTCTAAATATAGTCATTTCGTGCTACAATATAATTATAAAGTGCGATCGTCTTTTTAGCAGGGTCAAGAGGTAGAATTGATATCAAGCTCTACTTTTATTTTTTATCTTTTCAGCTCGTTTCTTTAACAAAACTTGAAATAATTCTATTAAGGCGACGGGAAAAAAGAGCAGCAAAGTTATCGTTCGATTAATCAAACGAACGGCTGGCGTAGAATAGCGAGGATTTCATAGAGTGCACACTCGCGGCTCAAAGAATCCGGCGCAAAATTACGTCCGCCTCTTCAGCGGCGCTACATTCTCTCCTCCCGGCGCTCCCGCGGCTGCATCCCACTCTCCATCTTCCGTCGCGGCCCTCCTTTTTCGCGACGTATTTTCGGACTTTCCCCCGTCCGACAAAGGTTTAGCGTAATTCGTGGACCGGTCCCGCGGCAGTCTCTCCGCTCTTTCTCTCACTCGGCCCCGCGAGCCCTGAATTAAAATCCCATAAAGCAGGGCTCCCTTTCCACGCGGCTGTCTCATTCGGAGCGCATTTATCGTCTTTAATTTCCATCCTCATGGATTATTCATGCACGGACCCAAGTACTTTTCTCTCTCTCTCTGCACTCCTCCCCGCGCCTCTCTGTCCCTCCACTCGCGCGCGCGCGCTTCGTTGTATCGCTGAGTGCGCACAATATCAAATTGGAAAGTCCGACTGCCGGGCGTCCGTTGCATTTTGAGTTCGATTTGCACTGCTGTTTTCCTTCTCTGGCTGCGACTCGAGTTACTCGGGACTCGCTAATTACGGCGTTTACTCGGCCCGGAATGGAACGCGCACAAAAGATAAAAGGAGCTGAGGGAAAAGAAACGAAACGAGCGTCGAATCGAAATTCGCTGGGAGGAAGGGTAAGGAATAATGGCCGAGGGACGGCAAGGAATTTGTTTAAAGAGTCGCGTATCTGATGGAATAATCGAGATGCTCGGCCGTTGCGCCGCGCAATCGAATTAATTAAGTCGAGACCGGGTCACGTCACCGGTGTACCGTTATTAAGCATCGGAAACTCGGTGTACCCTATACCGTCTGCTCGGGCTTACGTCAGGGGGCTTATCGAGCGAACGCTGATAATGGCCGTAAGCATGCCCGCCGGTCTCTCGGATTAAAACTCAGCGTACGAGGCGGAAAAAAAGAGGGAGCGAATCCTCAATAAAAATAGCCTGGAGGGGGAGGGGGGATGGGGACGAGGGTCGGAGCGATCTCCTCGGAGGGACAGATCGCCGGCGCGCCGCTGGCCTAACGAAGTCGAGCGTCCGTGGAATTCGAAATCAGAGCTGCACGCGCCGTTCTTGCTCTTTTCGCGAGACGCGGACCCCTTAATCTTGCCTCCCCCGGCGGGCCTGCGGCTTGGGCTTCGGGCGCCCGATACGACGTCGAAACATCGCTCGCTGTTTTCCGATAATTATCGGCGATTGGCGCCGGCGAATGCCGATGAACCAGACTGGCGTCTTCATCTGTCGCAGTGGCTTTAATGGAGCGCGGGTTCGATATCCGTTTTCTTTTAGCGTTGATTTTCGAATTGTAAGGAATTCTTGGGCTTTCCAAAAAAAGATTTTTTTTTTTAGGATAGGATTATCGTTGATGAAAAATTTTTTTTTCCTGGATATTCAATTATAACATTTTTTTCCCCCTCTGATAATGTACATAAAAATAGTAATTCTATAATATCTAAAATTATCTGTGATAATTCTATTTGTTTTTTTTTTTTTTAATAGGATTTGATTCAAAAGTCTCTTGCGCACGTTCAATATTTTTTTTTATAACTTCTTCATACTTTTTAAAAGAAGCATAAGTTGTCTATTAAATATTACCAGAATATTGTTTATAAGTATCACCAAAATAAATATTTTTAATTAAATAAATACCGATTTTTTTGACCTATTTTGGCGATATTTCTATATTAAATTCAACTATTTTACGTCGCTTCCAGGTGTAAATCTTTTTACGTAAAATAAAGACGAAAAATAAAACATTGGAATACTATTCGAGTAACACTTTTATTCGAAAAAGTTGTTAATTTTTTTATTTTGATTTTTAATACAGATATTTTTACAACACGGCGCATCCTCCGTACGTTTTTAAAAAAATTCGCGAATTCTGCGTCTTTAACAAACACTGAAACATAAGGCCGAATAAATAAAATTAAAAGGCGAAACAATCCATTATAAAAGCAAATAAAAAAAAAATAACGCGAGGAGATTTACAAGTCAAATTAATTATTATTATACGCAGGCGCGCACTCAAAGTCGCATTATATTTTTCAAACGTTCGCAAAATTTATTATCCTCCCCCCCTCCAAAAAAGGGGAGAGGGTTGAGGGGACCGCGGCAGCAAAAAACACGAGGCAACAGCCGGTGCAACGTGAAAAATCTTTCGAATCGCTTTAAAGCTCGCAGGGCCGACGGCAGCTGCGAAAGTTCACGTACACCTACAGCTCCTCGTCCCACTTTGATGCAGCCTTTTTTTTTTGCCTCCTCCCACCGGCATCTCTCCCCCGCGCACGCATTGTTTACCCCCGGCGTACGTGTGCACGCGCGCGGCCGCCTTTATTTATTAAGGCCGCGCGCCCGCGGGGGATGCGGCTGTGCCAAGCGGCACTGCCTCCCCCTCCCTTTCTCTCGAGCGCGCCCTCACATCTCATTCTTACGAATTAGACGCTATTTTTCCGCGCGGATGTATGCCCGCCGGTTAAGCGCCCATTGAATCTCTTATTTACCAGCCGCCGCAGCTGCTCACCTGACCTTTCGCGTATACGCCCCCTCGACGCGCGAATTACGCTCGAGAGCGAAATGGTAAATTGCGTCGAAGGACGAAGCAGCGTACGTGCGGATGGAGTTTTTTTTTCATGCACAAGGCGAATGCGCCCTGATAGCAGTAAACGAGTACTGCAAACATATCGGGAAAAAAAGTTCTGCTAGCCCTAGGTGCGTAGACTTTTTTTTTTTTTTTAACGCACGCATGATTTTTGCATTTCCTTTTTGACCTAAAAAAAAGCTGACTCGAAGTAGGGGCTTTAAATCCGCGGGTAAAGAAAGCAAAGTTCAACGGGCGGAGAAATATTTTTACTATTAATTTAAGTAAAAAAATTAATGTTATTATTTGCACAAAATATGGAACGCACGAAGGGTTAAAATTAATGAGCTTTTTACTACACATTATAGTACTCCCCTTCAACTCGTACACACTACAAATCCTACACAGATCAATTAAAGAATTACCTGGAATGTCGCCTAATGTTTACATTCTTCAATTTTAAAAAATTTTAGGATAGCGAGTAGGATTTTATTAAAAAAAAAAAAATTATTTTCATGTGCGGGGTACAATGCGACTCTTCATAAAGAGCCGCGCCTCGAAGCCTTCTTGCAAGTGTACATGCGTCATCGATCGCGCGTTTGCTAGGGAAAAAAATGTACGATTTTCTGTTTTTGCTTGCATTACTCTCAAAATTTTTTTCAGTGAAATTCGCTGATTTATCAGTGCAGGGCATTTCCGGGAAATGACCTGATCCTCACTAATAAATCAGTGAATTTCACTGGACGTATTTTCTAAGTACTGTAAAAAGTATTCACGAGTTTGGCATAGGAGATTTGCATTTGAGAAGCAATAATAAAGAGTACCGATGTGAGTGCAGGTCGTGATTCGAACGGCGAGTCGACGGACATCAGCCTCCTGGTGGCCTGCTTCGCCGGAGGCATTACCGCGATCTGCATTCTGGTGGTGGGTGTGATGCTGACGTTATACAAACGCAGCCATCCCAGCCAACCTAGTAAAACGCAGACCCACGTGGTGCAATATGCGAGTGCCACGGCGGCCGTTGGTATCGATGCCCAGGTAGCACCTACCGCCGGTGCCCATGAGGACATTCGACTGCTGCAACAGCCACAGCATCACCAGCTCCAACTCAATCAGTACCAGGTACGCAGTTTGGCAATTTTCTATGAATTAAAATTTTAATTTATTAAGTATTATTCGACAGATAATATTACAGGCTTCGATTTTTATGTTTTATTATGTAATTCGTTGTATTAACATTTGTCTTTCATTTTCATTTTATAATAGCTTTACTTTATCGTAGAACATTTATTGTAAAATACTGCACTCTAAAAGTCACTATAAATGTTTCTCTATGTGGGTTGCTAGTGGATAATGCCGATAATCGTATTTTGGATCATTTCTAGCGCATCTATAGAAGAGAATATTAATAATTGAGAATACAATAATTGCGAGAACGAAATTTTATGTATTTTTTTTTTACATGAACCAAGGATTTGGTAAAGGTCACTTTTATCAGGTGTATAAAATTTTGATACATGCCAAACGTTTCCTTTTTTAAAAAACGTCACTTTTATTTTTATAAAAAATTCATGAAAAGGGTAGCGCTATAGCGGAATACACGGTTCTGGTATATGCATGATTTATAAGTTATATTTTTTTTTTTAAATAGAACACGCGATGGTAAACAAAAATAATTTTCTTTTTTATTATTTAATTATTCACGTTTGCAACATACCGTAGTAGATGAGGGGCCAATTATACTGAATTATACTGTATCAGATATAAAAATTGTAATGAAAAATTTATTTAAATATAGTAGTATAATAGGTTCTCCGATTTAAACATTTACTATGGAATGTTTTAATTTTAAAAACTGAACTTTTAAAAATTTTAATAAAAAGGTTTTTTTAAAAGATATTTCTTGCAAATAGAGCAAGTACAGAGATTACAAGAGATTACACTACTTAAACAACGAAAGAGTTCGAACAATTTAACATATGATTCTTCGGAAAGCAACTTTCGGAGTGACACGTTTAGTTTCTGCAAAACTGTTCTACTGAATTTTTTTCGCAATTTCAATAGTTAATTAACTTCAATTCAATAGTTAATTAACTTATTATTAAAAAAAAAATAAATAATAATAAAGTAATAAAAAAGAATCCTGAAAATAGTTATAATAATAATAGACTATCCATACACGTCTGTCGATATCTGCCCGACACCATTTGATTTATAACTTCCATTTTATTTTTGCCTACAACGTAAAAGAGCCAATAAAAAGTATGCATTGTGTACAGTCTCTATACAACTCCATTTATGCATTCTAAGTCAATAGCCGCGTTATGACATAAAAGCATAAAAAAAAGGAATACCGCGATAAAAAAAAAAAAAAAAGAAAAAAGAATCACAAGTCCCATAAAATCACAATTGCTCTGCTCTCGCTCCGCAGCAGACGCGGCAGGACTACGAGGTGCACCAGCGTCACCCGGACGGCTCTAAGGGCTCGGCGAGCGCCTACGAGCTGTACGTGGCGCGCGCGGCCGCCATGACGACGACGGCCAGGTCGAGCCCCCAGTCGACGCCGATGCAGGCTGCGCGGCCCGCCGAACCCTCGGAGGAGGACCCGGACGTGATACCGTCGACGAAGGCCGAGAGGCGGCCCGACATCTTCGAGCCGAACTACGCGCCCAAACCCGAGCGGATCCGGGACTTCCGGCGGCACCTCGAGGACGAGGAGGCGGCGCCGCCCCGGCCGCCCCAGGAGAGCTGGCTGCGGCAGAACGGCGACTGCCACTTGGGCCCGCCGCCGGTGGCGCCCCTCACCAGCCCCGGCTCGGCGAGGCCCAGCACCCTGCCGGTGCACCGGAGCCACGACATCTACACGAGGAGCCTCAGGGTGCAGGAGAGTTGTATATAACAGGCCGCGGGACCCGTTCGGGACGCTCAGAGACTTTAAACTTATAAGAACTTGGATTTCACCATTTCTTTCATTCGGACGGAGATGTATGCGAGAGATTATTATAATCGATGTTTGTACATATAGACAATAAAAAAAAATCTCGTTGTTAAAATTTTGAAGCTTTCACTTTTTTTTTCTGGTTTATTTTACGTTCGATAAGAAAGATCGTACCTTCTTTTTTTCTTTTGTAAAATCCACTTTTTTTTTTGTTTCAAAGTGATGGTTATATAGTTCGTTTTTTAAAGTTATGGTAGTGATAGTGATACTTTTGTTTTGAGAATATTATCGTTTTTTTTTCATTTCAATCTAAAAAATTTGATGGACAATTCTATGAGGAGCTGCAGATTGTTACCTGAGGTAAGTTTTCACATTTTATAAAAGCACGTTATTAAAGTCACTCAAATTATATAATATTTAGTAAATTTTCAATCTTTTTACACGAATCGATTCACGTTACGCAAAATTCAGATTCAGTTAAGAAATACTTTAAAATACTTTAAATACTCTAAAATTAATTGAATTCAATTCATAAAAATCAGATTAGTACGAAAAAATAGCAATACAATGATTCGCAAACGAAAACTTGAGAGAAAAGCTGCTAACCCAGATATATGCAATCACCCAGATTTAAGGCTTTCACAAACGAGCACACATTTGCCCACACATATACCGTCAAGCGCAGCCCCAATTTATGCATCGATAAAAATAATTTTTATGGCCATTTTGGGGATGATGGACGGACGAAAGCAGATTTTGGGTTTAAAAACAAGACCGGAATCCGGGAAACCCTGTTTGAGCCTCAATTAACCTCAATAATCTATTAGATAAACAAATCAATTTGCACAGCAAAACGTCAAATCAATGTCCGCCTCAATCATGGCTGTTGTTTAAAGCTTTAATGGTCGCCGCGCAGCGGTAGAATGCGCGTGGTGGCGTTAATGCCGATGCATCGCCGTTATAAACCAGTGTCGAATAATCAGTCATCAATGATAGAGTAATCCGTTTATACATTACGTCCGGGTAACACTTTCACGCTGTTATGCATTAACCTCGAGTTTTCATTGGTGCGCTATAGAAAGCAGCCTCTATTCTTGTTGCCGTTGTTCCCTAAATGAAAACCGCAGTGATTGGCGTCGATGTTCCTTTTTTTAACCGAAACGCCGAAGAAAAATGAGCAAAAGCCATCTGCATTGTTTTATTATTGAATTGAAAAAAGGATGACGTTCCTTTTGCATGCGTATATGTGCTCGGGTAAAAGTAAGTAATTTTTTCAGTCGATTGGAGCTCTGTAGGTCTGTTATTATTTTATTTATAAAGTCATTTTAAAATTTAAATTATTATTTCGAAATATTATGTGTAGACAAATTTCTTAAAGTTAAATTCTATTATAGGTGTATATACTTTACTGTATATTTTTGTTTACTCTATAATTCAAATAAAAAAGTTCCGAGATTAAGAAAAGATTAATTTTTTGGAAAACAATGTAAATATAATTTGCATATACTTAAGTCCAACAAAAAATAAATAACTTGAAGTTAATCTGAAAAATATTGCAAGAATCTAAAAGTAAATGACTACAGATGTAATCTAGAATATTTAAACCTAGTCTTTAACCCTTAAAATGCTCATGGATTTTTTGTTAATTTAGTTGTACAGATTCTTCTATACAAATTGAGTGGTATTCAAAGTTTTTTTTTTATAATTCAATTTAATGACAAGAACTTCTTTTTATCAGAATACTATATGCAGTGCCCCACTATCTTCTTCAAGTATAATATATTCGTAACGCAAGGAATTCGAGCGATCAAATTGCCCCCGTCGTAAAAGAACGCACAATACTACCGTGCATTTTTTTTTTTTGTATTTTGAAAAATACAGACTGATAGCAATATTGCAGCTGCAGCGCAGAATCACGGAAGAAGAATCAGACGTCAGAAGCGAAATGATCGAAAACGTATAAATATATAGAAGTCGCGGAAAAAGAAGCGGAAGCCCATCAAAGGGATACAAAGAAAATTCATTAGAAAGCCGGTTTGACGATAAATCAAGCGGGCCAGCTAACGAGGCGCGCGCCTTCGGGCGATGTATATAGCGGACGCAGCGGCGGCGGCGGCGGTCGAATGAGCGAGCGCTCGGGCGAGATTCGATTTCGCCGCTCCGGCAAGAAGAATCCCGCGGCAAGAAGCTCCGACGAGGTGGCGGGGATGGGGCACGTTTTTAGCGGGGCCAAGCTACGTGCCTCCCTTCTTTCTTTCCATCTTTTTTTTTCTTTTTGGCGCGCGCGAGGTAAAATAGCCGTGCGATAACGACTTGACAATAACGATAAATCACGGCGTTAGGACGATGTATACCGGGCGATCGATTTTCGGAATTGCACCGGGGGCCGCCCGAGAGCGAGAAATAAACTGCCGGCGATCGCGCGAAAGACGGAAGAGCGATCTCCTCGCGAGGAGGCCGCGGCGATCCGTCCCGTGCCCGCGAGCCCCGAGAGGTGCCCCCCCCCTCCCGCCCCCATCTTTGCAGCGGCGGAGCTACTGCTCCCTTGAAAGTAAGCTGTCGCCCGGCGGATTCCATGCACCTTTATAGCGTGCCACCCTTCGCCTCTCGCGCTCGCTCGCTCTCTCTTCTCTGAACGGATTCTTCTGGCCGCTCGAGCGGGGATGGGAAAACGCTTCGTCTTGAGAACGCGCGACGCGAGTCCAACGTTCTTGTATATAGAGCTTTTTTTTCCTCGCAGCTTTATTGGAGCAGTGAGTGCTTTATCGAAATATTGTGTAACAATGCGATAAGGTATATCTGCGACAGTTTTATCTGCGTAATAGGATGTTTGTGAAATGAATTTGTAAATGAACCCTTTTTTTTTATAAGGGGTGGGTCTAAAAAGGAAGTTAAGCATCTATATTAATTTGATTGATTCTGTCGTAATCCTGTGAAATGGCATTAGAAAAGTAGAAACTTATAATGACAGGAAACTTCAAATTGAGTTTTTGTATTAATTATTCTAAAATTTCTATATATTCTGCATTGTTTAACGCAATAATTTTAAATCTTGAATTCGCAGAAGAAATCAAAAGTATTAAGGCTATATCACGGACTGCTTATTGTAATTGTGAGTTGAGAGAAAAATAATTTGTGACGATTTTTTTAGATTAATTTTTACAGTAAAATTATTTTCGGTGAGAAACGAAAAAGTACAATAAACGCGCGAGGTGCAGAAGACTTGGCTAGTAAAATTAAAATTTACCTTCGCACTTTGTAAAGTTAAATGAGTGATATTTCATTTAAATAAGTGAATAGTCTCGGGAAAAGTTTTCCACTGTTTATTGCGCTAAATGAAAGACTTTTGGAATTGAACGTTTTTTTTTTTGGCTCGAGTTATTACTGTCAAGTTTCGCTTATTCAACTTCAGAGCATTCAAGGGCTGTTTAAATTACGGGGCTATTTATATTTAATACTGTTTACATTTCCTTCAGTTAATATAGGGGCGCGAATTTTCTTTAGTGTCGGTAAATAATTGTTAACTCAAAGGGTGAGAAAAAAACTGAATTAAGTAATCCTCAAACCGTTCATCCTTTAAATTGAAATATAAACGCTTTGCAGTTGTAACGTAACATATTATGCACACAACGTTCTCTTTACCATATAAAAAAAAATAAATAAATAAAAAAAAATGTAAAGGCCACTATCTGTGAGGATAGCGAGAAAGGTTTCTGCGAATATCGTCAGAAAAATGTATTCCTCAAGTGAAGATGAGGATAAAAGAGCAGGCAAAATACAAAATCTAGGGAACTCGATTTTGCAAGTTCTTTTTCGCTACCCTCAGGAAAAGGAGCACATGGCAAAGATGGATGTATATTCCACCTCTTTGATCTCGATTCTTTGATGTCGGCTGTGCCTCAAGCCTTAAAACATAAAGAGATGAAATACAGAAATCCGTGATTATTACAGCTAAAGTATGAAGTGCACAAACTCGCCTTGCAAAAGACGTGGCAGTTAAGAAAAGCTCATGAATTTCTAGGAAATGCAACCGAGAGCATCGTACACCTTTTAATACATTTAAATGAAATCGCTCTTTTTACCCCGCAAATGACACGCCTTATCTCTCACTGCGAATTCCCTTGATTTTCAGTAAACCTGTCGTTTGCGTATTATCACCTTAACTCCCGCAGCAAAAGTACGGCGCATAGCAATCGGGGGGGAGGGATCAGGAAATAATCGGCAAAGATTAAAAAGCGCCTCCGGCAATATTTACAAATAACTTCGGCGGCTACCAGATAAATAGTCCGATATCCAAAGCGAATAGCCAGTAGCGCCACAGATAGATGCCCAGATAGACGGACGGACACACACAGATAGCTAATGGCTATAGATAGGCATCCGCGCGGCGCCCCGAAAGCGAGGGAATATAAGGCGATCAGCTCTTCGGGGAGGAGAGGATTTTCTTAGGTGCCGGAAATAGGAAGAAGGCGTGGAGGACTTTATCGCGGCGACGTTGCAACCGGTTGATCCTTTCGGGCTGGTCTTCGCTCCCTCTCGCCTCCTCCCTTCCCTTCGCCTCCGCGGGAGGAAAATATTCCGGGTTTTACGAGGGGCGATCAAACTACTTCCTATCCGGTTCACTTTATCGGCGATGCCGCGTGGCCCCTTTCTCTCTTTCCTTTCGGCAATTCCCACGGACGCGGCGGACTCTCCAGAGCGGCCCCCTCATGTTTTTCCGGCTTCCCGCTCGCAATTTATGAGGCTCGCGGAGCCCTACACGCGCCCGGACTCGCGCGAAAGCTCCTCCGCAGCACGAAGGAGATCGAGCGAGTTCGAGCCTCGTAAAGTCGAGGGAGAGCTCGGCGCTGGCCTGCGACCAAGTATGATCTTTAACATCCCACCCCCTCACGCGCCTGCTTAACGGTCGATCCCCTCCCGCTCCTCTCCTCCTTCTCTCTTTTATTTTTTTTTTTTTTTGCTGTTTATGCGCGCGGGCTGCGGTCGACTGGGAGGATCATCCCCGTCGGTATAACGCGAAACTTGATAATGCAGGCTTAAGTCAGATTGTATGCCTCTCATCAGGGCACTTACGCGCTTAACATTATCTAATAAATTGCGGATCTCTCGTACAGACCAGAAGAAGGTACTGATAGCTATGATACCCGATGATTCGAAAAATCCTTCATTCCGATTTTTATCGCTGCACATCAACATAAAATGTTTATAAGTACTAAGAAAAATTTTATTGTAAATGTAAAAATAGTAATTTCTTATCATTGTCACTATAATAAATTTTTATTGTATTTATTTCTCCGAGTGTGTATGTAAATACATACGAGAGATTGAAAGTCAATGTGAAAGAGTGAATTTTCACTTTTTCACATTTAGAGGGAATGCTTAATTGTGATACAAAGACTGACTCTGCCTTAGACGCGATTTTTAAAACAATAAACTAAAACGGCTAGAGTAAAATTTCATTCTTTCTAAGAGTAATTTTAGAGTTCATTCATTCACAGAGTTAAATTTGAAATTTACTTTAGTGGAGTGAAATAATCAATTTACAGTACAGTAGGATTTTTTAATTTATGGTCTACCTTTTCACTCTAAATTTGAGTGAAAAAATTACTCAACTTCATTCTAATCGAGGGAGTTAATTTAAATCTAAATTTCCCGATTTAGCGTAAAAATTTTCAATTTAAATACTTATTGTAGAACCGAGAACCTTCTTCGAACTCAACTGGGCTCAAACTCGCGGTCTGCTCACTTATATCTTGTGAACTGTTTTATTAAATTCTACTGCGGTTCAAATTACCCATACCCAAGTCGCCGAACTTGCTCACAATGCTCGATTATTCATTTAAAATTTAATTCTATCCGAAAGCCTCCGGATAGCGCTCGAGCGTCGCTGATAGACAAAGAAGTGCCTCCGCTTAAAAAGGAGAGAAAAAAAAAAAACTCGAGCGCATTGAATCCCATCTGAATCGCGGTTTTGTTCGCTCGATAATCGAGGAAAATTAGCGCCGATTTGACGAGCGCTCCGAGGTGGCCCTGAAAGCCGAGTTATTCTCGCTCGGCGGAACGCTCCGAATTGAATTCGTATATACACGCGTGGTGCGCGCCGGGGATACAAAAATCTGACGAATCGGCGCTAAAACTTTTGTTAGCCCCGCGGGGCAACAGAACGGCGCGCACCCGCGGTAAAACGCAGCGAAACGCGCGCCAGTCTCTCCCTCGCGCGCGCCGGTGTGCCGCAATTCATTATCTATTGTTCTTAGTCTTCCGCATCGATTTTGCCGGCTGCCCGGGCGCCGGAAGAGAGCTCGGTTTTCCTATAGGATCGACTCATCGCTCACCGAGAGCGCCAAGAATAATGTACCGAACAAAACTTTCGTTATAAATGCGCCCGGGGTTTGGCGCGAGCGCCCCTCCTCTGTTTACGCGGGCCGCTCTCGATGCGCCGCAAACACAGCCATTATCCCCGTGAATTACAATCTACGCCGTTTCAATAGACTCAATTAATGACTCGCCTCGGTAACCGCGCGCCGGCTATTTCGCTGCCTTCTACCACTTTTTCCAGGCCGAAGCGTTGGAAATCATCGTCGGGGTAAATAGAATGTAAACAGAATGTACTACCGCAGTGCGCGGCGCTACTTTTAGTTTGAAGTGATGTTCTGCTGCTTTTTAAAAGGAATATTCTATTCAGAGGTTACGAGGGAATATACAACGCTTAACTTTTTTTTTTTATTTTACTGCCCAATGCCTTTATTTGAAAGATCGCTTAATGCTTTTCTGAGTAGTTCAGTTGTACTGTTCGTTTAATAAGTCAATTGTTACATGAGAGCTTTTTTTTATACTAGACTATCATTCGTTGCTTGCGATAAGAATTGTTGTTAAAATTTGAATCAATGTTTAAATAAATAAAAAATATTTGATATGCAATTAGCCATTCAATTTTTTTTCGGTTCGATAAATTAAAACACGCGTCAGTTTTATTTATTTTAATATTGACCAAGAGAGTGTCGCACCTCCGAAATATCAATTGAAAAGCTCATAGAATTAATATATGACTAATTTCATTTATATACACAATAATTTTTATTATTTACTAGTAGAAAAAAAAATAAAGTTCCATCTACATCGGTGATCCGAACATCCGTGATACTTTCCTCATGTGTTCTCCTGTAGTTTTAAATAAATTGTTTTATTTTTTTACTTAATTATAAGCGAGAAAAAAGTATAACTATCGTATAATCATGCTTTTGGAATATGGACTGATTTTCTTATATAATTAAAGATCACCCAAATATTATCTATATTTAAAAAAAATCAACCCTATACTTTCACAAATAATTGAGAAAACGTGCGTTCTATTAATTCAGTTTATAGCAGTGATGTTTATACAACATTTCATCACTTTTACGAATGCTTTATTTTTCTATGAATTTAAAAAAATTATCGTAAAACTTTTCCAACACGACGTTTGCATTTAAATTTTCGTTTATTATTTCGAAAATGTAAATAGACCGCCTCGGCCGAACATTTTTCTATCTATTTATATTTATTTTGCAAAATTCAAACTTTTCATTAACCGTATATACGGAGACGCAAATAAAGTTAATTGAAAGCATCGGTCAAAATAAACAAAAATTTATAGCCGCCGCGTCGCTTTCGACAACACAAGGCACGCGCAACTTGTTTACCCGGCTGACGCGCATAAAAAAAAAAAAATTCTTTTCTTTGCAATTTTCGTGAGGGTATCACCTCGCAGCGAGTCAATAACACGCGGTGCTCGCGCGCGGCCGCATCAATAATTCATGAATAGCGATATTGCCTCGTTCGCCGTAGACAAATGAGGCAAAGGCTTGCAACCGGTCGCAAAGGAAAATTATAGCGGCGCGAGAGATACGAGCCCCCTGGTTGTACCCGAACCCCGCTGCCCGGCGAAATGACAAGGCAATCGGCGTCGCCGCTCGTTTCCGTTTTAAATCGCGCGGGGCGAGCGGCTCGGCAAAAGTGCGAGCAGCCCGGCAGCTCGCGCATAATTCGAGCCCGGACGCGAAATCACGCTCCGCGCAAATCGAAAATTATTTTCCGATTGACGCTGCCGCGCGGGAATTCCGCAGCGAAGCGCGAGCTTCTCGAGCCGTTTTGACGCTCGTTAAGCTCGCCGCTGGCGAGTCCCGGCTTTAGGACGTCGATGTAACATTTCTGATGAAATTCGCTGGGCTTTTATATATAGAATTGAGGATTGTATTTTGATGACACTATAAAGTGGAGCGATTATTTGAAACTGACTGATTGAATGGGGACGTCTTACCGTGCTTGACTGTTACTACTTGGACTTGTACTGTATAATGGCACTTAATTGTCTAATAACATCGAAGCTCACGCGGATCCTGCATGACGCAGTAGGGCCATTTTCTGGGGGAGTGGATACATTACAACCGAAGGGCGCACTATTTTCAATAAAAGTTCTTAATGGCGCAGTTTGAATGGCGGCATGTCGAAGCTGCACAAGAAAACCGCGGTCAATAAAGTGTGAAAAACGTACTGTGTACAGTGGATATAAGGTGTTTTGTTAAGCAGCCTTCTTTGCTTTGATATAAATACAATTTTGTAGGCACACCTGGTTGAAATTGCCTTTTTTTCATTCCTATATACGTCGCGATAAAATAGATACGTTCGGTGAGGGTACGAAAAAGGATTTTTTAAAGTGCAAACTCTGCCTTTTATTCACGTTTTTTAAGAACTGCATGTCATGCGTAGAAATTGAGTTCGCCTTAAAAATTCAAATTCAAAATTGCGGAAAAAAAATGATAAGAGGTAACTTTAAAGTTCTTTATGGTTTGAAATTTTCACTGCTGGATGTTTCAGTGTTTTATACTTTGTCATAACATTACTTACTGAATTGGATATTAGAAAGGAAAAGGTGGGCAAGTAGAAACAGCTGAGTGTGGTAAGACGCATCACTTCGTCATAGAGTCTAAATCAAAAAGAACCCTTTAAATTCTTCAGAAAATATGCTTTCTTACATTGTATTATACTTTTGGAACATTTTTTTAAATAAATAAAATTGTGTTTTTGTATCATTTTTTTATTGGACTTTACCTTTAATAAATAAATTTTATTTTGGTTTCGATACCAGCCCGCGATACTAGCATCGCTAGAGGGGATAGTTTATTTTCAACCTGATAGCAAACAATAATAAAGTTCGCAAGTCAAGCTTTGGAATATCCATTTAAAATGCTTATTACGTTGTTGCTGTAAGAAAAATGTTATTTTTTACTTAAATTAACCAACACAGATAATTCATCTCTATTCGCTGACCAATAAATTGAATTTCTCTGCGTCATAAATGAGGTTCTACTAAAGTTTTTTTTTTTAAATGTTATACGATGTGACGCAATTTGAAAAAAAATTGCACTAATGTACAAATAGCTGTGCGTCGTAGTTAAAATGAACTGATACTGTCGTCGTTTACATGACGTCCATCGTATTTTATCACGTAATACTTTCTAAGCAGAACAGATGCAAAAAAAGATTTACGTAAATTTATTTAAATTAATACATTCGTTTTTCATGCATCTATAAAAAACATAACCAGCAGGTATTTTTAAATGACCGATAAAATAATCGTATTTATTTTAATAACAAAATAAATATTTTTAAGCACATAAAACCGTCCTGCAAATAGCACACGTTCACAAACGCGTAGATGCACATCAGTTGCAAAGGACCTAAAGTTTTTGAGCGTTAAATATGCGTGCAGAGGCTACGCACATGCAGTTCACGTGCACAAGGGAGCACACGTGTGCTCGCTGGAGCTGATTGAATTCTTCACGAAGCGTGAGTTGGTCGAGGGGTGGCGGTGTATTTCCGCTGGTGCACTTCCCTCTACCCCGTACCTTCAGTTACTTTTATCCGACGTCATAAGCCGCCTACGGCTATTGTATCGTATAAAAGGGCGTAATAGAAAAACTAAAAGTATTTTGCGAAAATGAAACTGTCGAGGAAATATTTTTTCATTTGTTGTTGCCTTTTTTTTTTTTTTTTTTTAAAAAAAAGTGACAACTAAGTGCATCTTTTATTCATGATGTCAAAAAGCTAAAAACTAGAATAATTTTTCTCTCGAATGCAGTGATTTTTTTGGAATTTTCACTTTTCCGCATTATGAGAACTGGCAGCGATAAAAAACGAACGTGGAACAAAGTATAATACTACAGAAAGAAATTCCTACTGAAACTGATATCTTCATTAATAATACTGGTATTATATAAATAATTTGTTTTGTAGAATATATCGCCTAGCATTTCATAAATTATTTTAAAAACCCATAATTTTTACAGAACAGCGATTACTTATTGAGCGTGCATTAATTTTTTGCAAAAAAGTGAGAGTAATTTTTGTCGAAAAATTCTCTCAGTGAATAAATAAATATAAATACGCGTTTTAATAGTTTAAAATAGAAGAAATTTCTCTATGCATAGAATAAATAGTGGGTTAAAAATATCATTCACGTACAAGATGATGCAGTTATAAATGAAAAAAAAAAAAGACTCAAAGAGTTTCCATTTAGTATCTTAAAATACTCCTGAATAATCCAGGCTCGTACTTTACGTGTGTCCAGGATACGTGAATATTTAAATTTCTCATAAATGCAGATTGAGCGGTAGTCCAGTGAAATTTGCACGTTAATTCGAGCTGCACTATAAGCAAATGAAATCACATAGAATTCAGATTTAAATATATATAATCAACGCTCGAGTTGGAATGTCACATAATCAGTTGGCATATAATTAGACAACACTATCGGCCGGAGCTGCGTGCATATACACGACCTACGAGAAAAGAGAGAGAAAAGAGCGCGGTCATGATGTTTACGTTGCTCGGGTACGCTCCGCGAATATCACCGTAGATTGGCGATCAGCGCAACACAGTCCCTATATTCCCCCGGAATAAACAAGAGCTGCTGAATTTTACATTTACGCTCGTATTTCCGCACTATTTCGAAGGAGAGAGAGAGAGAGAAAAAAAATTAATGCATTATTCAAATTTCTTTTTGAATCCCGATGGAATAATCGATTCGCCGAGCGGATAATCAACATAAAACGGCGCATTCCGGCTAGAATCAGCCAGCTTGCGGAGTATGGCAGCCGCGCCTCCGGCCTTTGGCGCGCTCCCGGGGTCGGAAGCCACCGCAGGTGGGGCGAACAGGTGAGCGAGCGCCGAGGTCAAATTCTCGATATTACGCGCGTCCACGGGCGGTTGTCGCTTTTGGCGTAGGCGCGCGCCTCGCACGGCTCGCTCGTTACCTCCGGCCCGGCTCTATTAAACGCTTATCCATTTGCATGGCAATGCATAATAATTACCGGGGGAAAAGCTCAGCGGCGACGAGCCTCCGAATTAATGTCCGCCTGGCGCGGCGCAAAACTCGCAAAGCGGCTCCCGGCAGTCCTACACGCTATCGCGGATCACTGCAGGCGGCGGGGCCCCCGTGTCCCACGGTATTATGTCCGCGCCCGCAGAAGTAATTAATCGCGAGGGGAGCGCGGGGGAGTCAGGAGGACCCGAGAGTGGGAGCCCCGCGGTTTCGCACTATTTTCGCGATTGGCCCTGGATCGCAGAGGCGTATTTCGTTGAACGCCGCGCATTATACCTGGTCCTGATTTCGAACGACGCTGTGTTTTAGCCTTGCTGTTACGCTAATGGGTCACGTATGTTAAGTTCGTTGACGTTTGAAGGGACAGTCAATCGGTACTATATATACTGGTGTAAATGTCTTTTTACGTGTAATTTGATGATTTAAAATTCAGAATTAATTGTTTGAATAATTTTTTTTCGAGGGAGGATACTCGAGCGCAATTTGAGAAATTTGGAGTTTTATGAGTCACATGAATTTTGTTAAAATATCGAACCACTTACAGAGAAATTCGTGTCGTTCCTTTTTAAATTAGTTATAATGTGTATTTAAGTATTTATATTTCTAAAGTCTTTAACTATCAAGTTTATTTTTATTTATTTTATTTTACACATTAAGCGGGTTATGTAGCTCAATGCAAAAATATAGTTATCTTAACTAAATATAGTTATGTTAGCTTGAGATCAGAATTCAATTGTATGAGAGTGCAGAGCATTTTTAAATTCACTGATGTTGCTACTGCAAGTGATGGAAAGAGGAAGAGTATTTCAAAAGCGCTTTTATTCAATCTACTATAGTATAGTCGAGAAGAAGCCAACGTTTGAATTGGATGAATTTTTCAGTAATGGTCTATGGTGACGCAAAGTGTAGGCAAAGGTTTAATATAAACTTAGCTTAATTATTTAATTATGTTATTCAAACTTTTATTTTCTATACACCAAGACTTTTTTTTAAAACTACGGTGATGCTCCCAGCAACAATTACGTGATTATATGAATACGTCATCGTAGGACGCTCTACAAAGTAATAGAAATTTTTAGTGGAAAATCACTGTAATTTTTTATTGAAGATTTTCCTGTAAAAATTTCAAAACTATTCCCGTAAAAATTATGGAGCTGACCACTATCAATCCGTTAAATAAATAAATATCTAAAAATATTGATGTGTAAGTATATAATAAATAGTATTTGCGGTGATGAATTGAAAAATATTTATTTAAAAATATAGAATTATTTTCTAGCTAAAAATACAAGCAGCGTACAAAAGTAAAAAAGAAATATTTAAAATTTTCCCTTGATGGTTTTGATGAAAAAAGTAAAAAGGTAACAAATTCCGGAGTTAAAGCCAGTCGCTTTTAATTATTTTAAATAATCAAATCATGTCGGAATTTTTCTATACTTGACGCGGGCGTGTAAAAAGGTCGAAACACGCGAAACGGGCGTTTGAAACATTTTTCACGTCCTCCAGATATTTTTTAGCGTTTCAATTTGCACGAAATTTCTCGGAATGAAATCCAACAGCGCTAGTTAAACTTAAAGCCGGAGATAAAAAAAAAACTGATAAATTAATAAAGGAACGACGTAGTCGTGGGGCAGAAGCTCCGCACCGCTTCTATATATCGATAAAGCGTTTTTCCTCGTACCCGCGGCCCCCAGCACTAACTCGAAGTTAGTGAAATTTCGCGCCGAAACGGCCATCGATGGTCCGGGCGAAATTCATTTAGCCGGGGCAGAACGGCGAAAATAATTTTCCCCCGCGCGCATTGTCGACGCTCGCACGAACCTCGGATTCTCTAAATACCGAAATGGATATGATTTTTCCGCGCCGCCGGTGTCGCGTTGCAAAAATGCACCGGGCGGCGGTGGCGGCGCGCCTCGATATATATAATCGGGAATCCCCGGCGCAAAACAATTTCGGACGCTGGAAAAGCAAGCGAGCGGTGGGTTTATAATTGATAGCCGTACCCGGCCTCCCGCCCCGGCGAGATTCGAAATTTGTTTATTGTCGCGTGATTTCGAATCTATGAAGTAAACTCCCGTGAATTTCCGCTGCATTGGATCGAGCCAATTTTTTTCTTTTTTGGTGATGGTTTTTTTTTTTTTGTTTTGTCCGAGAGGATGCCGCGATACCAACGCGGATATTAAACTCTTTCGTTCGCTCTTCTAATTAGCGAGTTGATTACTCGCCGCGCACTGGTCGAGATAAACCGGTGGCGAAGTTAAACTGGACGCTGGTGTTGTAAAAATAAAAATTGCGGCGTTTAAAATTCGTTTGCATTGCGGTTTCTTTCTTTTTTTTTTTATTCCACCGACTGCCAGTGCATTTTCGTTATTTCGCCCAAGTTTAAAAAAAAAAAAAAAAGAAAAAAATACTACTTCATTTTTGATAACGAACTGTACTTCGTTTAAATTATTGAGCTCGAAGCTGTTTCCTTAATGATCTCGCCGTTCGATTTGTCGAGTACAATTATTGAACCCGTGGATAAATTAATTATTTAAATGCGATATCTGCAGATAGTTAAATGTATTTGAATTAAAAACTTTTCGAGTGAATATAAAACGCAATATTTTATATATTAAACGATATAAAAAGTTTATATCCGCGACGTCGTGGGTGTAAAAAATGATTTTGAGTTACACATCAGTAATTCACGCGAGTAAATGGGTTCAAAATCCCTTCCTCAAAATCTAAAGCGAAGCGAGAGCACCTTTGAAAAGTAACGCAGTTTGATAAATTTACCGCGTCATTCCCACGCCCCGGGCAAAGTTAAATTTTAATGCCAAAAAGGAGAGCACGACAAAAGCCAGTAAAATCCTCATCAACGATTCTTTTTTCGGAGGAATTTAATCAGTAACTCGTGCAAACTGAAATCCCACCTCCGGCTCAGAATCCCAAAGCAGCCCGAATTCAATTAAAAGCGCGCGCCAGCGTCCACAGTCCGCGGCACGATAAACATCGTAGTTTATCGCGCTCGGAGCTCGCGTCTATTCAAAGCGCCATTTTCTCCGAAAAAAAGAGCGCCCCGGACCCGAGGGACGCGAGAGCCGGGGGGTCCGGCAGTAGAGCGAAATAAAAAGGACGCCGAGGTGTCTCGGCGCGGCAGAAAAAGCGAGCTCCGGGCTCTTTATTGCCGAGTCCGGCGAGATTGAGGTGCCGATTCCTTTCGTGGGCGGCGCGAGGATGGCGATTCGTCTCGGCCGCGCCCGGAGAGAAATGGCCGGCAGCTCGGTCCATCGGTCTAAGCTCGCCTCCGAAGCCTTCGAGGAGCGTGGGCTGCGCTCTCGGCGGGACGCTTGTGTGTGGATTTACGCGCCGCTGAGCGGATGATGATTGACGCGAGGCCGAGCGGAGCGGCTGACCGGAGCATCTCCGCGAGGATTTGCATGTGAATGGAGTTATTAGAATGTTTCGACGAATTTTTACGGAATCGCTGAGTATAGGCAGTTGAGGAATTTCAGGCGCGCTATTTAAATTTGTGGAGATGTCTTCCGGTATTAGAATTCTGTTTTTTTTTTCTTCCTATGCATTATTTATATCGAGGGAGCTTAAGAATGGCAGTTTTGTCGAAAAACAATTTTATTTATGTCGTTTAATTATTTATTAAATATTATACCGGGGCAACGTTCTTACAGGAAAATTAGATACAAAGTAACAATATTTTATGTTGACTATTTTTAGTTCGGCTGAGAGTTTCCGGAAAAATAAAAAGGAACGTTGAATAAATTAATGGAGATTGGATTAGGCAAAGAATTTTGATGTGCGAAACACCGATTTCGAGAAAAGAATTCTTTTATGTATAGAAAATTTGAAAAAGTGGTAGAATGTGTTTGCAATCTCATTAATACAAATAGAAGACGCTTCCGTTACTATAATAAAGAATTTAATCAGAACGAATGATATGTGCTCATTTACCTCTACCACAAACTGCACTTTTTATTCATTTTATTATTTATGTATAAATTACGTTATTATTTTTCAAGATTATTTTTCACAACTTTTTCATTTAATCATTAATTTTTTAAAAGAATATGAATGAAATTTCTAGTTGAAAATGATTTTTTTTTCAAAGAGCACTGTAAATAACGGATGCATTAGAGGCATTACTATATAAGTTAATTTATATTCTTAAAATGTATTGCGGGTTTCTCGGTATTTTCATGCAATCGCAATGAAATAAAATTAATTATTTTAGCAGGATATTAAAATTAAAAAATGCAAAATAACCACGAACAGTAACAGAATGTTAAACTAATTACTTCTACGTATGGAAATATACAAGTTTAAACTAAAATTGAGCCCGTATTACTACAGTACTTAAATATTTATACCTTTAACTCAGTGCCACTGTATATTTATCTTTAAACGGATTACTGAAAACAGAACATAAAATTACACAAAACACGTACTCGCGAACGAGCTTAAATACAAATTTACCGATACACTAACCAATATACGAAATAAATCGAGGAGGCATGTGTTTTTCGCGGCGGGAGCGGGGTCCACGTAGGAGAAATCGAGCGTGACAGTTTATTTGTCTTTGGGCGTCGCGCGAATTACAAATTGAATGGCAGAAAGTTAACCGGGCGCGCAGGCCCGGAATTTCAATTAAACAAAGCGCCAGTTTCGGCCCTGTGTGACCTCCGCCGCAGGGTCCACACGCTCGGTCGGCAGATCGACGGGAAAGGAAGAAAAAAAAAGCACGAAACCCGCCCACTGCAGCCAGACGATCTTTGTTGTCTCTTTCGAGCTTACGTCTGCGCGCGCGGAAAGTACTAATTACGCAAATTTGAGGGCGCGTCTTCCTTTTGTCGCAGCGGCCGCCGCTCGGTTTGGGAGGCACGCGCGCGCCTGCTCTAGGGCGGCCGTTTGTCTTGCCTCTCTCGTGGGTGGACGGTTAACCGAGCCGTAGAATCGCGTAAGATTGGAGTGATAAATATTCGGAAAATTCGCGTCAAATTCCAGCTGATAGCGGCGGCTGCATTCGGGAGTTGGTCGCGCGCTAACTTTGCTTAGCGCAAGTTGTTGGCGCGGAACAGGATGATAAAACGGCCCTTAATTTAAATAAAGATTAAAGGAATCCTGCTCATGAAGTTCTAATGTTTCACGGAGTTTCAACTAACGAAGTTTGCATAATTTAGTCACCTGATAAGATTTGACAGAGCAGCGGCAAGTGTACGTAAAAAGATCGTCGCGCACAAATTTTATTACGCGTTATAGACTTTATCTTCGCAGTGGGGAGTTTAATTTTAAATTTATTCGCGTCGTTCGTTTACGCTCATTTTTAGCGTAGGAAAAGTTTGTTCTATTTTCATGTAAATAGCGCATCCGCAGTGTGAAGAATTAATAAAAAGGTGCACTCGTACAAATATTTTCAAAGCATTCGCCGTTCGATCTATAAATTAATTTTTTTTTTTTTTTTATTGTTGAGGATTTCGCGCAGCCGATCAATAAATTAATTTATTCTTCTGTAAATATCAATCCTCTCTGGAAAAATGAAGGCCGCCGGATATTACGAAACATTCGAAAAGCAATTTAATTATAGTTCGTGAGTAAAAGAAAAAATAATATTAAAATAATAAAATGATAAAATAAATTGGTGATTTTTAAAGTGTTATGAAATTTTTATTAATAATTCATTTAAATAAAGTATTAAAAACATTTTTTCCATTCTGAATCGTCGTGCTGCTCAACAATAACAAAATCACAAAGAAGTACACTTCAGTTTTTTTTTTTTTGAAGGAAACTAACGTAATTCAAACGTACCGATGCAGAAAAAATCTTAAGCGCGAATAGAAGTAAATTTTAGAGTTTTTCCGAATTTCACCGATATTGAAAAATAGCAAATTAATGCATCATTAATTAGCTAATTATAATTAAAATACATTATTGATACGTTCATTAAAATTTCACACTTGACCATTTAAAAAAAAAAGAACAATAGTACTCTTACTCCAAATTCATTTAAAAGAAATCCTAATAAAACTGTGAGATTAGGTCAGTATCTGAGCGGTTCACGGTATACCCTGGTAATTTGGAAAAAGGCGCGAGCCTCGAGCACAATAATTGGAAGCGAGTCTTTCGCCTGTGAAATAATAATTTTACGGGTGGCGAAGAGACTGCGAGTAGGATAGAAAGAGAGAGAAAAAAAGTGGGACGAGGCGTAAAAAAGGCCGCGGGCGAAAGGAGCCGCAGTGCCGTGTGCGCGGCAGGAGGGGTGGGGGCGCTCGAAGAGAAAGAAAGAGCGGGGCGCAGAAAAGAAATGAAAGAAGTAAAATAACACCGGCGACGACTCTAAACGAAGGAAAACCTCATTCCGTCTGCTCGGCCGCGGGTCCCCGGCAATTGTGCCTCCAGCGGCTGGCCATTGTGTACCTCCCAGATGAAGGGAGGAACGGGTTAAAACCCCGTGGTACCCCTTTTCGCGGGCGCCTCTCTCCGCCCCCTGCGGGAAAACGTCAGCCGCGCCTCGCCTCGACTCCCTCTTTTTTTTTCTTTTTCTTTTTCTTTCTCTTTTTTTTTGTCAGGACGCGCGCGCGCGCGCGAAGAAAGCGGCGCCGCGGAGGCTCGAATTTAGCCTCTTTCAGGGCGCGCGTCGAGCTGCGAATCGTCGCCGCGCGATATCCGACGAGACGTTAACGCGCGTCTTACGTCCGTCTGCTGGCGCCTTTGTCCTCCTCCTTCTCGCCGCCGACTTTTTTTTTTCTTCCGTGGCCCGCTATCTTCTCCGGGCTCGGCTTCTTTGTGTTTTTCCGCGTTTGTTTCCCTCTCTCGCGCGGGGGGGATGCTCAGCGGGAAATTTTTCAATAATTCAGCGAGTCAACAGAGAGGGCGAGAACGAGGCGGGAATTTTTTTGCCGATCGTAATATTGATTTAATGCGCTGAACAAATATTCCCTGCCAACTTCGCGTTTATCACGTTTAAAAAAATTTCATTATATACCTAAGTATCGGGGTAACATTATGATGACGTATGTATGTTAAGTGACGAAAGTTTTATTATTTTTTTTTTGTTTTTGCATTTTTTAGACACCGGGGTAGTTTTATCGCGCGCTCTTCTTTTACGTTTCATAATTTTTTTTTTATTTGTTTACGTACACGTACATCTACGGGTACCGGAAATATCTCGGTAAATATTTTATATATATTTTATGTATATTCGCGCGGGTTGCGAAGATATTCGACCAAGGAAAATTATCTTATTTTGGCTTCGCTCTTGATTTATAACTTCTTTTAGAATAGACTTAATAAAAAATGATTCCTTTTTTTATTATTATATTATGAGTCTTCCTAGACCATTGTGCTTGAAATATTTCTGTGAAAGACTTGTAATAAAGATGTTAATAAGTGAGCCTGAATTATGAAGAAAGTGCAATTACATTTCATATCTTGCTGTAGCGGTGTACAAAGAGGCTACGGAAGAAAAGAGTGGAAAGTTAGTTGCGGAGGTATAAGAGTGTAAGGGAACGTACAATGCAGTTCTTACATTACGTACGTAATACGTCAACAGTCCGCTTCGTAGCGTACGAAAGCTTTCATTTCCGAGATGCGAAGTGTTGCGAACGTAGAGAAAAGTCTCTCAAGTGGAATTGCCTTCAAATAAAAGAAATTGTTAATTCGGAAAATAATGAAAAAAACTAGGGCTTTTTTTTTAAATTGATTTTTCAGGTAAGGTCAAATAAGTAGAACTATCGTCATAATAGACCAAACAAGAAACGTATTTATTTAATTTAAAGAAAAATTGGCTTTGGCAACGCTGGGTACACAAAAGAATTTTTAATCAAATGTTATTTTTATAATAAACGAAAAGATTACCTTAGATAATTTTAGATATAAATGTATACAGTGTATAAAAAGGGTAGGAATTACTTTTTTTAAGTACATCATCAGGAGGTTAAATAATTTTTTTAGTTAGACGTCCAGGAAAATAAATTTATTTTTTATCGATTGAAAATACGAAAACATATAAAAGAGAACTTTTTAATTAATTAAAATCATTTTACATTAACTATTCTGTAATTTCCAATAATTTTGTATTATTTAAAGTAATGAATGATTCTAATCTTGAATACGTAATGAACGAGTAAGTATAATGACAAGTAAGTCACGCACTTACTATAACATTGAGAAGAGAAACATTCATAATGATTCTTGTAAATTAATTTTTACAGCAAAATCATTTTCGGAAAGAAAAGGACAATATATCAAATTTCCAAAAAGTTAATATTTTTTTGAGCTTTCACTCAGTTATCAGCTGATTGCAATTCATTCGTGCACACGAGTTACTATAAACGTGCCCGAAAAAAGGCCTCGATTAAATTACATTAATCTTTTATAAAGTCCTGCAAAACTCGTCAACGAGCGACAAGATCCGAAAAGCACTCGCGGCTCTCGTGGATTTTCATGCGTCTCGTTGTACGAGCGCTCGGCTATACATTTCCCTGCGCAATGATTATCGCGACTGATGGGGAGCTTTATTGCTTTTTACTCGCGGGGGAGCCCTGTATTTGCGCATTATCCGCGAAATCCGACCGATTGGGTACACTCGTCTCGCCGCGCGTAATCAAAATTCCGCAACTATTGATGGCGGCCGGCGTACCGTCGCTTCGGCATACATACACAGGTATACACGCGCCATATAAACCGACCCTCTCGCACAGTAGCTCGCAGAGGGATATGAATAGATTTGACCAAGTTGCACTTGTTCGACGGTTTCGCGCGGTGGTTTGCTTTCGCGGCGCGTATTTAAACGCGAACGCGCTCGCGCGGTAGGCCTGCGCACCTATACTATATAGTGGCCCCTCGAGGGGGTGGGGTGGGGTAGGACATTAGGTCTAACTCGGGCAAATACAGTTTGCCGCTGATTCGTGGATTGCTCGTAAATTGCGTAACGTTATTTAAGTATTGCCTATTTTGGAGAGCGGGTCGAGGCGTGGCTCACGCCGGCGCGGCGGATTAAACCGAGTTCTCACGGGGACTTTGTTTTCGGATAATGGGAACTAAACGCTACGCTAAGTTATGAATATGAAACAGCTTTTTGACCGCACGCTGTTTAAGGCTAACGATATGCAACGATGTAATAATATATATTTACGCAATCTACATATATATTCTCTTTATTTTACCTCTATAGAACTGACAATTATTATAAATAATTAAGAAGTACATATTATACCTGCTGTTTCATTGCGAAAATTTAAATAACAGTGTAACTTCAGTCCCTTGCTGTGGAAGTTCTTGATGAATTGGTATTTTAGTCATTCTGGAGACACATTTTTATTATTTTGTTCAATTCTTGTTATAAAATAGGCGATGCTTTGGCAAGAAAGCTCTTCTTCATAAATTAAAAAACAATTTAATATTTAAATGGTAAAATAATGCTCTTGATTTTTAATGGCGGGGGTATCTATAATAATGACACCGATAATTATTAATAATATTACAGTAGTATAACTGAATAAAAGTTAGCCGTTTTCAGAGTAAAGTAACTAAGCAGTTTATGCTTAAAATACCGATTCATTTCATAAATTAAATACAGAATATTAGAGTACTACAATTTCCCACAAATATATTTTAGTATTAAGTACTTAAAATATCGAAAATCTGCTCACCTGTAAATAATAAAACAATAATAAACTACAAACTGTTATATAAACAAAATTATTCCCAAATGTATCTGGAAATTTATTACATTTAAAATATGGAAATTGTTTCATCGATAAATAGTAAAATAATAAACTACAGGGTATTATGTAAACAAAGTATTGCAAATACATCTCGAAATTAAACATGTAAAATATAAAAAAATTTTTCATCGGTAAATATTAAAACAACAAACTATACAAGGTATTATGTAAACAAAGTATTGCAAATACATCTCGAAATTAAACATGTAAAATATCAAAAAAATTTTCATCGGTAAATATCTTTGTCATTCTATACTATTCTATAAAAATACTCTACTGCTATTATACTATTCTATAGAAAATTAAATGATAAATTATACAAGTTGTTACGTAAACCAAAGTATTTCTAAATTTATCTCAATATTAAACCTTCCCAGATAAACAACTAAAATAATAAATTACAATACGACACTTAAAAAAAAAAGCACACAAAATTTTTATGTATTACAATAGTCCTCGGTCGCGTTTCATCAGAAGTGCACATTGGTGTCGGCTTGCTCGGGGTCGCGCGTGCATGCGGCGGGCCTCTCGCGTCCGGGCAAAATACGCGGGATCGCGTAGCTCGTTATTGCATAAATGATATTTAGCATGATTATACGGGAGGAAGACTCCGCTGGCGCGTGAGCACCGGGCGCGGCGCACACATACATATATACCCGAAGCGAGTAGGGCGAGGGCTCAGGTCGAAGTCGCGGCGCTCCTCGGTGTAGCCGGGCTCATAACCGCGCGAGGATTCTCAGCACTGGGCTGAACGGCGGAGCGCCCGGAGAGTGGGGATCACGTAACGCTGGATGGCTCACGTCCTCGTCTTACAGTTTCCACACAATCGCCCGGCCGCGCGCAGCAACTTCGGGCCCGGGCGTATAAGTGACCCGGCGTATCGCGCACATTTCTCCGGGGGAATTTCAATTCCGGGCGATTTCGTGATTGTTCGCCCTCCGAGCGCGTGCACTCGCTGCCGCGGTGCTTTAAAGTCAGCTGCCGGTCTATTCAGCCGGCGGACTCTTCCCCCCTCTTTTTTTTTTTTTTTTTTACCTTATTGCGCTTTTAAGCCCTAATGTCGAATGTCGTGAGGACGAGGCGAGCGAGCTTTTCGCATTTTTATAGAGGCGATTTTCATAAGTATTAAATTAAGTGTAGGCGGGTTTTTAATGGATTTTTTTGGTAAATCGATTATTAAGGACTTGGAAGAGTTAGTTTCGTAGTCGTTTAATATGGACACGTGTGATTGGAAAAGTTTTTTTTCTTAAATTTATTTACTGTGGTATAAAATTTCATTCAAGTGTTATTTATCAGATTGACGAAGTCATTATTAAGGTGAATTTTTTATGATTTTTAAAAAAATCAATGATCAGGAACTTTAGAGTGGTATATGTTTAATGTCCGTTGAATGGACATGCGCGATTGTGAAAGGTTTCTCATCGAGAGACGCTCTCCAAAATAAAGTATGAGCTTTCATTTAATTCGAATATTATCCATCGTATTGCCGAAATAAATTATATCGATTCACTGAAAATTATTTTAATTTCTTTTCATAAAGTCAAACGCTGAACGGTTATACAGCATGGGACCTTTTTTTTAAACATTAACTGCAATTACATGCATGAGAGCACTTCGATACAGCGAACTTAAGATAAAGCTCGGAAAAAAAATTGGATAACTTTTTCGACTCTTTAGGAAGACGGAAAAAGGCCGAAATTTTCCCATTTTCTCTTCTCGAAATCATTCGGAAACAGGACGAGAAGAGTCCCCCAGTATATCCCTTTGTGAAACAGACGAGAGAGAAAGAGAAAAAAAAAGAGAGAGAAGGAAGATCGCGAAAGGAGCGAAACGAGTTCAACGAAGGAGGGCAAACCGGACGTGGAGCTTGCGCGCGCAAAACGTATATAGAGCTCGAAAGAGAGAGGAGAGAGAGGGAGAAAGGACGAAAGCTCGCGTCGCGCCCGGATAAAGGGAAAAAAGAGACGCTGCCGAGGGAGCGAAAATTCTGACCGCGAGGCATTAAGGTGGTACGAGAAGGAAGACAAAGGGGTTCTTTTCTGAGCAACGCGCCTCGGCCTCGCCGCTCGCGGAACTTTTCTCATATATACCTGGAGGCACGACCATCAAGCAGCGGTACACGCGTGTGTAATGCAGAGGGGGCCAAGAGGCTCGTGCGCTTTCGCGCGAGGACTTCCGAAGGATTAATGTCGCGCGGCACACTGCCAAAAATGGGGGAGGCGCTGACCCGTGCCCGCTCGCTAATAAAACGGACCCGCTTTATCTATGTATTTGCGCGAACAAGTGCCGCTGGGTATTAATGGAGCTCGAATGTTTCACGAGAAAGCCAGCGGTGGATGGAGCTCCTCTTCTTTTTTTTTTCCGACGGAAATTCGTTAAGTAATTATCCTGGATCTCGATTTTGCTCGCGGATTTTGACGCGCCAGCTCGGGCGAAAAATTTGCTTTTTGCGACGAGCGCGTCGACAGGCAGATGAGTACTTGCGCTGATTGGATGTCGTACTCCCAGTGGATGATGCGGGAGATCGAGGCTTTTCAAAGAAGAGACGCGGGGACAGTACTTTTGTGGATCATGCGCAATCATGCTTTCGGTGAATGGCCGCAAAGAGATGAAAGCGCGGGGCAGAGTCGCTTGTGATCATTAACTCTTGTGATTATTAACAGGGACGGATATGTGTAACGTGATTTAAACTTCATGCTGGTCGTTTGATTTGACGAATGAAAATTTTTCTGTAATTCAAGCTGATGTATTTTACGATCTATTCGAGGGCAAATTGATGTAAATAAACGAAATAATTGAACGTTAAGCGTTATGGAATTTTTATTGTAATGAGATACATAGCAAGAGTCAGGCACTTGAGGGAAAAAATGGAAAGTTCTAAATTTTTCATTGATTACCAATACTTATTGAAAAATTGTATGACTTTCAATCTAATTCAATTTCAATATCTTTTTTTACAATCTTACAGACATTATTAGGAAAAATACATATAATAGTTTCTGGTAAAATTTATTATAGTTTCTTTCGAAATGTACTGTAAATCTTACAACTTTTTCTTTAATTTTTGTAAATTTTAGAAAGAACTATTGTAATTTTTTTAATACAATATCTCTTCTGTAAGAACATTAAAATTGACTATTCCAATATTTAGTATATATTTTCTTTTGTCATCAACATACCTAACAGTTCAAGCCGATTTATGCTGCGAAATCACTGAGTGAATATTCCCGTAAGCTCTCCGTAAGAATTATGCGTGAAAAAGTGTAATCGAGAGAATATAGTTTGCAAGCACTGGAAGTTTATACGGGAATGACTGTAATTTTTATCTGAAAGTTAAAATGTCGCGAAGCTTTGTAATTGTTACAAAAAAGCTCCGCAAATTTTATGGAAAGCTTCACCGTAACTTTTATGGGAAAACCCGTGTAATACTTACAGAGCTTATTTCTTCTAAAAATTACAACGCTTCACTAAAGGTTCAAAATTCAAATAAAAATTACAGCGCTTTTCCCATAAAAATTTTCAATGCTTTCAAACCACCCTTTGATTGCGCTTTTTACACAATTTTCAAGTAGAGCTTCACCACCACTTTTTATACGAGAACATTCTCTCAGTGCTTGTCCACGATGCATCCACCAAGAGAATCCAAAAAACGTTTCCTTAAATTTCACTCAAATTCTCTACTCGCCACTCTGCTTATTTTAAATTACATCATAAATCATATAGTGTGTAATTACCCTCTTCCATAGCAGCAATGGAACACGCAACCAAATCCCAACATTTCCAGGACGCAGCATCTACTTTCTGGACGGATATCAGCAGCCATTACTCCGCGGCAATCTGTTACAATTCCAACTCTCTTGACGATTCCAGCGTAAAAGAAGTCATGCTCGATCATAGTTTTCCCGGTGTCGACAGGGCCGGCGCGGAATTCCTAATTCCGCGCCTGAGTTACGCGGGCCGGTCCCGGGTCGGAGGGGGGGGGGCGGCTGCGGGTGGTCGGACGAGTTCTTTGTTCGCGGGAATTCGGCGGCGAGCGGCGCCAGTCGAAGGCTCCCCCGGACGCGCTGGCTGGCGTCGCCTCCTTCCCGGCTTTCCCCGGGACCGGTCGCCTGTTTGCTCCGGCCGTCGCCGGGATTTATATTGCTTCCTGGAGATTTAGGGGCCCGGCCGCTCGCGCCCCGCCGGAAGGGGAAATTGCCGAGGAATATCAGCGCCAGTGTCATTTAACGCGACGCGCCCCGCCAAGAGAGATAAAGAGAGAACGAGAGATCGAGTGAGAGAGAGAGAGAGACAGAACGAGAGAGCGACAGAGAGATAGAGTGAAAGAGAGAGCGCGAGAGTGAGACAGATAGAGATAGAGTGAAAGAGAGAGCGCGAGAGTGAGACAGAGAGAGATAGAGTGAAAGAGAAAGAGAGATAGATAGATAGAGAGAGAGAGAGAGAGAGAGAGAGAGAGAGAGAGAGAGAGGGGAGGTGGGAGGCATGACTTACGGTTATTTGCTCGGGTTGGCGCGCTCGAATTAACTGGGCATTAGCGTGTTTATGAGCTTGGGGTGGCGAGCGCACACACTCGTCGCTCTCATTGTTTCCGTTATTCTCGGATGTCAATGTTTCTGCGTCAGGGCTGCGCTTTGTTCGACGAAGACACGACATTAGCCGCCGAGGAAGCATTAGTATGGAAATTTTTTTCATTTTCGTGATGGAAATTACTTTATTAGAGACACAAGCCCTTTCGCTGCTTATTTTAATTTTAAAAAGTTGCTGAACTAGAGGAACTCGTAAACATATTTCTTTATTTTTTTTTTTTTTTTTTAATAATTCTGCTGAATAATGACGAACCATTTTCAGCTGCATTTTGAGCTTTAATTAATTTGGCCGAACTAAATATTAAATTAAAATTGTATTGTTAAAGAATGACTCATTATTAATGTCTAATTTGTATATAAATTCAGTCCATGGAATAATAGTGAACACTATAGGCTACGATAAATAGTAATTTTACCTTTTTAATAACAACTTAGTGTAGCAGGTAGATATATTGTACAATGGGAAGAAAAACAGAAGCCACAAAAGGAACCCTACATGTACATTTACTGGTTAAGTATAACGCAGCACTGAGTAAATTTATAATAAAAGCACTGAGAAACCGTTAAAGCATGCACTACATTGCACTGCTTATGTAATAAATTTTAAAAATACCGGACATAAATTTAAATTTTAACAAGGCTCTAGGTAAGTTGTTCGTTTACATAAAGGTTAAATGCAGAGTTAGAATAGCTAATGTTAGATTATAATTTGAATAAACTGTGATTTCGATCAAATATTCGTATAGAATCATAGCTGAAAATATTAAACTTTAAAAAATAAATTACTAAAAATCTGAAAAATTGTTCAGTAGCTCTAGTAAATTTTCTATAAGAAACTATTGTAATTTTTCCAAAAAAAATTGGATTATAAGGATATTAAAGTTGATTATTGCAATTTTTAGAAGGTTTTTAATTAACTTAAGTAGATCTTTATTAAAAAAAAACACTGTAATATCTGCATGGTAATGTTTTTTTTCTTCTTAAATTTAATACAGCGGTAGTTTCTTATTTTAACACTAATTAAGTTTATAAATGTAATTTTCTGTAAAGTATTACTCTTATTAATATTTATATTCACGTACAATACTATTATAATAAAATAATTCTTTCATTTTATTTATTTCCCGTGTGATAATTCATTTCCTGCGACTCTATGCGAAATAATGAACACGGGTTTAAAACTTTTCGTATAAAGCAATAAAACTCACAATATAAAGAAAACTTTCAAACAGCAAATATAAATTAGAGCTTCAAAAAACTAAAGGCAAAAAAATATTAATATATTAAAGCAGTCGCTCCATCACTAATTGTGTTCATTGTGTGTATTTGTATTCCGCTGAATCAATCCTACCCATTGCAAGTACATACGAAATCGTGTGATTAGTTGCAAAAAAGGCAGCATCGATCGAAACTAAACCAGCGAGATTTCGATCCAGTCGTTCACTGCACTGTTCTACGGCAATCCCGAGTACATACGCACGCTAACGCGCCTCGAAGCGTCGTTCCCACGTGAAATATAGAAAAGGCGCGACCGGCCAGGGGAATCGCCTTCGCGCGCTAAATAAAGCAACGGCCGCGCCGCGTAAATAATCGACGGGGGCATCCCGCGGAGGATAGTGAATAAAAGAAGCGCGCGGCCGAGTGCCAAATCGGATATACTTTATTCGCCGATGCATTATGGCCGCGGTCTCCCCGGTAAATAGCTGCTCCCCCGCTGCTTACTTATACATCTTTACGATCCGCCCCCTTCTACATCTTCGGAAAAGTGAAATTTGTTCCTCTCAGCCGACCGGTCGGAAAATCGCAATTTACCCTTAATCGGCGGCTGAATAATGGAGGCCAAGACGCATTTTCCGTGATACCGCGTAATATTCGGCGGCTCCGTCGGCGATGGCTAAATATTTCAGCGCAGCAAACGTCGATCGGTCCGCGGCATTATTCTTTTCCATTTCACTATATAGCCAAATCCAGCGCGTGCTCTCCTTTTCCTTTCTATACTATTCTCTGGTAATGTCTTTACCTCGGGTACTTTTCTGTGATAACTGCCTTATGGTATTATGTAGTTCTATTGTATTTATTTATTTATTTATTTTTTGTATTTAAGTTCAATTTCAGCTGTGAAAAGTAAGACTAAGAATTTTGACTGTGATATCTTTGCTGTGATATCAAACTGTGATTTTATATGAGACATGCTACATACTAAATTAGTTTTAAGTCATTGTATTATTTTGTATTATTTGTACTATAATCAATTTTGCCGTTGAGGCAAATAAAGGCTATCTATCTATCTATCTATTTATTCATTTGATTATTTATTATTTATTCATTTTATTATTTTGTTTTCATTTAATTTCTACTATTTATTCATAACTCATTATTGAGGTAGGTTTCAAGAAATTTTGAATTTTGGCGCCATACCGGATATATTGATCCACGAACGAATCGCACGCACGTTTCCGAGGCTTCACAACATCCAGTCATCACTTTTTCAAGAGAGAGAGAGAGAGGATCCGCGCGTCTATAGGTATAGTATATCGTGAATATTCTATCCGATACATCCTACGGGCGCTCGATTTATTCACGCCGGAGTCCCGAATCGACAACCGGGGAGCTCTCGGCTGAATCTTAAAAAAAAAAAGAAGATCGCCTAATTCATGCCCCACCGATCCACTTAATTAAGCCGGAGTGCGATAATTCGCTCGAGTTAAAATCGATGCCCGAACTTCCGTGTCTCGCGGCGACCCCGGCCGCGCACGCATCAAGGCTAGTGAGTTCCGCTCCCCCCATCCCCGCCCCCTGCGCTTCGTGCCGATGGTTATCCGTAATAAGATAATGCTCCGGGCGCGTTTGGCTTCCGCGAGCTCGCCGCTGCATTCGGGCCCCGGACGCCCGTATCGTACGGGCTTATCTCGGCACGCGCGCAGCTCGCGCTCCGATGATCGGAGCTAATTTTTTCGAGCGAGCATGCACGAGCGCCCCGGGAAAATGAGCCCTGCCCGGTGGACGAAAATTGCTGAAGTTTTTTAAATTGAGGATTCATTTCGTGGAAGCGCCGGGCTTTTCTCTTTTCTTTTTTGAAATTGTGTAAATTTATGAATTACACGCCGCGCTGCTTTATTCCGGCGATTTTGCGCGCGTTTTACAAGTGCGCCGGTGAATTATTTTCCGACGTTGAAAATATGCAGGATTTATTTCGTTCTGGAGCAGGATTATTCGTGTTTAATATTCCTTTTTTTTTTCCTCTGCGACTGAGTAAATAGGCGAAATTGACTTCGATGCACTCGTTCGACATCAAAATAATAAACATTGCAATGAAATGAAGGACTTTTGACGTGCAATAAGTTTTGACGTAATAGGTGATTATTCATTTAATTGAGTGAAACTTCACTTATTCAACTTTTGAAGGATGAGTGATTTATTTTAATATTTAAAAATATAAACCTTTTAAGCTTAATGAAATTCTTTTAAATTCATTCATTACGGAAAAAATTTAATTAAAAATTCACAACAATTTAAAAAAAAACGATGAACTTCATTTCTGCGTAAAGTAATAGTGAGTTATTCTATGTCAAAAATCTCTTTCTTTTGCAGTAAGTAAAAGATATTTGAACTAAAAAAAAATACATTTAATGCTCTTTTTTTAACTTTAAATCAGATTATTGAACAATTATATAAATAAGAATATTTCAATCCGATAAAGAATTCAACCAGACAAATGAAATCTAACGAAAATAACGAGCTGCAAAATTCAGTAAACATATTTATAAATTATTACAACGAATGCCGGAACGTTATACGGTTTTAAAATATCCGAAATTATTTTTACGGCACGAGAGCGATTGAATACCGTGGAAATCGTCGATCCTGTCTGCAACTCCAAAATTCCATCTTTCAATCGAATCTGCCAAATCCATTTTATTAATTTATTTATTAGCAATGCACGAACCGTGCAAAGATGAAAATAAATTCGACGCGCGGCACGATTCATCGTTTCAACGTCCCTTTCAACTTATCGCGTGAAAAGCGGCAAGAGTGAGGTCGGTCGCGCCTTATCGCCCGGTGAAACACTGGCAGTGCCGCTGTAAACGCGATTAGTGTAAAATGATGAAGGTGGCTCCGGAGTTAGGAAAGGGAAACCGAGCGACTAGCGGAGCGTTCAGAGTCGCGATAGCGAGATGAAGAGATAGCCGACCGCGGCCCTCGTACGAGCGCCCCGCAGCCGGAGGGGGTGCGCCAGCGGGAAAAAGATGCGGCGCTTGCCAAGCGAGCCGGGAGAGGTAGAGAAGTGGCGAACTAAAAGTTTCCCCCGATATCAGCTTTCGCGCATCGCGCGAGAATTAAACTAAGATAGCCGATGCTCTTAGCTCCGAGCTCCGCTGCCCGGCTCAAAAGACTCAGAGGCCTTGACAATTCCGGCCGAGTTTACCGTAACTTATTTCGTTGGGTCTAAACGTTTTCGCGTCATTTCTAAGTTCGCGCGAGTTAGAGTTTATTAAATATCCAAGGACTTATGGTCAGGTGGTCTAAGATGGTTACCAAGGTAGGGTTGAATATATTGCCGCAGCATTAGGGAACTGGCGTGTTTTTTCAATTTCATTTTAATTTGGGCAATAATACGAAAATTTTTTATGAGGAAAATTTGTTCAGTTATTTAATTTCTTTTAATTTCTTACTATTTCGAAGTAGAAGAAAAATTTTCGGCGAAAATGTATTCAGACCTATACTCCTTGTAGTTCATTTTTAGAGGACGCATTCCAGTTTAGCTAAATCCACTAGCCAGTACGGAGAAAATAAAATTAAAATAAGAATAAATAAAAAGTAAAATTTAAAAACTAGATATATTAGAAAGGCTAACTTAAAAACTACATTGAAATCTAACTATCGTAAATGCATAGAAGAGAGGCAGAGTTGAAGGTGCTACCTAACGTTGAAACAGTGAAATGTTTATTGGTCTTTACAGTAACTTTTACTTTAACTATTGAGAAAGTTATTGATAGTTAATTAAATGGTTGCACATTTATTTTAAATTTTTAAAACCATGTGTTAATTTCAAAAAAGCAAAATTTGCAGAATCCGTGATTATATTCATTGTTTTTACGGTTGCAAAACTGACTGTTCAAAGAAAGTGTATAAAGATACCTCTGTAAAGTAGAGAGGAGAAGGTATAGGATTTTCAGGAAAATAATGAGAAATTGGAGAAGATTGTGATATTTATATTGTCAAACTCTTTTTTGATTATATTTAAAAAAGAAAAAAATCTAGATCATTAAAGTCCGTGATTTTAGATGATAAAAGGGCTAAAAAGTACTGCTTCATAATTGTCGAACTACGTGTAAAGAAAAGTTTCCGTAATGAATTTCCGTTCTGAAAAAGAATTACATTACAACAAATTAATTACTTAGTAATTAATTACATAAATAAGAATATATAGATATAACCAAACAATAAATAACTTCTTCCGATAAAAACAAAGAGCACATTACAATATCTATTAATTGATTGCGAAGTTCCATTGCCGGCAACAAAGGATGCACCCGTTCGTTATACTTAACAACTATAAACAATAGCCGAGAGCTAGAATTACGCTTTATTCTTCAACATCCGCCGGCAATCCCTTCCCCGCTCAGCGCCAACTAAAATCCAATTCTAATTGAGGCGGAAAGGTAGGAGCGCGGAGACGGGCCGTAGGAGAAGTAATCGGAGTAGCCTCGCGTAGCGATTAATTAATTTGTCGCTGCGTACGTAAGCAGGCGGTTCTTTGCGCGCCGCGCAAAGGGCTAATTGAATGCGATGCGCCGGGCGCGCCAATTACCGGGGGCAACTTTGACCCGGAATTCCCGTCCGACAGCGTCGCGCTCTACGTTCGCGGTAAGCCGCGCCCCCGTCGTCCCCACCCCCCACGTCGGTCAATATTAGATGCGCCGGAATTCGACAAAACAACCGGCCTGTAATAACATTAATTGCGCGCCTTCTCCCACCCCCACTTTCGCGCTCGGTACGCGAGCCGCCGACCCGCTTTTCTTCCTCTCCGCGCGTGTTTACCCGAATGCTTTGGAGAACGAGGCGCACGCGCACTGCACAAACTCGCGTGCCCCCGTCGCTTCGCTCTCCCGCGGTGCGTGTCTCTTCGTACCTACACGTATACTTTATATCTGTATATAAATCCGTATATATATATATGTGTGTGTGTGTGTATATATACAGATATACGGTGAGCGGTTGTTATATAGCGGGGGCGCGCGCATTGCGCCTGAATCGTCGCGGGAATTTCGCGTGATACCGGCTGCTGTTTGGACAGCTAGAAGTAATGCGGTTTTAATTTCGTAGGCGGTGCCGTGGAATTTTTTGTTCCTCTCTTCGAAGGCACAGTATACGAGAGAATTAAAGAAAATAATTATCGTGTCGCGTGACCTGTGCAAATTTAATTACCGTATTTTGATTTCTAAAAAGCGTGCAGGTTGGCGGAGTGACACTCGTTGGAGCTACTCCAGGACCTTACTCGAAGCAATCGCCGTGAAAGGGACCACGTTGTTTTCAGTGCGGGTTAAAGGCGACGCTTCAGGATCCCCGGGCGTTTTAATACAAGGCGCGTCAATCGAGCGGTCCGCCGTAAATCAGGCGCGCTGCGTTCATCCCTTTAGCGACTTTATCGGCGCGGACGCTTTAATAACTTCACGGGGGCGCCGGTGGGATTAATTTATTTTCAATTATTTTCAATAATTTTTAATCGGAAACTCTCAATTTAACGGGCGCGGAACGCCTCGACAAATTCCCCGGCCTTCATCGCGGCGAGGTCGTACATTTTGCCGCGATGAATTTCCCCGCCGCTCGCGCTTCACGGGGGAAAAAAGGCCGAGAGGAAAAAGGAAGATACGCGGACGTTTTCCTCTTATCGGGGGCGTGTTGCCCGGGTCACGGTATCTCCCGGGCAGATCGCGCACCTTTCGGCTTAGCCGCGATTAATCCTCGCGGCATCAAACGCGTGACGCGGCGGCCGGCCCACTCTCGCCGCGCGAATGTAAGTGCGGCGTGGCGCACAAAAAGGGGGGGGGGGTTATTTGTACGCGACGGGGGAAGGGGTGGCAGCTTGACAGCCTCGTAAAAGGTGGCCTTATCGGGCCGGTATCGGTCCGAGATAATCGGCCGCGTATATAAATTAATAAAAGCGCACTCCTTTAAGAGACTCGTAACGCACGCGAGTTTCCGGTATTTTACGAGCGTACGCTTCGTAAACATCAGGGGCGCGAGATTAACTTCCACCGGATGTTTCACATATTTTTTAATTTTACCGGTCGAGTTCAGAAGGAAACGAGACGCCGTGTCCTAATAAAACAAATTTTCAGTAAATTGTACACCGAAACTTTCGGTCCGAAAGAAATGTTTTAATGAAAGTTACTTAACTGTTTGAGAATGCAATGGCAGACTGACATTTCGAAAGAAATGACTAAACTTTTCAGTAATATTTGCCATAAATACAGTCAAAAATACAATACTGTCTGATAAAATTTACTATATTTTTAGCAATTTTTTTTCTGAAAAGTTTTGTATTAATTTCTCTCGAAATGTCAGTCTGTGACAACTTTCCCGAACAGTTCACTAATTTTTACTAAACTAAGTTTAGCTAGTTTTTTTTTTTTTAATTAATCATACTTTGTTTTTAAAAAAGAGAGAATTAACTTACAATTTTTTTAGTACACATTTAAAATTCATATTAAATTGAAATTAAATGAAAGGCTGATAATTCAAAATTCATCGGATTTCTACTGTACAATAATATATTCACGTGCAAATATTTTAACGCGTGTCCGCTGTCAAAGGAATTCTTTCAACTGCAATGCCGGATCGCACAAATTTTCGGAAATAGTAGCTCCTCGTACACCTTCGTCAGAAAACATTCAAGAGTTCAAGAAAAAAATTAAGAAATTCAAGAATTCCCCGAAATAAAAGTGATATACAAAAGGAGATCTCTTCTCTCGGTTCGAAAGTTACATGCAAGAACGCGCATATAACCTCGCGCCGTCGAAATGGCTCTCTCGGTCTCTCCCTCTTACGCCGGCAGTCAATTTGTATAAAGAAGTTGTCACGCATCCGCCGCGGGCGATTCTTATCCGCGCCTCTGAATTAGTGCGTTACCGGTGGGGGTTCCCTAAGTTTTTTTTCCCCCCTTTATCTTAAACGATCTGGGGCCGCGACGTCGTGCTACTGGCGAAAAGTCCTCGAGAAAAATGGGCGAGCACTCTTTTCCTGCGCCTCGCCGTCTTAAGAAACGATGAAAGGCTCGATAAAGCGGCTATGATGGATTTTTCAGTAGCACGAGTTATTCGGCACGCAGACACGTGTTCTCCCTTCCGCTTGCAGGTACAAAGCGGCGTCGATGCTTATCGAAGCGCCGTATAATGCCTTTTGTATTGCCGTCATATTAACTTTTTTTCGTCGCTCTCCAACGATACCCGTAGCTTTAATTTCACCGTCGCGAGAATTTTATTTATCCGTGCGATTAGAATGTATTACGAAAATTCATGGCTGAGGCGTTCAGTAGAAAATAACATCATTATAGAGGCACTAAAATTTAATAAAAAAGCTGAGGAGTCTAAAAGTATAATGGGGAATGTAGAGGTGGCAAGTAAGTATATTATAGATTATCGACGTACCTGAGAAGTATATGAAAAGGGGAAAAATTATTTCTGGAAATTTTGAAAAGGCGAAAGAATATTGAGAAAGAAAATGTCCGATGTGATGAGAAGATTGGAGAACGTTCGATCACTATCTAGGAGAAGGTAAAAAGAAGTAGATAAATAGGATAGCTTATTTTGTTAATCTTATATCAGGGCGAGGAAATTGAGAAATTTTAAATGCGTTAGAGAAAATAGAAGCTAAAGTTAAATTTTCCGTAGAGAAAAGCAAATAAAATTTGCAGATAATAATCATAGCACCTATCAGTTTGTCAATTTATTAAGAATTATATTTATTTATTTATTTAATTATATTTATTTATTATATTTATTCAACGGGCATAAGACCTTTAATATAGAATACCAAATATAACAATAAAATATATGAAATTATACAATAGAAAATTTACGAAATTATAAAATTAATCGAAAATTAACATATAATTTATAAAATTACAAACTTAATCAAAATACTAATTTACGACATTACGACATTGACGATTTAATAAGTTAAGAGCTACTCTGCTACATCGATATCGAAACATTTATGAATTACAGATAGGGGAGACCGGGGCAGGTTGGCTTACGGGGTAAGTTGGCAAAATGCGAAAAATTCGCTTTTAAAACAACGTAGGGCAACGCTATATGGTATCTATTCTATTCTACTAAGTCTATTTTACTTCACTGACACTATAAAGCGTTACCCTATGTTGTTTTAATAGCGAGCTTTTCGCATTTTGCCAACTTACCCCGTAGGCCAACCTGCCCCGGTCTCCCCTAATGCAAAAAGTTATATTTCGAATATTTAAAAAATGGTTTAGTCTAATAATCTGATGGAAATAATTATTAAATAAAAAAAATTCAACAAAGTGTAAAGGACCAAACTCCGCTCCGCGGCAAACAAACGTTTCAGCGCGCACCAATAACGCGATAAGTAGATGAGTGCCGGGCATAGTCAGACGCATTATATTTCCGTCTCGAGACTTGCTTCTTTCGTGAAAGGCGCCGGAATAAAAAGTATCAGTCAGCTGATCCGTCGTCGATTCTCCCTCCGGTGCTCGACGCAGTGCAAGAGGGCCGCGATGCAAACACGCGCCCGCTTACCTCCGGTTCGCCGCTTCCTCGAGCGGACGCGCTCATTGGGTGTTTGCCATTTCGAGCTGTGCACCACTTGAGACCGCTCGCTTCGCTCGTTGCCGTAGGAAATGCACTTTGTGACCGGCGCTCTTGTTTTCCTCCTGTCAAAGGCGCATCTCGCCTTTAGCTCTCTCATTCTCTCTCTCTCTCACTCTTTCGGTACTGCAGTGTATCGTTTTAGTCCGAGAAAGTCATAATGAAAGAAAGAAAGAAAGAATTAATCTTTACTGATAAGTAATTAAGGAGTCGTGGTCCCATTTAGCCAGAACTAGTAATATGTTAATACGTATTATATATAATAAATAGTAATATAGTAATATGTTTTACACACATTGTTTGTTAAGAAATAAACTAAATCTATCCGCTAAACGTATTTATTATATAAAATCTGTTCAATATGGTAAAACGTTGACTTCCTTATGAATGGGTGTGATGTTTCTAAAAAATCTTGGCTCACATGGGAATCTGTAGTCTGATGTTTATGCAACGATTTAGGCTGACGAGGAGAGTACCACGGATTTTTTTTTGAAACGTTGAGCACTGTTTACTCATGTCAAAATCTAAAGAAAAGAATAATAATAAAGGTCTAATACTCAAAATTTTCGACGAAATTGATCCCGGAAGTTACTTTCCTTTAAAATATCTAAGATAATTGAACAACAAACAAAACTGAATGAAAAGATGACCAAACGTTTGAGATACTACGTATCAAAATACTCCCTCTTTTATTTCTTCATATTTCAGAGTGAGAAAAGAGAGCAAAAGAAAGTTGCAAACAAAATTTATGATCCTAAACTGTCTGATACTCTCTTATAGTGAGTATAAGAGTTCTATTTTCAGCGATAGACAGACGTATAGAGAGTTCTGCTGCAAATACTCAAAAACGTGAGCTACCGCAACTGGTAAACCTACAAAATAGAAACACTCCTAAGCAGCGCACGAAGCAATTTGCCAAAAAGAACAGACACCAGTGGACAGAGATAAAGAGACCAGAACAAGCGAGATCAATATTGCCTGCGCACGATATCGCGTAGTTAAAGACACGGAGCCGAGGCAAGCGGCATCTCGATAAATCCGAGCTCCGACGCACGCGCAAATCAGAGTTTTCCGAAGTTAGCCGGCGGAGTTCCGAAGCCAGCCATCCCCGCGAGTGGTTCGAGCCGTCACTATTCTGATATTCGAAAGCAGCCGCGAGCCTTCGGACACGGCCGAGAGAGCGGCGCGCTGGCAAATCCCGCGACATAAAATTTCCCAAAGTCCCGCGGTTCCCGCGGCCTCGAGTCGGCGCCCGGCCGCGCGTATAACAGTTTGCCCGGGCGATCTCATCAACGGCGCATCACGGGGCGGTGGGTTTATGCACGCGTAACGAGCGAGTGCAAATTGCGCGGCTCGCAAGCTCGGCGTGGCCACCGAGGCGCGGGGTCATTTTTCCGCGCCGCTCGTTTCGGGCCTTTTTACGCTCGCTCGGCCCCCGCCATTGTCACTCGGGCTTTCTTATGCAGCTGCCTGCCCGTGACAGGCCGGAAAATTCGCTATTTCTTATCGTCACCTCGCCTCTCGCCTGCAAGAAAGAAGAGACTTGGAGGGGGGGGGGGGCGGCAGGAGATAGGAAAGGAGAGAGCGCGCCGCGCCGCCAGGAGAAAGATAGATGTACGGAAATTACTCGAACGAATCCGTTTCTCCGGGCATGAGAAGCAGAAGCAGAAACGGAAACTGGAGTTCTGCCAATCAAAGTTCCTGCTCGTTTTCGAGAAAGTCAGAGAGGGGCGGGGGTGGGGGGGGGGGCAGAAGCCACGTGGCGTCAGACGGGAAGGCTGCACGCGCTTGCGCTTCGCGGCCGCAACGGCGGTTCGGCAATTTGCGTCTGTCTAATGCACGCTCGCGGCGGTCTTACAAAAGCCGACGCCGCGGGGCCGACGCGTGCTTACGCGCGCTCCAACAAGCCTGGGGATGTCTAATCGGTTAGAGACGTGGATTGACTGTTTTATTGTTGGGGATTGGACGATTCGTCGAGCGAAAGTTCTACCGAGCTGCGAGGTGTCGATTGATATGATTTCGTCGCTTCCTACGAAGATTAGGAGATTTCAAAAAAGACCTATTGTAATTTCCCTTTTTTGAAGCTCTGGAGTAAAGTAAACTCTTTCAAAAGCTGATAAAGTTAGGGTACCATATAAATTATAACTCGAATTTATCAGGTTTTAAAATAGTTTATTTTACTTTACTCCAGAGCTTCAAAAAAGCATATAGTAGTCTTCATAGAAAGCGACAATTTCGAATTAAATGTTCGTGCGTTTTTTTTCTTTGAGATTTCGATTGTACGTTTTATTTCCTCCTGGATGAAAAAGTTGTGTAATGGTAAAACATAGACTTTTTTTAATAACGTGATAGACGTAAAATTTACAATTTGTTTTTTTAATTTTTGAATATTTCGTTTCGATTCATATGAAAATGCATCTGAAAGAGAATTTAATTTTTTATCTTATTTGTTATGCACGGAAGTTATATTTTTCAAAAAAATCATATCTCTATAAAATTATGGATCAAAATAATTTTAAACAATCCACTAACAGCGGCGTTAAGCCGTAGTACTACATTTCGTAAAATGTTTAAATTACTATATTACTTATAGATATCCACCTACCAATAATCCACACTCTAAAAATAATAATGTCTCGATGTCGAGAGAGAAAGATTGTCATCGTAGCCTAAACAATTACAATATTTAGCGCGCTCAATCTATAATTAGTGGCAACGAAAAAATAGTGCATTCGAATTATTATTGTAAAATAAAATGGTAATTTTCTTTTTCAAACTAAAAATTACAATGTTCTCAGAGCTGAAATATCGGAAAAAACAATTCGTGTTCTAGATACTATAGTAAGATAACTAAAATAGCTTGTTTCTGGATTCTACATGTTCAATTTTTCATGCTTTTACTACACAGTTTCTAACATTTACCAGTAGAGAAAAAGAAATAAAATAAAATATTTACAAATTAGCAACTTAAAAGAAATTTTTATACTATTATCTCTAGATTATCCATATCAGTATTATCCGTTTTTTCCTCGTCTTTTTCATGACAAAATAAATGAATTTCACAACGTTCTTTAGCACTCTACACTAAAAATCTACCAGCCGCAAACTAAAAAAAAAAAGTTAAACTAAAGTCACGTACAGGTCTCTCTCTCTCTTTTTTTTTTATTTTCGCAAGTGATTGTACATGCAATTTATAGCGTGGAACACGTAGACGTTTTGTAATCGCGCGTTACAAAAGGTGGAGCACGTGCGCCGGCAAAAAGCAACCGGTGCTGAATCGGGTATAGAGAAAACACGCCCGCGGAACGCGATGCGACAGAAGGGAGCCCGGCACAAATTTTTCTGACTCTCTCCAACGTGATACGCTGAACCCATGGCTGGCGCAAACTGGCACTAGCGCGCGAAATCCCCGCGGCAGCATCGGCCGCCCTCGCGACCTATACATAATGTGCCGGCTGCATTTGATTGCCAACAATTGTTTAATCCCCGCTATTCCCCAGTATATACCAGACACGCGCGCGCGTCTCAGCGAAATTTTCGCTCCATCGCTGGATCCAGCGCTCCAAAGCTGCTATTTACATTCGTATCGTCTAATCGTAAATCCCGAAGAAAAGAGGGTGGGGGGAGGGCCTTTCGGTGCGACGAGCAAAAGGGTATATATCTGGGAGCGGCGGTGCGGCTGGTGCAGCGGCGAGAGCGGTTTCCCTCCCGGGAGAGGATCCTCAGGCCGCGCGATTCCCGTTCTCCAGCCAGAGTTGCTGAGCTTTCGCCTCGGTGGGACGCGTGGAGGGGAGGGCAGGGGAGGGGAGGGAGAGGCGAGCCGCCGGGATTCGTAATAGCGAGAGAGGACGAAGAAAAAGCCGCGGCGGGAGGGAGATAGAAAGAGGGGACGATCGCCCGAATGAAAATGGGGGCAGGAAGGAAAGGACGGGGTGGGAGCGCGGAGGAAGGAAGGAGGAACAATTGGAGGTACGAGAGAATGAGATAAAGATAGAATGGGCCGTGATATTTCAAAGTTAAACTATTAGCCTCGGATAGCCGGGGCGGGCGAGCGCGATCGATCATTGTTTCTGCGGTTAGTATGCCGCCGTGTAGATGTGCGCTTGGCTGGGAGAGAAAGAGAGGGAGAGAGAGAGAGAGAGAGAGAGATAAATTCGCGTGCCTCTCTGCGCCGGAAACAAAGTTCAACTTGGACATATTTTGTTTCCACCGAAACACCGCGGAGGGATTCCCGTACACGGCTGGAAGACCGTGTACCCATGCTTTCAGGCGTATTGATTGCATTATAACCCCTTTTGTTCGCTTTTTCCAACTTTCTGCTGGAAGTAAACGATGTTTCGACTCCCAGTTTTGAGCGTCGCAAATATTATGTTTCGCCTTTCCTACTGGCCGTTCTCTCGCGCCTTTTTTTCTTCCGAATTTGTGTCGCCGTACAAAAGCCGGGGGAATGTTTTTTAAGTAATAGGAGCTGCCACTGCGCTGACGTATATGTTACAGGAATTTTTGTTTCGTGCCAATTACCTGAAAAGCCGGGGGTCGTTATAATGAGTTATGGCGCAGTAATCTTCAAAGTTTGATGCTAGAAAACTCCCCTCGAGGCCCATTGACATTCACGTCTCAACGAATTAACAATGTTTCCTCGGCTTCTACCTGCACTGGCATTTTATTAGACACATGTAGAATGCTTTGAAGCCATAAAAGAAAATTATGGCGTCGGCAGGAAAATTGTGTCATCGATATACTAAAAGAAAATTAGGGCAGTTGTTGTTTAATCGTTTAGAAAATTTCAAATTTATATAAATTATTATGAATCCAGGATTAGTATAGTTTGTTGTCTCCTGTAAATTAGCCAAAAAGCGAGAATTTAGGATTTGTTTTTCTCTCGCTCGTATCTTGGCGATTTCAGCATAAGAATGGTCCGTGTACACCCGCGGAAAAGACACGCCATTAAGAGAGAAAGAGAATACAAGTATCAAGGACGGTTTAGTGCAAATCCCTGCGGACGCCTTTTACTGCGTCGACACGCGCGCGAATTACACCGACCTTTTAGACATTAATAGCGAGCACAAAAAACTCCCGCCTTATTTTGTTGGGACAGCTTCTTTCAAGGTTTTCATCGTATGCAGCGCGCACCACGCCTCGACGCTTCCAAATGAGGAGGTCTGAATGAGCGATTCATTAATTATAACGTCTGCTTTCTAGTTGCTGATTTCAGAAAATCTGCGGGGGATACAGCGCGCATTCAAATGTCGTTAGATAAAATGAAAGGGCCACAACTTGCGCAAAATAACTTTCTTTCTGCTCCTCATTATTGGCGCGATCCTTTATTAATTTACAGCGTTAAATCCGCTTTTTAATTAACGCGAAACATTAAGCTGGTATATACACCTACTAGGGAATTTGCCGTCTTTCGTGTTCCATTAAAAATTGAATTAAAATCTTTTTCTTCGCAATAATATCGCTGGTCGCTTGTCTTTAAGGCCTTTCTAACGCGAATAAATCTATAAATCCATTAAGTACCCGCAAAAACGTATAAATAAACAGAAATATCAACACTATTGGTGCTAAGTCATTGGTACCGTCGACGCGCAAACTTCTAAATATTATACCCTCTGTGCGGGCAAACTAATTAACGCGACGCGCTGTAATGGAACTGGAACCTTTTGGAAATTTGCCATGATTAATGTCCCATCACGTAGCGGCAGCTACTCCACTGCAAATAACCCAGTGCGCTAAATTAACGCATAATGTCCTGATTACTTTAAACGCCGGGCTTAAATTGGATGGTTTCGCCGAAATGAGCGCCATTCGGCCGCAAACGAGTGACACACACAGAACGCCGCCGCCGCCGCGCGCATCAAACCAGGCGCCGGGCCCCGGCGGAAATTGTTTCTTAGCTTCCAGGTTTCGCGCGTGCATTATACACGCAAAGCGCAGTGTACATACATCGTTATTACCATCGAGTGAGTTTACTGGCGTGTACTTCGGTCTCTGCGCGCGTATATGCATCGACGGTGCTGCGCATCGCGCACGCGTCGAGACGCCGCCTGTAATGATGTTTGACACGTCTTAATTAAATCGTTCGCTTTAATTAAAGTTTCTTTTTTTTCTCTCATTATATACCGTGGATTCCGTTGATTAATCCGCTCCGCGAGCACTCGTTCGTAAAAAATTAGACGATCTATACCTACGCCTATATCATCTACATCATCTATAACTTATCTCCTGATCTTTGCTGGTTGCTCGTATAGAGTGGCTATAATTTATTTAAAAAATTCCTTGAGCTACCCTCGAGAAAGATTTTTCTTTTTTCCGTTGGAACGACCGCTGTGTGTTTTGCAAAAACCACCGGCGTCGAGTAAAATAAATTGTCCGGTCGACCTTTTCCCTTTTTTTTCCCCGCAACGCACGCGACGATCGCCGCGCCGTCGAATATAAACAAGTCGAAACTTGAATTACGAAAGTCCCTTATTTATAAGTTTCGAGGGGTGAGCCGAAGGAGGTAAATCGGCTTAAGCGCATTGTTGGCGAGCGAGTCTCTCTCCTCTCCCCTTTTTTTTTCTCCCCCGCGTCCGGAGTCACGTCCGAGCGGGCGCGCGACAAGGGCCGAGCGGGAAGAAAGCGCGCGTGTAAGGAAAAATGCGGCCGCGGAAAAGGGGCTTCGATGGAATATATACTCTCATATCGCCCGGAAAACAGGATGAGAAGTCGTCTTGCTCTCGCGTCTATATTTCTTCGAAAAGTCCCTTTTTCTCTCTAAATAAATCTTCCCGATCTCTCGCGCCTCCCGCTCTATCCAGCCTCCGCTTTCTCGCTCCACCTCTTCCTTCCCGCCGCGTTTGTCACTTCCGTTCTGGCGACCGGAAGGTAACGGGGCCGAGGAGAGCGAGAGAGAGAGAGGGAGGGAGTGAGGAAGGATGCGCGGGCTCGGGAGACAGAGAGGGAGGTTAGCGCGCGCGAGCGACGCGGCGGTGGTTTTCAGCGACGCGGCGTCGGGTTTTCACGCTTCGTTGAGCCTCGTTTCGAGGCTGCTAAACTTCAGCCGGCGACGGCGGCGTTAACCCTTGTTGCCGGAAGATAAGGAAACTGGAGTTCCAATGCCGCAGGCTCCTGTTCGTCCGAGGCTTTTGCGGCGGCGCGGCTTAAGAATACAGCCCAGGAGCGACGGCCCCTTCTCTCTCGCCTCTCTTCGCGGGATTTTCCCCCTTCTCCCCCCCCTCTCGTCCCTCATATTTCCGGGGCTTGAAGACCGCTTCGATCGCCTTTGTACAGCGGCAAATAGCTGATACGCGGCGATGAAGTTGCTTTTGCGGGTTAACTCAGCCAATGTCCAAATTGCATTGGAATGGTGTGCGTTGTGGTTGAGGTTGCCCTCGCGCGTTCGGCTATCGATGAGACATTCAAAACGTTGCTTATCAGCTTCTTTGCAGGCAGATCGAACCTTTTTCTCACGATAATTATAGTTTTTATGCTTTTGAAAATTTTGAGTAATTTTTTGCTTTTTTGTTCTCGGCGTCTAAAGAGAGTAAGTGGGTCAACATATTTAAGTAGTGCAAATTAAGTATAGTCAGACACGATCATTAAAGCTGTTGGAATTCGATTAATTTTCTTAATCAGTCTGTACACAGCAGTTAAATATAGAATAAAAAAATAGAATTTATGCTTTCCTCGAGAGCTAACGCTTAAATGATCTACAATTTCTATCTCAATAAGTTGTATTAGACCTTTAGGCCTCAACCAATGCTAAATGCGCTTTTTATACACAATTTCCATCCAAAACTACCGTGGGGTCTTTTGGACCCCCAGTGTCAGTTAAGGATTAAAAATAATACAAACGTGCAATACAATCATTTTATTTTCACGACAGTTAGTTTCCTCTATTAAAAAATATTGATTAATATACCAAGATAACGTCACGTCCTCGAAATTTTCAAAATTGTTTTTTGATCGCGAATAGTGAAACAAACCACTCATTATGCAACTTTGTTCAGCAGATACAAAGATAAAATACATTATAATTGGTCATACAGGCAATGCACAAATATGGAATATATAGATATACTTCCAATGCGAACAAGAACATGCGATATCTCCCAAATTAAGTCTCCGGAATTAAACTAAAAATGACGGTGTGCTGCATTATTATTGGCACTAGAAAACAATTTCTAAAATTTAATCCTAATCGGTGCTACGGAAGTGTGATACTCTCGTGATTAGAATTACTTCAAAAAGCAGTCACGTATATAGTAAGCATTGAAGATCAAGCAGTTCATGAATACTTTTTTAGTAGCCAACAGTGGTTCTTGCAGTAATTCACGATCCGATGAGCCACAGAATACTTCTCTTTCGTTTTCTGCTAAATTTTTTTCCGGGCGCTAGAGAGATAAAAAGAAGGCTCGAGCGTGAGAGAAAGAGGCAGCCAGAGATATAGAGGCTGGATAGAAAGAGAGAGGCGGTATAGGCGCGTCGAGGCGAATTTCCCGCGGCTGATTCCAATTACACTCGGTCATTATGGAAATAACGATTCGCGTATATATCGCGTCGCGCGTTATTAATTCCGGCCGGCCGGCGAGCGGAGGGCTCGCGTATTTACGGCCCAGTTATATTTGCCGGGGCCGCGCCGGCGCTGGCGCGAAAACGAGTATACGGCCTGGCTCGCTCGCTCGCTCGCTCGTATTAAAGGCCGGAAAATTGAAAACAAAACGGCCTTCCGCACTATGGCCGGTCGTGCGTTAAGTGCGACGAAACGAGAGAGCGCCGCGGAAAGAGAGAACTAGCGGCCGCCCATTATGAAATCGCATAAATGATTCCTTTTTTTTTTTCGAGGGGGTGGGAGGTGGCCATCGAGAGGGTGGGCAGGAGGGGGCTATGCACGGGGAAGGCTTTGTTTTGTAAAATGCATGTAGCGGTGCGAACGCTTTATCTCATCAAGGATTTTTCTGCTTTTTACCGCGAGCGGATCGCGCGCCGAGCGTTGCGGCAGCCACGATTTATTAATCCTTTTCCGCTGTATACATATCACTTAGAATTACGAGTGCATTTTATTTGAAATTTTGCTTTATTCACGGCCCGCGCTTTTCTGCCCGTCTATGCTTTTTCGACAGAGCTCGTGCCCGGCCCGTACGGCCGATTCTTCAATCTATTAAAAGGTTATGGGCGTATTACGTTCGTTTTTTTAACGAATTACGTAAATTCGATCAGTCCATTTGTAGCGATGTTATATAAAACATTTGTGTGATGTGCGTTTTCGAAGGGATGAAATATTAAATGAAATAAGTAATGTAAAATATTGAATCAAATCATTTTTTTTTTATTTTCTTTCTTTTATTTTGAAAATTACTCAGATTTATTTTGTTATTTAAGAATTATGCTATTTTTTTGGAAATCTGGAATATTCAACATTTATGGATTTCGCTTTAGAATAAGTGAATTCAATTCATCTATTTTACATAATTACTAGCAAAAACCTACGTCCACTTTTTTTATTGTGTATCTTTGAAGTTAAAATTTTTAATTTAGTCCCATTTAATCGGATATGCCCGTGCGCCAATCGAATCGAGTTTTAAAATACTTCACATCATCCTGCCATCCTTCTTTTAATTTTACATTACACATTACATTATAAGTCGCTCACTAATTTAATATGGATGATATAAGTTACTGTAGTGTTATAAAAAATGCATGTGGATAAGTTTCACTTATTTATATTTACGATTAAGCCGTCAGTTATAAGTCAATCTATCAATTGTCACAAATAAGTAACGATAATGAACGTATCCGCTGTAACAAAATTAAAAATTGATTACATCAATAAATAAATTAATCTACTCGATTAAAAATAATAAAACAATCGATTTTACAAGACAAATTGAAAAATTGATATTTATCGTAAAATTAGTTGGGAGAGAAGTTATTCTCCGCATTGGCAGTGTCTTTTTCCATTCGAGTTAAAGTAAAAATACGTCTGTCATGCCCTCCCTAGACTTATGGAATCGACGCTGCATCTGGGGAATGTTCCGAGGTAGAAAGCAGAAAAAGGCTCGATCGCTTGTTCCACTGATATCTCTGGTTCACGCTAGAGCGACCATCGAAAATGTAAGAGGCAGAGAAATAGAACAAAACCTGACGTAAAAGGGAAAAGCGCAAAAAATGTAAGAATGGAGGGCAAAAAGATTGACAAAGAACGAGTCCTTTCTCATATGTCGGCGCTGCGTCGCACTGCGCGTGATCCACAATTTGAATTTCAACTCTTTTTAATCGTTTATGCTCGGGAAAAATGGATTGAACTCACTTTTATTCGTTTCCATCGAAGAATCGAGCGAATGACAATCTTGTTCTTGTACAGAGATGAAAATGAGAGAAAAATTTCACGTGAAAATAATGGTCATATAGATATTTCTTTTCTGTTCGCTTGATGTGACTTACAATGTGAACCTTTTGTTTCAGTGTCACCAATCAATAATATCATTTTAGTAGACATTCTCGTGCGAAATATGAGAAATGTCCTAACAATTGCGTTGAGTTAAAGACTGTATCTTTATTTTATTAATTGTGGTTTATTTTATATTATTTTCTTATTATGTATGTAGTCATTTTAAATTCTATATTTTTCTTTGATATGACTTTTTTAACTTACTTATTAAGTATTACTTAGTTTAAAGAAAAAAGTGGAAATTAAAAAAATGTCAATACAGAGCAGTATTTTAATTTTCTTGTTACATTTAAAATAGCTGTCAATTTTTATTATTATACTAGATTGTTTCTATTGAATATTCAAATGATAAATGAAATTTTCTACGCTCTACGTCTATAATTGTTATTTTTATCGATATTTGGATATACTATAAGTTGCGGTAAACAAATATTCTATTCCATTATTATTTTATTCTACTCTTTCTATTCCTTTTATTCTTCTAACAATAGTATCAAGAATATTCTACATGAATATTTAATAATTCTAATAAAATCACTCAAATTCAATTAGTTTAAAAACTTTTCAGTTTTAATAGTCTTCCTTTTTTTAATTAAAACTGCAGCACGAATACCAATTATAAATTGTTAAAGATGGCCCCAGACAATAAAAATCTATACTAACTGAATGTTGGTTCGTTACGTTAATTTCATTAGCTTTAATCATTAAGTGAACCTTTGAACTCGGCAGAAGTATTGAAAAAAGGTCCTTTTAGCCCGCAGTCGTTAGCTCAAGATACTCGACGGGTGCTCGGTAATCAAGGCGCAAAATTATACGAAGTCACGAAGCGCGAAATAAAATTCTATTCCTACCTTTTACCCACTTCCGCCGTACTATGACTATTACAAATAAATTTTTAGTTCATTTGATTAAGCAATTTGTTAATTAGCCTCCTCCACTCCTCCCTCGTCACCCCCGCTCCACTTTGAGTCATCAAAGTCCGCCTCGTACTGGCTTCTTGCTTTGGATGGAAGCCGATGGCAGCTCCACGTGACACGCGCTTGCTGCCAATTTATTTTACACTGGCAATGAAATGGCTCTCTGGTCTCTCCCTTTTTACGCCCACGCGGAGAAACTTAGTTTCCTCTCGCTCGCTTTAATTACGAGTCCGCCTCGGCGCGTAGTCACTCGAACGGCGGACTCTCTCCGGTATCAGCGCTTTGTTGACGTATCTCCCGGGGGAGATTATAGCCGATATTGAAAAGTTCGCGGCGAAGACGGCTCCATTGTGAGCGTCAACAAAAGGTTACATTGTAAGTGGCCGTGGACGAACTCGCGAAAACATAATAATTTTCAAGGAAATCGTATTTCAAGCCCTCGGCCGGTAACTTTTCTCATTATAAAATATACAAATGCGCAGCCAATTAAACTAAACTTGCGGACCAAGTTTCAAAACACCACCAATTGCGACGGTTCCTTTACCTTTTTCTACTCCCCCACTAAAATTCAATTAAATGTTCGAGCTCGTTCGAAAATTATTTTTCCTCTCCATTGTTGCCCCGCGCCGTTTTCAACTTTAAGCCCTACTCCCATTTCATTCACTGTTCGTTAGTCTTTTATCATAAACATTATTTTTTTTTATATATAAAGCTATGAAACCTCATTCGAATAACGGCAGTTAAACGTTATCGCTGAAACTTGGGTTTTCATGGGGCATCTTTGTAAATCCTCCCTGTTTTACTGTTACCGCGACGCCGTTATTAATTTTTTTATCGTGTTAGTCTATCGCTGGTATCGATGAACTTATTTTCAAGGAGAGCGGTAAGTTAATGAAATTCTCGCGAAGTACGGAATTTAATTAAAGCAAGTAGGACCAAGTGGCAGGCGTGGTGTGCACGGCGCAGAGGTGCATAAACCGATGCTAATGACGCTGCTAATAGTCCTTTCAAATGAACTTCAAATATAATCAATAAGCGTTACCTTTGTACTCCAAACATTGGCTTGCTTCAACAGTAACATGTATTTACTCAATTATTATATAAGTAAATCGTTAGTAAATTGTATTTACTTGCTAAATTGGGACCAGTATTCTACTAAACGCACAAACATCGTTATCTTATGGAAGCGTGAAAAGAACTCCGCAAATCTACTTGCTGACAGGTACACGGAGAAAAATTTTCCATTAAAAATTACTATAGTTTTCCCTAAAGCGAGGACAAACTGGAACTATAAAAAAA
>JAWWEN010000038.1:9448485-9463123 GCA_035582955.1 Sycophila texana | reverse complement strand
ATTATTAAACTAATAGTGAAATATTATTAATAAACAAACATTTAAGCTAAACTTATATTCTATGTTCCTACTGAACATAGTGATAGTGAGTGAAAATGAGTGACGTGTAGCTGTTTGAATCGTTGATATATTCTGAAAATTGTGAAATCTCTTTCCTTTTTTCGATGTACTTATTGTAAAATCTTACATCATACTTCACTAGGAAATTAATATTTACAAATTGAAAACGCAAATAAATACTTAAATAATCTTTTACATCCGTATACATTTATTTTGTTTATAAGCTTTGTTATATACGATATAGTTTGTTTTAATACTTCGTTTATTAGCTCCCTGGTAACTAACTTTTCGTTTAATCTCACTTTTTCCATTTTTCCTATCCGCACTCAATTAACTTTTCAGTTTTTACAAAAGTTCGTAGTCGTTATCCCGAAAAAAAAGCAGCGAAAAAGCTCTATACTCGACGATAGGTTCAATCGTAGCTTTTTGCGCTGTTTCCCTCGCACTATAAACATGCAAAGTATCTAAGCCTCAAACAGAAAGCTAACTTTCCCCGATATCCCTATTAACCCGTACGTCCTCCCATCCCGCAGCTTTGAGCGCACGCCAGGACCGGTTAATCCGGCGGTCCGCCGCCCCAAAGTGCCAAAGGACATGCAGCGATAAATAATTACTGGCTGTAAATATCGCCGGGCGCGCTCTTTGTCTCGACCGGCTGGGCTCGTGAAAGCTCCGAAAGCTCGTGTGAGAGCCACAAGCCGCCGTGCGACCTGAATTCCAGGACAGCCGGTGGTCGCCGCCAAGGTAACGCGCGAGGCTTAGGCGGGTGTCTTCGTCGTTTAAGCTCACGGACTCGTCTTCGGACTATGCAATTTCGGGGCTAAGTAGCCGCTGCATAAGCCGATTCCCCGGTTTTAGTCAAGAATGAGAAAAAATAAACAGGGTCGCGCGCGAGGACATAAAGGCATATTGGTCTCGCGTGCCTTTTATTCTTTGACCGTTATGCTAATTCTGCACGATAGAGATAAATTTTTTTGTTAAATGGCAATGGCGACGGTTATTGCAGTCGCGGGTTGTATTATTCCCGAGTCGTGCGGGGACAGGAGGAAAAAAAGCCATTAAACAAGGATTTTATAGCGTGCGCGATGATTTCGATCGATGCAAAGGAATCCGAAACGCGATACCATTGCGATTCTCTTGAACGAAAAGATTATATAGCTAAGTTTAATTATCCTTAATAATAAAATATAGTTGTTCCGAATTGCGTTGAAATTTAATCTTTCAAAAATATTTAAAAATGCGCTGTACCATTTAAAAGAAGAGAATTATTTAAAATAAAAAATGCGACTGTTTAGAATGGCCCAACGCTTACATAACTTTTTTTTTTGCTTTTGCTTACATTTTGTAAAACGTACCAAAACAAAAATGCAAAGTCAGGTTAGAATTATGAATGAAAAAAAATTTGACGTTAGTAATTATAATTAACGGTCAAATTGGTATTATAGTGTAACGAATTAAACTAAATCGAATTGATATTACAGGTGCATGTGGTACAATTTTACGGAATGCCAGCTACGTGAAGAAAAATAACTTCATTTCTTTATTCTTCACACTTGAAAATTCAGAGTCATGGATGTATCATCAGAAAAATTTTGATTAAGGACCTTAGCCCGTGATAAGATAAATACAGGAATGAAATAATCTACCTATACTCCTATAGGGCTAGACAAAAATGACGAATCTCTCGTGTAATTCCTGCGAGCAGTGTAATCCTCAAAATCTTCCCCTTTGTACACTTATACCCGTACATTAAATCCCCCTAGCTGAATCATCGATGAGTACAATCGAGACCTTCTTAACTAAGTACACTATGCATATTATACAGCCACAAAGAATATTGCCAAGTAACGGTGGGTGAATTCAGCCCAGGCCATTCGAGTATGATAAGCGATCTTCGGCTTAGCCTACAATGTCATGTCCTTGACTAATAAAGACGCACATTCATTTCATTACAGATTTTCCTTTTTAAATCATTTTTTTCACTTCTATAAATTCGTAAAAATCCCAAGACAAATGATGGTGGTTCTGAAAAAGATTTTTGTACATTACAATTTTGTTGGCTTCATTTGTTATGAAAAAAGGAGACAGCAAAGTAATTGTAAGTAGTTAGTCTTTTAAACTGTAATCATTATATGTACTTCTTTTTCTAAATAAATATTAATTCAATTACAAACAATTAACATTTTTTTAAATAATTATTTTTAAGAGCAGATGGCCATCGGACAAGAAAGAGAAGAAGGATAACGTCTAAGGAGAAAGTCACCTTTGAAGGAGTTGGTGTAGAATGTCGTCGACAAAGGAGATTTGTCACTGGTAGTGAAGTTGGAGGCGAAGGAAGTCATCAGAAGGGCTAAGAGAGAATGTCCTGAATGGAGGATGAAGCCGTTGTTGGAGTAATCGGAGGAGGAAGTCAGAGGAGGTCGGCGAAAGAGCAAGTGAATGAAGACCACGTCGGAGAAGAGGTCATTGGAGGAGAAAGTCGCCACTGGGGGAGGTCCGTTGGAACTGCAACCCCTCATTGGCACTGGTCTTGATTCGAGAATCGTCGGAAGGCGAAGACACAGGAAAAAAAGAAATCGCTGAAGTTTCCGTTGGAGGATTTGGAAAAGGAAATCATTGGAGAAGCTTGAGTAAGAGTTCCCCGAAGAAAAGAGTTAGCGACAGAAGTTATCGTAAGAGGATTCGCTCAAAAAAATTGGTCATCGGAAGACGTTATCTTCGGAAGAATTGAAATAGGAATTCGGAGGAAAAAAAGAGGAGTCGTTGAAGATGCCGATAGGGAAAGTCGTTGTTCAAAGAATCAGGAGAAGAAAAACGGAGGATAAGGTCGCCATCGTTGGAGAAGCTGGCGAAGGAAGTCGCCATTGGACGAGGGTGCTATGGATGGAGGAGAATTGGCGTTGTCATGGGTAGAATTGGCCGCGGAAATAGTTTTTCAGAAGAGCAGGGAATAGGAAAACATTGTTGGAGATGTGATTCATTGATGTACGAATTCGTGGAGGAAGTTACATGGAGGAGGAAGTCATCGTTGAAGCAATCATAGGAGGAAATCGCCACCAGAAGAAAAGATCTCCTCGTTGAAGAACTTAGTGGAAAAATTTTACTGCAGGACACTATTTTTCAATATATAAAAGTCTTCTAATCTAATTTTAAGTATAGGCTTGCATGAACAGAAAGAGAACAAAAAGACTTAAAAACTTTTAATTACCCGCGATTGCAAGAAAAAAATCAGTGCAGCTCATTACTCATTAATTCCACCAATTCGAATAAAATACTACGTCAAAGTCAACAATTTCGAGAAAGCGGACATTCTATCGGTAAATTCTTCACGTCCGTCTGCGCTCGAAAGGCTAAGCAACGAGCCGATTATAAAAAGTTCGCATGAAAGAGTAATCCAGAATAACGCAGCAATCACGAGGGACGCGATGCACGCGAAACACCCCATAGACGCGGGTAAAATCAAGAATTCCCAGCCCGGCTCTCGGACAATCGGGAGCGCATGCATTCACGGCAGCCCAGGGGGGCCTCCGCGCCGCGGAAAACGATCAGGTCACGCCATCGCGCCGCGCAACTGCGCACGAGCGCGAAAAGCCTTTTCTTGCCGGGCGAGAGCCGAGGGCTGGCCTTCTGAATGAGGCTCGTAATAACTGCATCGCTCCGCGCGCCTTAATCGGCTTTCGATCGCCGCCGCGCCGAGGCGATTTTGATTTAGTCATATATTTCACGCGAGTGCGGGTGCCCGCTCTCTTATTCTCTTTCTCTCCTTCTCGCCTCTTCTCGTTCGTTATTTTTTTTTCTTTTCTTTTTTTTTTGTAGTGCATTATACGCAAACACGCGTTAACGTGTCGCTAGCCGCGCTTGTTGTCGAGATCGGGGCAAGAGCATGCTGCCGAGTAATTTTACTTCACTCGGCCGGCCGAGTGTTTTCTTTATAAGGACCCACCCGCGAGATTGCGAGACTTTGAAATGCGGCAATTTTCGTTTTTAGATCGCTCGCTGATTAAAAATTGCTTGCTCCGAGAGTGTGAACTGCCGGGGCTTTCATGGGAAACGGAGCAGCGAAAGAACTACGCTACCGAGTACGCGAATGGTAAATCATTCCGACTGGGTTTCGAAAGATTGAGGATAAATCAATTTTTACTGATTCATCGCGTTACTATACGGAGAGAGTAGTATCACGTCATTTTTTTATGCGTGGGAACTGTACAAACAAGTGTTATAATTTTCTTGCGAAAAATATATTTACGCGAAGCACAGTTTGAACAAGCACGCGACCATGAAAGCTTTTTAGTAGGTCTAATACCGATGAAGGAACACGAGTCTAAAAGAATGAGAGGTATAAAAAGTTCGATGGAACAAGGCTTTAAAGAAAGTCATAAAAATTGTATCACAAAACCATGTGTTTCGCTTCTTTTATTCGAGTTTGAAATGATTCACCATATGTTTTGAGGATACGAGGCTATTAAAATGAATAAGCCTCCGTGTAAAGTTGATCATGAAAGTACTGGCAGTTCAGTTGAATTGGACATTCAAACTATCGAATCGTTGTATCACTATTTGTGTACAAAGTCATTCACAGTTTCATTAACGATCCTATCACAGCAAAAAATATTTATAATCGGCGTGTATACATCGACTGCGTGAGAAAAATAGTTTATAGACTAACAATTATGCCTGTTTTTCAAGTAAATCCTTGCGGAGATTATGGAATATTTCTTCCCTTAATTTTAATATCGGCACTCTTAAAGCTTGCAAACGTGCTTGAGACTCCGTATAAATTAATTTCTAGTCGGATCTCATTTTAATGAATGTTCTTCTTTTTATTCAGTGATTTAAAGACTCAAACATTCGCACTATTGAGGTACATTAGGTAAAGAATAGACTCGAATGATCACGACGGAACAACAGTAATATTATTATGTCACCGTATCGATATTGTTTTTTAATTTCATCATCATTAGGACTGAACAGAGAAAATAATCTTATTTGATTAAATGTATAAATGCTCAAAGTTGAGAACCACTTTTTATTTAAACTCATTTTTTTATCTCTTATTAAAAAATTAAATTTAAGTAAATCAAGTAAATAATCGACAAATGGCGCAGCATCGTATTAAAATATCATCGCACTGAGGAGGCGCGGATTAACTATATCCATTTTACTCGATCACTAAGTAGTAAAGCTTTCCAGGAAATAACCTTAGCGAAGGTGGCGAGATGAACGCAGCAGTCGATCATTAGTCTTGCAAATCTACACTTCACGACAAAGCATTAATAATAACCGTTGTGTTGCGCGTCGCCTAATGAATATCCGGCGCGTGGAAGCGTGGCGCATAGTCATTGATTCGACGGAGGTCGTTATCCCCGTGGATAAATCGTGACTATAAGAGGCAAAACGTTATTAAGCATCTGTGGGGAAGATTGTTGCAGAATCATTCGCGGCCTTTAAAGTACACACGCTCTAATATCACTTAGTACCAAATTAGACATTGGCATTTAAACTCTCTTTGCATTGCTCCCCTCGCAATTGTTGTTCCTCTTTCTCTTGGCTCAAGTTTCGAGCGTCAGTTACTTTGCAAGGAATTAAATGCTTCCAGCGAAACATCGAGTTACTTATTAATAGCGACGACGTTTAGTTTCATTACTGCGGGATTAGACTTATATATTTTAGGAAAGATGTGTGTATATACGCAAACAAACAAGGGGATTCTTCTTCGATTCACAATCCACTGTATATCTTTTGCTCTGCCGCTCCCCACGTTTACTTATCTTTCTCCGTAGAACATGTTTGTCGATGCTTTAAGCATTTGCACGACGGTAATGTAAACCGTGCAAACGAGGCGTATTTGTCTCTGGTTCTTCTTGTTAGACTGCTTTCACCCGCGTCTTTGACTGCGGCATTGCAATTGCGCAGAATTTAGAAGAGAAAGTTTATTAAACATATTAAATTAATTTGTTAATTGTCACGAATAGTTAGTCACTTAGCGTTTATCGCTTGTTATCTTTATTTATTGGACTTTAAGCTAAGTAATTTTTAAAATAGCAATATCAAGAGTGCAGTGGAGTGTATACCCAGTGTAATATTACAGATAAACATAATATTTGATTATTATTATTAACGAGAAACAAGTTATTATGTATTTTGTTAAATTATTTGATTGTACTAGACTGCAAAATATGTCGAGAGTATCAAATATAACTTTACTCAGTTAAATAAATGAATTTGCAAATAACGTAGATAATTATATTATCAGTATAATAATTATGTTACGAACAGATGCAATTTTTATATACGTAATTTCGTTGCTTTTATATTTCTAATTATTAATAATAGGATCGAAAGTATCGAGCCAATATAGCATTAGAGATAAACTAATAATCGATCATTATTAATAATAACTTGAAAATCGTGAATGATAGACTATAGAATTTCATCATTTTTATCGTGTAACTTTTGAACGTATATGACCTTCATGTAAATAATATTTAAATCACAAATAATTACCGACCTACAATTAACATACGTATAATATTACAAACAAGGTTTCAAAAGTAAAATAAAGATATACTTTAGATTATGCGATTACTTCAAAACTCACACTCGTTCGTCAGTGACGTATTAATTTGAATAATATTCAGCGAGATGAGAAGCTATAATAGGTTTAAATCAACACCGCCATTTCCAACAAATTAATGGCCAAGCTCATACATACATTATAAAAAAGGGTTGTGCACACTTTTGAATTTTAAACACATTTAACACGATCGCATATATTAATTTCGCCGATATCCTTACCGATACAGGCCATAAAAGTGACTCCAGTCCCCGGGGCAGAAAAAAAACATTCGCCTTTCAACAAGGTTTTTTGCTGTTTTATCACCTTGTTCCTTACTTTTTGCTTAATCAATTTCGGTAAATCGTCGTTACGTAATAATCATCGCGTCTTCGGGCCGATAATTACAGATGCGATCCGCCGATAATTCAGCCACGGCTTATAAAAAACCTCGAACGAGAGAGAAAGAGAGCAACACCCGGCACGCCGCCGCCGTCGCAGGGTGTAATTATACCCGCCACCTCGGCTGCATGCGCGCGCTTCCATACGCACCGATGAAAGTACCTATCGGCCGGAGCGATCCGCGAGCGAAGGCGAAGCGAGAGGGAGATCAGGAGAATAAGTTAGAGGAAACGAGCGAGGGGTGGGGAAACAGGTTTTTGACGAGATCCCTCGCGAAAATCTCCCTGAAGGCTCAATGTAAGCCTGGGTCGCGGGGATCGTAAATCAAGTTACACGCTGGAATTTATCAGCTCGCGCTTCGACAAGCTCGAACGCATCATCGCTCATATCTCCCGGCCCCTCTCGCGCGAGGCCCCCGTCCTCACCTGAGCGTAACGCCGAATCAATCAAACGACAAACGCAGGCCCGCGCATTTCGTCGCGCGAGAGATTTCGCGCGATAAGACGCGCGGCGCTTGACAAATCGAGCGCTAAGAGGAGCGGCTGAAGTGCGCAAATTTTATGTGCAGACCGACGAGGAAGGCTGCGGGCGACCGCGGAATTTGAGGGGCACTGCGCTGATTTTTGGAGGATGAATTTTCACCTCCGTAGAGGTGCTTGCGGACGTGCATGAGTGCGTCGATGTAAACTCGATACGTTCAGGGGTGTTTCAATTTTTTTTTTTATCAGGAGAGTAGGGTTCGCGTTGAGGTAAGGTTTAATCGATGACTTGTCAAACGATTCGCGGGATATCGCGTTATTTAAATTGCTCATTAAGGGCTTCGGTGTAGGCCGAGGCGAGTAAAAAGAAGGAAATTGTAAGCTAACGAAGCTGCCATTTGATTTTTGTGGAGGTAAAAAATTTCGAATCCATCCTTCATTAAAGTAATTAGGAAGGAATATTTTTGTTTCATTTGTGCTACCGTCATCCACATAAATTTTTTAATTTACTTAAAAAACCCATTTAATCTCTTGCGGTTGGGAAGGCAATCAGAACGACAATCACTTTTTACTGACACAAGTATTTAAAAAAAAAAAAAAAAATCAGAATAATTATAGAAAAATTAAAAGGAAATTATATAAAAATTTCACAAAATCCAGTAGTCGTTTTTTTTAACAATTATTTGAAATGTAGTTAAGGTAAAATATTGACAAATAGGAATACTACTGGATTCTAGAATTTATAATTTGAAATGATTATTAATCAGTTCGAATCAGTTATATTTAATTATTATATGTCTATAATTATTTCATTGCGCGAATGGAAATGTAGCAACTGAACAGTCCTGAATATCGTGGAGTCTCATCGACAAACGGAAATCGAGCATTTAACTTGAAAATGGCTTTTCGAGAGCTCTCAATGTAATCAAGAAGGTACTACTATCGGCTAACTCGGTTCAAATTAGTCGGTTCAAACATTGGTTATCGTATATCTTGTGAGCAGATCACTTAAAAATTGATTGCATGCTTAAATTTTGAAGCTCTCTGAAACTGCTGTACATTGAAATTCGACAATGGAAATAACCAATTTCATTTCCTCCATTCCATTCCAAAAGGGTAGCATCTCGATTCAGTAGAATTTTCAAATGAATTCGACACTTGTAAATAATGGATGGAATTCACCAGTTTAATTTTTTTTTTTTAATGAAATTCACTTTCATATACTGACATTTCAATCTTTTCGAAACTGAATTATTGATCATAAGTTATCTTACTTAGGTAAAATAAGAAATAATTAATTAAAATTAAATCTTATGTGAAGGCAAATTGAATTTTTCTGTTTCTTTAATACAATTCTTCCAATGTCTATCAATAATGATTAATGTTTATTCGCCGTTGTTTTATGTTTATTGATCGATGTCTGTTATATAAATCAACCACTATAGGAAATCAGATTTGCACTATGTTGATAATTGCTTCGACATTAGACTGCCTTTACTGAATATTCTAAAATATTTAAGCAGCAGCTGGAAAGGTAAAGATAAATGCAGAAGTCAATATTGAGTGCACTTTTGTCGATCCAACAATAATGAATATTAAAGTAGATTTTCAGTTTATCGTATATATAATAGAGATCTACAATTGAAATCAATAATCCATCCCTTTCTAAAAATCCCGCTTCGTTTATCAATCAATCCTAATATTTCCCTTACTTCTTCCATAAAGTACGCGTATATAAGAGTCAGATGAAATCCTACACTTGGATCCGTACAGTTTTCTCTATCTTTTTCCTTATATCTGCATAGATAAAAAAAAAAAATAATTCAAGAGAAAATCGTCATTTACTTGACACTCAATTTTCTTATGACGTTCATCACAAGTATAACATTTCTAACAGTAAATAAATATTTATTAACAGTTAATTAATACACGATTCCTTTTAATGGCACGCCTTACAGCAGTAAGTCACATTCTTTAACTATATATTAAGTCAGCAACTTTGAATTCTAAAAGTACACCCTAAATACCATCCTTCGTCAAGCACGCACTTAGAAACGTTGTTAATACGGGACAAAGCTGAATAAAGTTGTCCTTGTTCTAGGAGCAAGGATCAACGATGCACCGTCGACGCCTCGCGCATAAATCCGTAATCGTCGCTACGCGTGATCCACCGGCGCAGTTCGCATCGGTTGCGCGAGCGTATGAAACCGCTACCTTGGAACTAAAGCCGAACGAGACGACTCGGCAGCGGGTTAGAGCGCGGATGACTTCGCCTTCTGTGTTTCGCGTTTCGCGTTCCAGGCGCGTTCCCCCGAGTAACTTTCCGCGTGGGCTCAAGAGGGATGAGCGAGAGAGCGCGCGCCACTCGGGGTCTAAAACCGCGCGCGAAGGAATTCGCGAATTGCTGGCGGCTTGAGATGCGGTTTGATTATGCAACTAACGAATCGAATTTAAACGTCGAACTGAGTTTGAGACCTCGAACGAGCGAACTAGACCGCGGGGTAAAATGGAAACGATTGAAATAGAGTGCAATAATGCAGAACTAAGGAGAAACGAGGATACGCAAGAGAAGTAATAAGAGCAGTGAATATTTTATTGATAAAGCAGTCAATTTCTGCAACTCAATATGCAGAGAATTAATAAATAATGCTTATTATTTATTGCTTATTAAAGATAAATGTTATGCATTGTAGTTGGTTTTAAACAATACAGCTAACTGCATAATCTCAACTTTAAATAAATTATTTTTAAGACTTGCGCATGTTAACGTAGCTTCTTTATTAAACTAGTAATAATTCTGTGGTTACAACGCAGAATTGTGGACGATATTTATTTTAATTTTTTCCCCCAATAACAGCTTACATTAAAATTTCAATATTTAACAATTATTTATTGTCGATATTTCAACTTTCCATTTATATTATTGATTTTGTATATTTATTCACTGTTAAATTCGTCGGAGCCTGCTTAATCTTTCCTGAGAGGATTTTATTCTTTTTTATATTGAGTTTTAAACCCATTATCGTCAGTAAAATAATATAAGTACCCTTCAAAATTTAACGAGATATATCAGGTAATGATTCATCCATGTTCAAGTTAGTCGTAAGTAAACATCGGACAAATAAAGGCGAAATAACATCGAAGGACGTCGACATGCTGTTAAATTATTAATTAAACAAATGTAAGACTTTTATAAAAAAAAAAAATCTCATCGCATCGCCTGCACTTTATTTATCAAGAATCTGAAGCTTGAATAGCATCGGGTAGACGATGTTGTTAGTTAAAATGAAAAGAAGAGCCAATAAAGGCGTTTATATGCTCAGAAAGGCGATGGGGGTAGAGAGGAGAAAACTCGTAGCGCGGAAACCGTCTGCATAGCCGGATTCGCCACTGACGTTTGCCGCTTTTTTTTTACGACGCGTCCCGAGCTATTTCTTTCAACTGTTTCTACGTCCAGAGTCGAGGGGGATAGAAAAAGAACCTCGGTGATAAATCGGTTTCAGGGCGTAGAGATATCTCGCGCCGTTGCTGCGTTAGATTCAATCATAAAATTTATTGTGCTGAGCCCGTAACTTACTACTTCAAATGCTCTTCAACTTCAGAAATTTCACTCGGGACTGTGCAATTTTATTTTCGTATCCCCTTGCTTCGCTTATTTATTGTTATTAGTTTTTTTTAACGCTTTGCGGCATATCGCTTATAACGAGTTCAATTTGCGTTAGACGGCAGAATTATCCCTGCAACGTTTTTTCCCTTTTGTGTAACGATAAAACTTCATTCTTGCTATTGATTCGAATAATTTTTAATTACAAAAGAATTTTTAAGTGGTACAGCGCACTTATGAAGTAAGAGAATTGATTGAGAATACTTGCAAATATACTTCCGCATACGATTTTCCTGTTCGGTAGATTAAAAACAAATTGAAACTAAGCTTTCTTAAGACCTTTTAAAATTTCATTTAATTCTAACTTTTAAGAATATATTTATTTTTGTGATTTTTTTGTGTTACCAATTTATTGATAACTATCAATCTGAAATTTATTGCTTTTGTATCACCTCACTGAAAAAAAAAAATTCAGCAGTCACAACTAACCATTACTTGTTTTAACTAATATTCACTTGTTTCAACCAAAATTTACTTATTTCAACCAAATATTAGTTGAAACAATTAAATATCAGTTGAATTAACTAATCATTAGTTGTGATTATTTTGACCTATATTCCGACCTTTTTTTCCATAGTGCCAATATTATTACCTATTTATGGATTTACTGCAAAAGGAATTTTTTTCCCATTAAAGACTGCATTGAAGATTAAAAATATGATTATCACAATCAGTAACAATGATAAATACTCTCTAAGTATCCAATGGTATTCACGTTAATCGTGTGTATTGTTGCAAGAGGCAAAAAAAGCTTCATCCCTCTAACATTTCGGTTTCGCTGCACCGCTAATGACTTGAGCTGCGATACGCATCTGTACGCACCTCCCAAGACGGCAAATATTCGCGGAAATCTTCAAGAAATGCAGGACGGGTGCACGGATATATCGCGGAAAGAAGATGACGGAAGATTGTGGAAGCGAGGAGTGCTCAGAGGGGTCATAGGTGCCAGAAGGAGGAGAATAATCTATTATTTCTCGGAAGACAGCCTGCACATTGCCGGATGTGACGTCCCGCCAGTAATATCGACTAATAATTTATAAGCAGACGTTAACGTCCGACCACCGCATTTTGAAACAGGGTCTGCCCCGTCGGTAGCGCTAGCTAGTAGCCAACCGCCGTGGCCGCAGATTAGTCTCGAGTTATGTGAGGTATCGCGTTTGAGCAAGATTAGTAGTCTGCCGTAGCCTCTGTCGGTTGCATTCGAGCTTGCGATAGGACCTTGACCGTGGGTTGTGCAAAAAATTTGGTTTAAAATCATTTTAAAAGAATTATTCTTAAATCAAGTATTTTCATATAAGCATAACTTGTGGTTAATGTTTATGTAGAACGTTCGTTATAATGCAAAAGTTAAAGTAATAGTCAACTGTATACTTGTAACTAAAATCGTTAAGTATATGGGTAATTAATTTTTTTTATGGTAAAGCATATTGTGCATTAAATTTTACGAGCACTGAAGATTGAAGGGGTTTTCCAATGTGCTGCAATATTCATTATGAGACTTTTCTGTTTTCCATCTCGTAATCTGAAACTGTATTAAATATCGCGAGATATCAGAAAACAATATCGAGAAACCGCAATGTATTTTTCAAGAAAACAATGCGAGACTTATAATAATAACAAAATAAGTAACATATTATATCCAACTTGATAAGCTATGCATCGGTTAATTAGAACCAGTCAGAAAGCTTTCAATAAGCCTTCAATCTTAGATTGTCACTTATAATACAAATTAGACTAAAATATCTATGAAATACTGGCGTAATAAAACTATTAAAGACTAAAAAATAATGTTCATGATTTGGAATAGGTGAATTCTGATTCGTCGATTTTACAAAAAGATAAAACTTATATTAAAGATCTTTTTGCAATTACATTCAACTTCATTAATATGTTTCAAATAATAAAGTCTTAACAATTTAAAATGTAACAGATAATATCAATTATTACTTTAGATCACACATTATCCATCATTCTGACAAGAATTATTGTTGAAAATATATTTTTTCAAACTGGAAGCTTTGTAAGAAAGCTTCCCCTTTGAGGAAGAAAAATCTGAACTATTAAAATGAATGCGCATCTCGAAATATACGATAGCACATAATATTATTTATGATTATTAAACATTTACGACATCTCAAATGCATTAATCATCTCACTAGTTACACCATCCCCGAGATAAGTAAGCCGGTACAATTTAATGCAGCAGAAGACGTTATTGAGCAAGCTAGTAAAATTGATCCGCCGTTATGCTTGACGTAACACAAGATATTATGCAGTGTCACTCGACCGCGCATATACGTCTGAATTTAAAATGTACGCAAGAGCGCCCCGCACTTCGTATCGCGCGCTCGTATATCGCACATCGCCGAGGAGGAAATTCGTTTTCCTTTTTTTCGCGCTCGCTCGTCCCCTGCATGCATGTGTAATATTACTGTAATGCATATTACCGCAGTGACAAGGAACTTTTGCAACTTCCCTCGCGCGGTTCTCGGCGCTACTTCTCCGAGTACTTTAACCCCGCCCACCCCCCCCCCCCCCGCAGAAACCAAAGTACGCGTGCGGCTCTCCGAACTCAATATTCTTCTCCACCCTGGTGACAGATTTCCTTGGTAAATTTAAAGATTTCTTATTGGAGCGCGCATCGCTCCCTCTCCCTCCTCTTTCCGCAGTTTCTCTTTTTAAAAGAAGAACACATTCAGCTCCTCGGCAGTTCCAGAAGTTCCAGGTAGAAATGTTTTCGCTCTTGCTCTCTGGTCTGCGTTGCGGCACAGTGCCTCCGCCTCCCTATACCCGCCTTGCGTGATTCATTATGCTGAAATGCGCGTCTCGATGTACCCCTCGCCCGGCTGCACCGTCGCCGAAGAGCTTTGCTTTCAATAAAAATTTCACTCGGCGAGGAATTGCGAAAAGTTCTTTTTTTTTTTTCGCCGACTATAAAAGAAGTCGCCGGGGGAATATTAACGGTGTTAGTTTGATGGCGCCATCGGGTGCTTTCTTCTGCGATTTTTCTTTTAAGCAGGATCTTTCGATCGATAATTTTATTTGGGATGCGCCATGCTTTTATTGAATCATTTGTGCATTTCAAATAAATTCGAATAGTAGTATATAGAGAATGTTATTTTGTATTGAAATATTTTGTGATCATAAAAATGAATGAAACACTTTTCAATAATATCAATAGCTCCTACACTACTAAATTTTAGTTTCCTTTATTTTTTTGTTTTATTTAAAGATTTAATTTTAGAATTTCACTGTGCGTCCTCACTTCTATAATTTTTAGTTCTCTTATTTAGTATTAAGTTAATTTTAATTTTTCTATTTGCTATTTTGTAAAGGGCTTTTTAGTCCGTCTAATTGTGTAAATGAATAAATAATTTTTTATTCATAACAGATTTGATTATGTATGAAAAATCCCTTTATAAAAAATGCATGGGCTTTTCATTGTAGTCAGTATTTCTCGCGTTGTGATTGGTCAAGCGA
>JAWWEN010000038.1:9387726-9448385 GCA_035582955.1 Sycophila texana | reverse complement strand
TACAAAGCTCTAGGCAATTTCCTTGGGGTTTTTTCGAATCGGCTGCCATCGAATCTTCTGCTAATTTCAGTGTCATGTCAATTTCTGGTCAATACATGGTTAAATTTCTGGTCAATAATTAATAAACCGATTAGAAAAAATATTATTTTTCTACCAGGGGTGCAGTATACATATACATATGCGAGCGGAGATTCCTATAGCGATTGGCCCTTATTTTCTCGACGCATGCATCGCCCTTGAACCGACGAAAAATAAAATACTTCCGCCAATATTTACGTAGCAAATGATGCGTCAAAGTGCTGCCCATAAATTTCGCGCAGAACTCGCGCTCGGGCGCGCGACAGCTCCTCGCCAGAAAGCTTAAAAATCCATCGGTGGCATCTTAAGTGGTAACATTTGCATATCGACGCGATACGCCGAGGTTATCCGTGCGCCGCCGAATAAATAAAGCAAGTGCCAAGAGTTTTATGCTGCTGTCAAACTGTCGACGGCGCGTTACTGCTCGCCCCCACTCCACCGCTCGAGAGCAGACTTTTACGCGACGCGGCGTGTCAGTTGGGCGCGATTTGACGGCTCGCATACCAAAGTTCCTCCAAAAGCCGAGTGACTTTTTTTTTTAACTGCGTCCAACAACGTCGGTGACCCCAGGACTAAGTGGCAAATTAAACGCAGCGCTTCGGCGCTAAACAGTTTGCTCGAATAAAAAAAATAAAAAAATTAATATGTATGCTAGTGGGAAGCTGTTTTTTCTGTCCGACCACACTCTCGCTGTGAAAAAGTTCATTGCATGACATAGAAGCAGCCAGCACGCCTCGCAAAAAAAAGCTTATTAAAAACTCATACGGCGAGCTGTGCCGCACAAACGAGGCGGAATACGAGCGACGGGGACTAAATAGACATTGGAACTCGGGAAACAAAGCAGTTTTATATGTCACCGCACTGGGAGTTTTACTTTTAAAATAGAAAAAGAAACAATAGCAATAAACTCTCGCATGACGCGTTCGTACTTCCCACGCCGACGTTACTTGCTTTAATCCGAGCTGGCGTAATAACCTTGCGAACTGTTCGTTCCGAGAAACTATTCGTCAGTCGTCATTATAATTTTAATACCGTGCAATTAGTTTAATATCGGCATATGGTCGGGAAAATGAAAATCGACTCGACTGCTAATAGTAGCTTCTATGCTTACAGAAATGTTATTATCTATATTCCTCGAATCGAAGCTTTTAGAACGTAAAATTTGGTGTATAATTCAACGCGAGATTGTGTCAGTCGGTATAAATTAACTGTTAACGAAATTTGGAAACGGAAATAATGACTCAGCGGTACAGAGGATAAAATAATTGCCTTTTTTATTCTAGTTTTTTTTTATTCACGTTATGGAGATAAGGAAACTTTATAAAACATTGAAAATGGTCGTGGTTCTGACATTCCTGCAAACTATTTTCATCTATCTATTAAATTCTCATAAAAATACATTTTTTATACCATACGCGAATTTTCTTTCGTTTTTACGTAGAAGCTCATAATGCAGGAATAAAAAAAACTCTTGAAAAAGTGTGTTTAGGTATGTGATTGCCTTTAAATTTTTTTCAAACAATACCAAGAATTCACTCTAAATTTTTTACGCAAGGTAGATTTAATTATTTAAAATCATTATGTAAATTCTGAAGATTTTTAAGTATCAATTAGGATTTTAAGTAAACATAAGTTATTTCAAAATCAACTTCATTGGTATAAATTTTCTTAATTCCTCGCTAATTTGTATTTACTGCATACCAAATTATTTTCATCATCTCGTTACCTCTACCCATATCCATAAAGTGTGTTGACCATTTTGATCGCCGCTTTTAATCTCTGGCAATTTACAATTACGATATTTCAACTATAACTACTTTCTTTTTCATACCCATCACCCTTAAAAACGAATATTTTGTCAAATAAAACTGGTTTTCTCATTTGAGAGATATTGATCGGTCCCTCATTGTCCTCCCCGCTCGTTTTCTGCGGAAAGGTGCAAAAGAAGTAGTAGTGGCGCATGCATATCAGTCGCTCGCGTTTACTTTGTGCCGCGACGTTTGCTAAATCTCCGACTCCCGTGCAGCATCCCCTTTTCCTTGCTCTCTGCCCCCGCCCGACTGAGCTAGCATACGAGCCACGTATGCTTGGCACGGAGACACCATAAATATTAGGGGGGAGAAGAGAGAAAGAGCAAGTAGTACAAGTGACGAAGCGAGAGAGCCTGACGCCGTAGCAGCTTGTAGAAAGAGAGAGAGAGAGAGAGAAAGAAGTAGGAAGAGCAGGAGAGAGAGAGACTCCCGGACGTGCAGCTCGAGTCCTTGCTCGGCGTGCGGGAAGAAGCGCGGAAAGTAGCTGCGAAAGCAGCTTACAAGTTCGCCCCGATATTGCGTTATTACTCTTGGATGGGGCGAAAAGAGGAGGAGCGTATGGCTCGGGGCGCGCGCGGCTGCCTATATGTGTGTACGCCGCGCGGCGGCCCACGGCTGCAATGAAAGATCGAGAAAAGATTACCGCACGTACGGGCTGCTATTTCTCTTCGGCGCGCTGCTCTGCCTCTAACCGAAAGACACTTGAGACTTCGAATGGGATTCTCATGAGTCTCCGTGGCCCATCGCAAGCTCGTGCTATTTCGATACGAGATAGCCGTGGCGTATTGCATATCGAATTCCGTCGTCAATTATGAAAGTGAAAAAAAAAAGGAAACAAAAAAACGCGAGGCCGGATCAGCCTGACCCGAGCTACCCGCGTTTTCCCCGGGCTTACTCGTGTGTGTCTCTTCGGTACGTGATTGTTTCACTGTTCCATTCAATTTCTCCGATGCTTCTCAAAGTTTTATGGCATTGTTTGGAAAAAGATTAATTTGAAAATACGAAAAGCAAAAATATATATACCTATGCCGTTGCAATATTATTCGTTTTAGTGTTTCTTTGTGAACTGCCATTGTTGTTGAACAAAGCTTTCAGCTGCCTTAAATAATATGCTAATGTTGTCTCGTGTTGTATCCATAATTATTATTAAAATGACAGTAATAATAATATCCATTTATTGAATTACTAAATGCATAAATAAACAAGGAAATTCTGGAAAATGTATGAAAAACTATTGAAATTTGTCTGATCAGGACTATTCCTGTCAATGGAAAACGTAGACTATTGTATTTTTCAAAGATCTTTTATGATACCAATAGTTTCGTTTGCATAAAAAAGACAATAAACTTTTGCAAAAAGTGTATTTATTGAACTACAATTAATTAAAAGCGTCATTAGTTCAATAATCATAGCGATATTTGTTAATGAAATGTATTTTAATTACACAAATATCCACTGGTATTATCTGTATTCGCACAATAATTATAAGCGAGCAGTTTAACTGTAATTAACATTTTGTACACAAAGTTATAAAAGCGGAGTATGAAAAGCTACTTCCCCCGTTAAATACGTTGAAATAAACGTTAATCAAGTGCTCGAATTAAAAACTACAAGCAATGGAAAGCGCATTAAAATAACAACGATTCAACAGAAATCCTTCGGATTGAAACGCGTTTGTAAAAGGGGAAGGGGAGGATAGAGCCACGTTAATCGTCGCAGCTTTTCCATCCCGCAAAGTGAAGCGCTGCAGTGAGCTTTTATCATACTCTTCTCGCCCCTCCGCCGAAAAAAGCCACCATCTCCGCGGAACTCACGCAAATTCGAAATTTTTAAAAGCACGATTCGAAAGGATTCGCGCAACCGTTAAATTTGCCACCGTTATATAACGCACAACGGGTGGAGGGAACAAAAAGAAAAAAAAAAGAAAAAAAATGTGTGCAAACCGTAATTCACCGTAAACAATCTTTCCATGCCTACTCGCGCGTCCCAAGTATGTATATGCACGAAAGTCTCTCCCTTTCTCTCGCGAGAGCAAAAAATAATCTCAACTCGCTCGAAATTCATACGTCCGTTTGACGCGGCGCATTGCATATTGTGCGTACAGGCCGCCTATAACGTATATACTATATCCCTCCAGAGGCGCGAGTGCCGCGTATTTGCCGAGTCGGCCAATTATTTTTCTCGGCGTCCCGCTCGTTACGCTCTTTCTCGCATTAAATTTACTGCCGGTGCCGCGGGGAGAGAGAGCGCCGCCGAAATAATTGATGTACGCCGGGCGCACACTGGCAGCGTGAAATCGACGCGTCATTATTCTCGTTTTCGCGCCCTAGCAGGCGCCTCGCGCTCTCGCCCACCCTCCCTTTCTCTCTTTCACAATGACGTCGAACAACAAACAGCGGGGCTGCACCGGTCGCGCTTATTTTTTATTTTATATATATTTTTTGGACACTTTTCGCCTCTCCATTGTGTCGGTCGGTGCTTTTCCGCGAGCGGCCGCCTATTACTGACGGTTACCGCCTGTGAGCGGATGCGTGTATTGTACCTAATACTTACGGGAGTTTTCACGGGGTTTTGGGCGCTGCCGGAAAACGCGCGAAAATAGTGTTTTTTACGCGCTGAGTAACAATGATCGAGAGGGCTAGTTCGGTTTCGAGCCGGAAAATAGCCGCGATTTCAGTCGGAAATGTTTATGAACAATGGGAGTTTTTTTTTTTCAACGTGTATACTGTAATACTTTTGAAGTACTCGCGTTTTTTTTAAATTTTTTCATCGCTTTTTATTGCGAAGGAATTGCAACAATAAAATATTGTTTATATACTTTACTATTTTGTCTGAAATTTTTAGAACAAGGTAGAATACTTTATTACAAAAATTTTTAGATTCAATTGAATAATATTAAATTGCATGTGTAATATAATTAAATTTCTTTTGTGTTTCAGGTAAGTCGAATAAGCAGAGAATTTAAACTGTGCTGTACTAGCGTAAGTCAGAATCAAATTTGCTCTAAGAAGTTTAAATGAAAATTCACGGAATTACAATGTACAAATAAAATGGAAAAATTTAATTAGAGGAGTAGAATTAATAAGCTAGAAATAATTTTCAAGAAATATTTTACTTTTATAATAAATTTAGCAGGAAGAAATACTCAGGCATTTAATCACATAATATAAAATTAAATTTGTAAAAATTTAATTTTAAAGAGATATCGTGGAAAACAGATCTGCGTATACCTACTACAAATATTTTGAAGCGTGAATTTAATAAATTTATGAAGTAATTGCTTTCTGTGTAAAAATAACATTTTGCATTATTAATTTTAATTATTGTTTTTGGCGAAATATGCTTTTAATAAAAAAATACACTCTCGTAAAGTATCAATTAAGTAATTACGTTTATTTATTATTTATTTTAATGTTAAAATATTTGAAAGTATTTAATTGATTGAAATCTTTTTTTTTTTAATTTGCAACAACTTTTTTATACATTGCAGTATTAACTTCGATTGAATATAGACATAAAAATTATTTCATTTTAAACGTATATATTTCACTTGTCGAAGTACGCTTATTCTGTTAAATACGATTAAATCTGAAGGCAATCGAAAAATTAACTAAGCTCTGCTAATGAATGACAAAAGTGACATTAATTGTCTTCCGGTTAACAGATTGCGTTTACTGGGATACTGATTAAAAGCTTTTTAATACAAATTTTTCGTTTAGTAAAAAATCACTTTTTCATTTTGAAATTCGCCATTGAAATGTAACAAATCGTTCAATTATCATACCAGTAAAAACGAAACAATACGTTACCGTTTAAATAAGCTTTTTAATACAAATTTTTCATTTAGTAAAAAATCACTTTTTCATTCTGAAATTCGCCATTTAAATGTAACAAATCGTTCAATTATCATACCAGTAAAAACGAAACAATATGTTACCGTTCAATACCGTCAAAAAATGTTCAATTCTCAATCAACTACAAAAAAAAAAAAAAAAAAAAAAAATAGGTATAGATAAAAGCCGATAAATTGTAAATTTCTCTATAATCCACCCAAAAATGAGCATCACCCTGATCCAGGTATTATCATAAAGCTCCCAGGCTATCGACGTCTCGACCGAGGCGCTCCGATCGTCCCCGGCAGTGGATGCACGTCTTAAACGGCAAGAATATGCCGGCACGGCGTCAAAGAAGGAGAGCGGCGTCACTTAGAAATCCCGGTCACGCAGAATCGGTTAGCGGTCGGGGATCGCACTGCCGCAAAGACCCCGAGACTTTTGAACTTTCGGCGGCGATCGCGCTCCGGAGATTCGAGCGGCGCTCGCGCCATTCTTTCCACGGTCCTGCTCGGGTGGCATCACGTCCGATAATTAGAACTCTCGTCACGGCGGCTCGTTACTAGCGCGTCTTTTTTGCGCGCAAAGCTGCAGCGCTCCGCGTCGGGCCGTGCGGGGGTGGGCGTGTGGCGGTGGGGGGAAGGAGGAGAGGGGGGGGGGGGGTGAGGCCGCCCGGCTGTCGCTCAGAATGATGAATTGCCGAAAAACGTAGAAAACGATGATTTGTGATTACGGACGCCGCGAGAGCGAGATAGATGGTGCGAGCTGCTCATCCTACGGCGAGCCCTATCTTATCTTACCCCCGCGGCTCCTATATATATTTATGTGTGCTCGACTTGATACGAAATGAATGGGTTGCTCTCGCTCTTTCGGGGGTGAAGGTGTGCTGTATTTTAAGCTGGACGCGAAAAGACTTTTTTTTTTAATGTTTTTAATTAAACTTTTTTTTTTGCAATTAAAAGAGATATATTTGTGCGTGTTTCTTGTCGGACTAACTTCAAGCGGTGTAAGGGAATTCAGCGCAGGGCAAAGTAGTTCCTTTTTAATTTTACGTTTTTTTTTTCATGCCTAGTTCGTTTTACTTCGCTGTCTGACTAATGTGCACACTTGTAAGTACGGACTCTTCAAAGTTGCTTACATCAAAGAAGGTAGCTGGAGGATAACACTAAAAGTATAATTCTTTTAACCGCGAATTGCGGGAAAAGGGCCTTTAAAATTATTCCTTTTGTACCTTTTACCGAAGTTTTTCAACTTCTTTTTTTTTATGTCATTTATGAAAGTGGAAGGCAAAAAATTATTTTAAAGAGATGTGAACAACTTTTTTAATGGTTCATCTTATGGGTACCCTAACTTCTTACCCAAGATATTCCCGAAGTCAACTTTGAAACGTTTAGAGAATGTTTTAAGAGGCGGACGTAATCATACCAAAGTACTCATAACATGAATTTATTAAAGAAAAATTTTTCTCCGTTATATTAATAGTAAAATTTTTAGCTTAAAGATTGTAAAAGTGAAATTAAAATACTCTTCATGCAGTATATGCAGTAAAAAAACAAGTCAATAGATACAAGTGGTACGCGAATATGTAGATTACATTTCCAGTAAACTATCAAACTTTACGAGTATCTCCGGCGAGACGAGATATATATATATATATACACTACTCCATTCCCAAGTAGATGCAGATCGGACCTAATAAGACGGCCAATGTTTAATTCAGCGAAACAATGTAAATCGCCATCATTAACTTTCCCAAAAAGTTGAGCGCCCACCTCATCGTCCCCGAATAATTTCCGAATGGAATAGGAAGTAATAAAGCTGAAATAAAAGCTCAAACTGGGCTAACGACAGAAATGAGCGTTGCACTATCTGGCACGCTCGCGGTATCGTGACTCCGGGCTCCTGCGGTCGGTGCAGCCTCGGCGCACAGCACCTCCCTGGAAAATGGCTAAGGAGCGTCGTGGGAGCCCTTTGTCATCTCTGATAACTCCTCTCTCTCTCTCCCTCCCTCTTCAGCCCTCTCTGCCTCTCTCACCGGAGCGCACACATCCCTCGGACTCTTCGCGGCAGATGCCGAAACTTCCGACGCGTCCCCACTGTCCCGCGTGTCGCTCCGAGACCCTTATCAGCAATCTGTCTGGCGCAAGCGCGCGGCTTTTCCCCGTTCTTTTCTCTCCCCCGCGACGGCAGAGCTGCAGAGCCAGCAGAGCGCTTCTGGCGAGACCTTATCGGCCAACGCCTCGGGACGGGATCTTATATGGGCTCGCTCGCGCGACTTCCGGCCTCGGGCAGCACAGCGTATTGACGACGTCGCTCGCCTCGTCCCACGCCTTTTTCTCAGTCGAAGCCCCCCCGGCGATCCCAAATGTGCGCCGCCGGACTGTAATCGTTGTTTTTACGTTTCAAGAGAGGTGAGGCTCGGGGGCGGCAGTCCGATCGGGAGAGATACCTTTCAATTGGACCATTCCTGTTTGCTCGGCCGATCCGAGGACTTTTTTTTTGGGTCAGATGGGAATTGATGCCGTTGCGATAGTTTATTGATTTCGATCTTAATTAACTTTATATGGAGATCTTTATTGCTTGTACGGAAAGTGGGGAGTACTAAACTGTGGAGTAGGGTAGGGAGTATTGTTGAATTTCAGTTGAAAAATAATGCATCAATGAAGTATTTCAGTCGGCCAATAAAAAGCACGGTCATTTCGCGGCGTAAGTTCGTAGGGACACGTTCCATTGTTAAAGTACATAAAAAACAGACAAAAGTTGTAAAACGCATTTATACCAAGACCGCGCGGGCGTGCGTGCAAAATTTAACGCCACGGTAAGCCCCGGTATTTTCGGCAAAATGTTTGCATACAATTCTGACGGATTAACCGCGAGATTCTATCTGCTTGCCCACAATGATAATGCATAAAAATATTAAAACCTCGTGTACCAAAACAGATTTTTTTTTTTAGTTATTTCTCGATTTTTATCGACAACACGAAATTCGACGGTTTGTCGTTATTCATCTTCTTTTTTTTTTTTAAATGGAGAAATGTACGCGATATATGCGTTATGCGAGGAAAATATTAAAATTGGAATTCTCGCTGGGATGGTTTTTCATGAAAATTTTACAAAGAATTATGCGCCTAGCCATGTGACTTTTGCCGTGAAAAGCTTCTTGTAAATTTTATTATCTGGAATATATGTGGAGCGGCAAATTAGCATCGAAAATGTTCACATTAAAATTGGAAGTACGCGTGCAGAAATAATTTTATCAAAAATAATCGGCTTTGCGTGTTGCATTAAAGCGGAAAAGAAGCGAGAGTCGATTTAATGACAATATGTTCTAAATGCATAAAACTTTTATTGAACTTTTAGTTTCCTCTTCTCTGATAAATATACCGTGTTTTTCATTTGTTTAATTCAATTGCACTTATTTTATCGAATTTAGTTTTTATTTTACAAGAGAATTTATAATCCCCTAATAAAAAAACCATGGTCATTTAATTGCAATATAATATTTCGCCTTGCGAAATTCCGTAAAAGCCGTTGCGGCTTTCATATCAAAAAGGATTCGACTCGAAAATACTTTTTTGTTGTGCAAACTATCTATTTTTCATATAATTCACTGTACAAATGAAGTAGCAGTCATTATCATTGTATATTGTACTTATTTTTCTTGACCTGCGAAACGTGCATAACATTGTATATTAAAATAGTGGAAGAATTGATCTATAACAGTAAAAACTTGGATTCATTTTTATTAAAAAGTACAATTCACTAAACTCGCTATTCAGCAGTAATTTACGTGATGAGATAAGTTTCTCATGTTTACCGCGTATAGAAACGTCGAAAGCCTTTCAAAAGCGAAATTGAAAGCGATCGTTTTATCGCAGAACTGCACCGCCGCGAAGGAATTTCAGTATCAATCGCGGAAAGTTGAAACCACACCAACTCAAGCCGACCCCACCCACCTCGATAAACATTGCGCCAGTGTAAAACTCGTTCATAATCGAGAATCCTCGAGGATGGACGAGCGGAGCTCCGCGGGACGACGCGCAATTTTGGAAGACGCTCCCGAATCAAAAGCATAGGAACTGTGCGCATTCGACGCGTATATCAAGGTCCGCCGACGCCGAGAAAAGTGAAAGAGAGCGAGAAGGAGCGAGAGAGACCGAATGGTCCGCCTCATGGAGGTCGACATGTATACGAGAGGCCAGAACGAGGAAGGAGAGTAAAGGGCGTGGGGAAAGTTTTGCCCGCTCGAAAAATTTTTCCCCGCGCGAGGAAGCCCGAGATAGGAAAGAAGGACCTATGAAAAATCGCCGCGCCAGGCCGAGGCCGAGGCGGACATAAATTCCGAAGCAGTCGGCCATATCGGGCCGGGCGTCTGGCTGTTTATCAGGCAGGCCCCCTCTGCTCTTTAAGCGGCGCGGCTGCGGCACGAGGAGCCTCCCCCTCCCGTACCCCTTCTCCGGTGCTCTCGATTAATTTCGATCGGACACCACGGCCGTGACGAGGCCTGGTCGGCTCGGATGCATTGGCGAACAAGCGGCGATACCGGCGATAAGGCCGCTGGAGAGTTCAGAACTGGCGGGCGCGCGAACTCCCATGCCAGCCGGAGTACCGGCTTTTTGCTGGCGGCCGGACTCCGAGCAGTCGATATCGCCTTTCGATAGTCAGTGCGTTCGCAGTTGCTGGCCAGGGACAGCCAAATCATGCCCGATGCTGAAATTTGGCTTGACGATTGTCTGTCAGAGTGTTTATAATGCTTTGATGCTTAATTGCAGGAGCCTCGGAAAAAGCTTCCGATACCGTTGATAAAGTGCTGTTTGATGCATCCTTTCAATTCAACAGCAACAATTATTTTATTGGTAACTTTGAATTTATATACTTGAATTGGAAATGTTTCAGCTTTGATGGTCATATTGTCTGGAGCAATTAACGTTCAATTGCTTTGCTTTTTATTCATTAGTACACAAGACATTTCCATTATGTTGAAAAGCTATTGTGTAGCAATGCGCAATCTGAATTTATAATATAGTGTATATTTCTTATTATGGTTCTTCAATTGCTTCATTAATGAAGCGTTACGAAAATTTCTGTTATAAATATATCAATGTGTGTAAAATTTTATTTTCGTGAAAATTTATGTAGATATTTCAAAATACAGATATAATTTGTTGCAAATTATTAGTAACGTATTGAAAGTTGAAAATTTGTTCACGAATTAAATTAATTATCGGTAAGTAAACAACTCCGTGATAAATATCCATCGAAAATTCAAGCGAAACTGCAAGATAAATAAATCGAGAGAACACCGCGATAAGGCTCTCAGCTAATCGAGGCACTTGAAAATATTTCCCTGACTCCCTTCCATCCCCTTCGTCAGTTCGATCGTCGAAAAAAAAAAAATAACTTACATCCGCTCCGTAAAGAGAAAGCGAAAACCTGATAAGCTTTATCCAGCCATCGATTTTTAAGAAAAGGAGCCACTGGGGTTAGCCGGCATTTTTCGTTCTCGCGCCGTTCGTTTCCTACCCGCGCGAGAATTTAATCACCCGGAGATTGGCCGTCCCTCGTAATCGGTCATTTCCCGCTTTCCCATTACCCTTATAAATTTTCTTTTGCAGCGAGAGGGGCCCTCGCGGCCTTTTCTCTTCCCTCGACTCTCGGCTCGGCCGCTGCGAAATTCCTTTGGCGAAATTTTCCAACTGTCAGAGCGACGGAGAAATTAATTTGACCAATTTGTCGGTGAATGCCAGGAAAAATACGTTAGCATTGTTCTCTCTGATATTGCTACACTAGCCTCCGTCTCCCCGTGGTTCTTGCGGCGCAATCTCGGGGGGCTGGCCATTCGTCCTCTCTTGCGGCGCCGAGCAGAAAGAGGCGGAAGAGAGAGAGAGAGAGAGAGAGAGAGAGAAAGAAAGAGGCAACAAATAAAACATCGAATACCGCGCTGTGAGTAATAACATCGCGCAAAATAGCGCGCGAGGACCGCGGCGAAAAACTGAAAAGAAGAAAAGAGTCGAGGAATCGCGCCTGGGCGTTTCTTCGGGCTCTCATTCCGCAGCGCGCCGAGTGGACCGAAATAATAGAATGAGCAGCCGAGGCTACGAGAAAGAGAGGGGACAAAAAAAAAAAAGGAATCGAAGGAAAATATTGCCGGGTCTCGATCGCCCGCCCCGGACCGCAAAAGCTCAGCTTCTCTCGGTTCTTTTGTCTCATTGTTGCCGCGCGCGTGTGTTTGTCGCGGCGGAAGCTCCGGATCCATAAAGTGCAGTCGCCATCCCCTCCCCCGCGCTCCTTTACCCGGCGAAATTCGCTTTTAAAACTCGGCCAGGAGTGAGAGACAGGTGAGAGGCCGCGAGTCGTTATTCCTTTAGGCCGAGAGTGGAGGGGGTGAGGCTCGAGGGCTCGTAAAGCGAGCGATTCGCGCAAACACGGCGGTCGCAGGGGGAGGGTAAAAAAAATAGGAGGCGAGGCGGTGAGAAACGGCGACGCGCGCGAGCCGCTTCAAACTTCGGAGCGTCTTGACTCTGTGACCGATAAAACGGGCGGGAGAGGAAAAAGTTTTGCGCTCCGACGTTTTTACCGGGGCGATTCGCTCTCGGGCGCCGAGTGCGAGCCTCTTATTTCGAGGGCGTCCGAGGAAAAAGCGACGCTCGTATAAGACAAGCTTGTAAAACCACGCGCCGACTTTTATTGCACCGCTGTACCATCGCCTCCTCCCCCTCCGAGCGCCATTCAGAAATTTTCCTCTTTTAAAGGCGGAATCGCAACGCCGCGAGCGCCACTTCGGCTCGAAAACTTTGTCTAATCGCTCAACTTAAGTATATTGATATGTGCGGTAAAAGTAAGTTTGTGTCGGTGGTAACGTATGTAAGGAATATCGAGTTATGGTTTGTGGAGCTAACTTTTGATGAAGTTTTATATCGCTCGAGAAATCAGTGCGGTCTTATCCCCTCCCTAAGTATGGTACGTGCTTTGAAATTGTTAGTATCCTTTTACTGCAGTATTTATAGAAATACTTTCTTATAGTGTTGTTTTGCTCCAAGTTGATTCTTCTTTTTGATTTATAAGTAATATTCTTTTATTTGATAAACACTTATTCATGGCATCTTAAGTGCTCTAATAGAATAAGTGATTTTTATTTTATTACTATTTCTAATTTTTTACATTTTTTTCCTAATGACTTTTTTATACGCTTATTAATTATAACTACTTATAAACTTCGTAATCCCTTTCGTAATTAAGTTTCAAATTATCACAGAAATGTGCGTGTACTTTGATTTTTTTCGAAAATTCTTTGAAATAAACGTGGATAATAAATTTTTTCAATCTTTCTCATAATTAACTATGTAAACTAATTAAATGATACATTTTTTATATTTCAAGAACTTATTTCATAACAAAGGAATTAAAAGAATAATTCTATAGATTTTACTGCATAATTAAAAACGAATTGGTGACAAGGTAGACAGCGCAGAGGCTTTTATAATCGGTCCTTTCAACTGTTATGCTTTTATATTGCTTACAATTTGCCCCTTTAACCACCTTAGCGTTTATTCCGTAGCTCAGTGAAAGGGACTGACACTTCAGGAAAATGAATCATTTGTCTTAACATCAAATCTTTATTTATTTCGCTTTCGCTAATTGTTTCGGTGAACAAGCCAGAAACATGATCATTATTATCAAACGCTTTTCATCAACCGACAGGCGCGTTGCAAAACGCCGTCGGCTCACGAGAACAGGAGACAATTTCAATACACGAATGTCAGATGTCTCGAAAATGGGTCAATCTTCATGCTTACTGATCACTTTCAACTTGATCGGTTTAATTAATATCTTACGTTAAGAAAGCAATTTAAAGTACATTATTTAATTTAACTCTTTCATCTTTACGTTAATTTATCCTCCTGCAGTAACGGGTGCAAAAAAAAAATAAATAAATAAATACCCAATTAGAAGAAACTTAGTTAAGCCAGTTTAAAAAGGCGAATCCGAGTCAAACGGACAGTCGCCGAAAGTATATAATACGTATGGAGCAGCCAAAAGCCATTAATCCGTCTTATTGATTTATCCGAAGCTTGACAAGTAAACCAGTCCGCCGGCGCGGCCGCGGCCCGGCCGGTATACGCGATTACGCCATCAAACTTTCGGATTCTTCGAAAGTTCCCGCGTCCCGCCATCCACATGGCGCCTACCCGTCCGCGGCACGTACCCGGGCCTCCCTTGAACTCTCATATCCTCTTCCGGTATCGAAAGTTCGCCGGAACGACATTGTTTTGCCGTCTACCGGCTTCTCTTCCGCGCGCGCCCTCCATTCAAACTACATCTCCCTCTCTCTCTCTCTCTTTCCTCACGCAGCTTCCACGACGATAAATTTAATAAACAATCGATCGCCAGCTCGGTTTAGACCAATTGAAATAGTGCAGACCAGCCAGCCGAGGCTCTCTCCGTAAGCCGTGGATAATTAAATGCCTCCCCCGGCACATGCTACTCTCTCTCCCCAGATAACCAGTGCGCCGAGCGACGGAGAGGGGAAAGAGGGTGGTCTTCTTTCATGGATGAGGTAACCGCGGGGACGAAGTGTACGCGCGTATATACACAGTCGCGAGGAGAGTATAAACAGAGCGAGCGGGCGCGGGGGAGTTCTGGAAATTGGAAACCCGTAATTTACGATGTCGACCGACTCGCAAAGTGCAGGTCAGCTGAGTTATGTCGGATTCGCGATGCATGGCCGAAGAGAGAGGGAGGGATAGAGGTGGGACAGAGGGAGATGGTAAAGGGAAGTTCTCAGCTTGCACAACATGCCGAGGCAGTAATTACAAGGTGCAAATGTGCGCGCGGGCGCACGGAAACTGGAGAAGCGGGAAAAATTTGCCGCTACCTGCTACCCCGCCGGACCGGCTATGGACATACTGGCTCAACTAACGCCAGAGAGTTGGGAAATAACTAAACGAGATTTTTCTGCGGACGGGGAAAAATGTTGCTAAAAAAATTTTTTGAGCGCTAAAGTTTGACGAAGAAGCATCTTCTACAATTTCTTTTGTTTCACTTTCGAGAAGTTTATATTGAATTAGGAGGTTGTGATAAAGTTGAATGAGTGCAGGTTATTTTAAACGACAAAGCGATAAACTTTGAAGGAGAAAATATTTAAGGTAACCCCATTTTTTCCTATGATCATTTATAAATTATATCGTTTACCTCCCGCAGCGCTTGATATTAGCTACAGTTTGTACTGAGAACGCCTACATTTTATGATGATATAACGCGTGACGGAGCGTAATAGAGAATAAGTGTTTCAATTTAGAATACAATTATTACGGTACGTTTCTCCCAGATTATTCCAGTATTTTTTAGTATGAAAGAAACTGCTTCATTTTGTCTATATGTTTTCGTAAAATTGGCACCTTGCAAATTCTACTACATCCGTCAATTAGAGTATCAAAAAGTAATTGTCACGTATTTTTTATTTTCTCAATTTAACGTTTTTTAACAAAAATTCATAGCGATTTAAAATAATATTCCGTCAGGTCGGTCACACCTTAATACTGCATTTTACAAGTAATATACTTATATTCTACTTATTAAAGTGTCACACAACGATTTTTCAAATCAAACATATCCGTGGCAATAAAAAATTGAATTAAAAAAAAATCTTATAGTGTAATGGTATTTTTCATGTTTTTCATGTACACTGAAAGAATTAGGTTAATTAAATTTTTTCTTAGCTTAGTTTAATTGTTACCTAAATCTTAGATTGTTGTCAAAGCTTTGTAATTTTTACTAAAAAAGCTCTTACAAATTACGAGGATTTTTCCATAAAAATTACGAAAAATTACGGGAATTAGCTTTTTTTTAATAAAAATTACAAATCTTCGCTAATCATTGAAAATTAAGATAAAATTTAGAGTAATTTTCTTGCACTTTCAGTGCTTAGAAACCGCCCCATAAGTAAGTTTCTTCTCAGAATTTTTAAGTTATGCGCTACTGTCATTTTTACGCGAAAGTAATGTACTCCTACAATAGACTAAAGGCAACACAAAATTGTATCGACTCACAAAGTCAAACAATAAAACAAGAACTAATTGAAAACCACAAACACATTTTCACAACAAGAGAGGGTCGTTAATCCCTTTAAATATTTTCTCCGTCGGGAAACTCCTTTCAGCGACACGTGGGAAGTAACAACAATTAGGGCGCGGCTTTGTAACAGAAATATCTGTTTGTAATCGCGGAGTTTCGCGAGCTCTCTAAGGCGTATTGAGTTTGAAAGTTTGTTTTTCGCGAGGAGCTTGTAGGTGACGGCTTGTCCGGCGCAGAGCCTCGGCCGCTCTGCTGTCCGACCGAACTTTGAGCCGTACCACTGGGCAACGTTGTCATACCGGAGGCGTTTCTTGAAGCCCGACGGTACGCAAGCCCGACAAAGTTATTCGCCCCCTCCCCCTCCTCCTGCCATCACCGCCTAATTGCTTGTTTCGCCTATGGATCATCCGTTTTCAGGCTTAACGAGCAAACTATTGCCCCGCGTCCGTTCGATGACCCGAACATATAGGCTTTCTTTGCCGCTAAACCGCCGCGAGCGTGACTACTTTGCCAATCATATTATTTTGAGAATAGGAGGATCGGACTTGCTTCGGGGAAAAGGGAAAGAAGTTCTGGAATTTTTCCGCGAATCTGCGAGGAGGCGCTTCGGGGGCGTATTAATTCACTTACGTGGGCACTATATAGTTTCGCTGCGCGCGAGGAAGTTAGGGGGTAAAAGATAAACATGGTGAAACAATGGCCTCCGACCGGGAAATTTTGAGATTGATGTGGCACTTATATTAGCATGAAAATGCTTTTTGGTTTTAATGAAATGTTCGTAGAACGAAATGAGGAAAATTTAATATTAGCCGAGTGAATAATTTGGGCATTTGCAATGATGTATACGAGTGCTCTGCTGGACTGCATTCTTTAACCCTCTTGTTTATCCTTTTTTCCTAGGCCTTATTTTTGATGCGGGTTCACAACAAAATTGAATTAATAAAAATTTCGAAGAGCTGCGTAAGAAAAAACTTGATAAATATTTATAAAGACTTCAGTGGACGACAGCGGGAGCTTAAATTCTGCCCCGGCATCTCGTTTATTTTTAATTAAGGTCGAACGTAAACAACCCCGCGGTCTTGTTCAAATATTAAAAATAGTAAGGGCACATATTTACGAAGAGACAGCATTTTGGAAATTATCGGTTAGGCGAACGGACGGAGAGCTCTTCTTTAATTTGATGTGGACGCATTACGGCCCGCTTGAGTAATGGACGGTGGCTACTTCTGGATTTCTACGCGCGATTTCTGAAGGATTTAAGCTTGAGAAGTTGAATCAATTTACGCCCGGTAAATCCTCTCATGCGTCAGACAGAAGAGGATTAGTCCCTCATGTGTGCCGAGGATTTAGCGCATTATCAATAACAAGTTTTCCACTTCTCGCAAAATATATTATACCGTCTCACCTTATCTCACGTGCGCCGGCGAAACTTTTCTCCGGTTCATAAAATATCCGTGCTATCGCAAAAAAAAAGTGACACTTCTTAATGATAATCAGGTACCTCTCGTTCGTTTTCATTAAAAACTTTTTTGCGAGGGAAGTGTTTAAAATGAAAATAACGAAGATAAGTAGCTGCCCTGCCTTAATGGCAATTTCCAAGATTTAAAATTGATCGTTAATTAGGCATTTATTAATTATTTTTCGGTAATGCGATAGGGTCGTAATAATCGTCGCAAACGTCTGTTATAACGCCTTAAAAAGTATTCGTAATTTTTATAAGTAATTAAGTTCTCCATGATACCCTATGCTTAAACTGAACAAATATTAGTAAATTCAATAAAATATTTCTTTAAGTAGCGCCAAATAAATGGTTTCATTGCATTGACTTAACTAAATGTTTTGTTGAAACTGCTATAAAGTTACTTCAATGAAATATTTAGTTGATTCGACAAAATATTTAGTTAATTCAATGAAACTTGGTATTGATATTTACTTGGCACTACTAAAAGAAACGTTTTGTTGAATTTACTAATATTTTCAGTCTATGAATGCTTTTGTGAAATAGCCGTTATACCGTGTAATGGACTTTTAATTATCAAAATGATCATTAGAACGTCTTGAAGGAAAAATGATATAGAAACGGTTAAATCAGATTTTCAGTGAATCAAGCCGGGAACCGCAAGGCAAAGGGAAAACGTTCGTAGGAGCCAGTGTCAACGACACTCTGGGTAAATATTACGAAATGCATTAACTGAGCAAACTGTCACTGTAACGACGTTTACATTGTATCTGGTATAAATGTACATCGGCGTGCAGTTTAAACTTGAAAATTGAAAAGCCATTCTTTTTAATTGTCCGTGAATTTGATAAGAAAACGACCAGCCAATTCTTTCCCTCTCTCGTTATAGCCCGTACTGTGCAGCTTCGTTCTGCATAATGCCGAGGGTGCACACCCCGGAACTTCTCGAGAAATTAAAATTCGCCGTCTCCGCCAGTGTAAATTGAGCTCGCCAGTGGGAGGGCGAATGGAGAGGAGAGAAAAAAAAAGGGAGAGAAAGAGAAATAACGACTACAGGAAAGAAAAATTGGCCCGGCGCTCTTCTCGAGCTCCTCTACTTCCAATAAAATGCGGCCAATTGATCCTCCAAGTGATCCATAACGTCGGATCGATAACTTTAGTTCGTTCTAAATTCTCTCTCTTCGGACTCTCTTTCTCGCCTTTCTCGCACTTTCTATGGAGCGCATCGCTTCACAATCAATGTTCTCGACTTACTCGCGCCCCGTATATTCGCAGTAAAGCCTTACGATCGCCGACGACTCATGTGATCGAGCATCGCTGTAATTCTTTGAAAAGGTACAAAGCGACGCTCAAGCTTTTTCAAGTGTTGATCTTTCGAAAACTAAGTATAAAGGCCTTTGAGCAGTTGCGCTTTAGCGTTTTTTTTTGGAAGTTTAAAGCTGCTCACGGGATATCGGCATATTATGGCTCTATCGTATTATCGCAAACCACTTCAATTTTTAAATTGTTAAATAATGACAATTAATTAAAAATGATTATTTCATCGGCATTTTTTTTTTAACTTTGAAAATCCCCGTGCTTCGCCCAATAAAATTTTTAAGGCTCGATAAAACAATCAGAATTTGTGTTCAAATGAATTTCAGAATTATTAGAAAATTTGAACGATGATTTTATTCGGAATTTTGGTGCTGTGTAATACGAAATTCATCATTTATATCTAATCAAATTGCTTTAAATACTTATACGTAACATTCTGCCATCGTTTTTTAAAGAGAGGGTTGCTTTGAATTATTATTTTTTATGCGTGTTTTGATCTAAGTAATTTTAACATCGTTAAGCGAAATAAAAATAAACATTTTTTTTTATATAAGGCACTAACTATTAATGGAAAAATCCAATGCAATAAAATGAATCGTAAATTGAGAGCGCTCCGAAGACCGTCTACTTTTTAAAACAATCTTTCTTTCCATCGCTAAATGAAAAAGTTACTTACTTTCTTGAAGCTCTTAATTATAGTTCGGAGTTCCCCCTAAGACTTTCAAATTTTTCGACTAACTGACTGAGACGTAAAACAGAGCACGCGCCTCAGCCACGGCGATTTCGAGTAAAAGAAGCGGGGCAAAAAAAAAAAAAAAGTTAGCGATAATTATAAATCGCGAGCATTAATTATGACGTGCAAATACCATTTAGTCCGTCGAGGGTCGCTGCGGGGCACGAGCGCGAAGGAGGATCCCGCCGTTCTCTTGAATTAGCAGCGTGGGAGGAAAAAAAGGAAGCAAGCGAAAGAGAGAGAGAGAGAGAGAGAGAGAGACAGAAAGAAGTGGAGTGGAGAAAAGAACTCAGCCACCCTAAAACTTCTTTTCACGCCATAATGAATAAGTCGACGGTGGCCTCGGTTGGTTAGCCGCGGCGCGAGGGAGTAACAGGATATTTAGTCGCTCTCCACCTCCGGCGCTCGTTTAACTTTCATCGCGCGTATAATACCGCGCCTAAGGCTCGTTCGCGTCCCCCTTTCCGGGGCCGAGAGAAAAATAAAGGGAAGAGCGTGGCGGAATTCGCGCAAATACAGCGGGACGCGCTAGAGCACGAAGGAGAAGAACGTCTCAATATCCCGCTGGCGCAAAGGCCGAGGGTTATGAGGGCAAAGGCGGAAAAAGAGGCGCCCGGCCGGGGGGGGGGGGACTAACGGTGAGAAATTTTCTTGAAAGTTAAGGAGCCAGCGCGGAGAGGCACTCTTTACCCTCCGGATCAAAGACTAATCGACGGCGAAGAGAAAGAGAGAAAAAGAGAGGCGGGAGGGCGAGCGAGAGAAGGAGAGGGAGGTGACCCTGCGACAAAGAGGAAAATTGCAGGCAAGAAGCCTGGCCAATTTGGAATTTCATCCGCTTCGAATCCCCTCGATATAATTTCAAATTTAGCGTTACTCACCGGCAGGTGGGCGGGCAGAGACAGAGTCCCTGGCCTTAATTGCCAGCCGCGCGCCGCTGAAAAGGATGATGTACTGGATTGCGCGGGTTCATTTACGGAGAAAAGCAAAAGAGTAATTCAACCCGATTAAATTTTCATTTATGTGCACGAAATTCGCGACGAGCGTAAGCGCCAGACAGAGGTGTACGGGCTTCTCCTGGCACCCATAAGTATGGTAATGTTATTCATTACCTGATATCAAAATGTAAATACGATTTTTTTCAATAGACGGATCAATTACGAAATGCGTTTACAAATTATGAAAATTTCACTGCGTTTCGCGCGTACGTCTCGCGCTAAATCAACAAAAGAGTATAGTCCAGGAGGGACATTGCAAATTCTATAAATATTCATTGCCAATTTATGAATGCGGAAGTATTCACAGTTTGCTGACGTATAACAATAAATTCTTTTCAAATACTTATTATAAAAACACAGTTTCAGGCATCGAGTTATTTTTATCTTTATCGGTTTCGTCAATATTATTAACGAACACTTAGGAGTACACTAAGGGAACCACAAATACATAATAAAAAAAAATAAATAAATTCTTCAATGGAGTGCAGTAATATGAATAATCCAAGTAAAATTTATCAGATTGGCAATCTATGACAAAATTAAAATATAGTTTGTATAATTACCTAAAGGCTATCTTTTTGCATAATATACTGGTTTTAATCATGATACCACGTTTGTATTACAGTTTTTTCATCGTAATATTATCAATAATTAGACTTCACCACAAGCGTAGAATAACAGGCTCTAAACAATTTGCGGTGCTGGAAGGCCATTGTAGATGGCAGATTAGCCTCGGGGAGTGCGACAAAATCAATCGAGGTGCTGCGCGGAGTTCTTAAAACAAGGGCCGCGCGACGCCGCAGCGAGCCAAAAACAGCGGGGGAAGAAAAGAGACGGAGAGAAAAAGAAGAGAGCACGAATGTCAGTCACGTCCGCGCGCGTGCGAGCCCGAGCCGTGAGGTAAAATGCAATAAGTGGAGGGAAGAGATGGGCATCCTTGGATGCGCTGAAGGATGGGGGCCGAGGGACGAAAAATCGAGAGATGAGGAGGGCGCGCGTTACGAGAGCGCGAGCCCCGGAGATAGCCGAGGAGGAGCGCCTGCCCCCCCCCCCCCTCCGCCCCCGGGCAAGAACGAGCCGTGCGTTCATCGCTCCAACGCGATAAAGAAGAATTTACGAGGATCCAATGATTTCATATGAAATTTTCAATTTTGAATTTTACGACGGCGCCCAGCCGTCGATCGAATTCCGCGCCGGTCAGAGCGTCGACGACGCCCCGTCGAGGGGCCAATCCACAGCCGATCGAAGAAAAACATAATTAAGGGCCTCGGCGACGCTTGTAATTGCGAGCTGCGCAAACACTGCGATTGGACTGCGGAAAGATGGCAGCGAGTGGAAAATAAACGGCGAACAGCTGCGCGACGAAAATGGGAGGCGAGGGACACGGGAGAGAGAAAAAAAAGGAGCGAGGAATAAAAAGTAGCTCCGGGGAGGGAGAAGATCGCGACGCTTGAAATTGGCTTCGGCGAGAGAAAAGACGGACCCTGGGATAAAGAAAGGGACGTGAGGCGAGCTGCGAGGGGGAGAACTTGGCATGCGTCGGGTGCGCACGCGAACCGTCGGCTCCGAAACTGCAAGTGTAGGCCGAATGTGATGCTCTCTCGCTCCTGGCGAGCCAAGTTTTCGATATTGCCGCGCGTGCGTTCGGGGAAGGCTTGCTTTGTGCTTTCCTTAACTCCGGCTATTTACTCGGGGGATTAAAGAGGGGCTCCCTCTCTCTTTTTTTTTTTTTATTCAATGGCATGAAATCGCGCGGAAAGGATCTCGCGTGAATACGTTTCTTTTGAGAATGAGGGCCGTCGTCGACGAGCTCGAGCCTTGAGAAATTTCATTCGAATTCCGCGTGCTGCTCGCGAGGTGCTTTCAGCGACGGTTTTTTTGACAGCTTGGTATTTCGAGTGAGCGAGCTTCGTGCCAGTGCGCGGAAAAATTTGAGGAGAAAATTTGTTCGGTCGCTCGCATAATTAGTAATTTACTAACGACGAGGTAGGTGCATTCAATGCCGTCAATGTAGGACGCTAGCACTTTTTATTCACTAAGAATTTTGGTAGACACTGAAGTGGGAATTCAGCGAACGAAACCCCGACTGATTGCCATTAGTTACAAAATTATTAATTAAAATTATGAATAATCAAAATCCAGAGTATATATCGACATTTTGTTATTCTGAAAATATTTTAAAGAAAATATCGACATTTTGTTATACTGAAAATATTTTAAAGAAAATATCGACATTTTGTTATACTGAAAATATTTTAAAGAGAAACTACTCAATTCTTACTACAAAAATTTCTCCATTCATCCCTTACTGATGTAATTACTGACGAATTACTTAAGTCCAATAGTAAATTAACAATTACTGATTAATTACTAAAATCGAACAGTAAATTCGTAAGTAGTCTTGCGTCCAATAGTTTATTTTTTGTACAAGCGATCTTTTACACATTCTGCTCTTGCCACAACAATACGAATAATTTATTATACAACGTGGAAAAAATTCTAATAAAATTTTCAATAAAACCCACCCTTTGTGCCGCGCGCGTGTATTGAAGTGCGTTTAACAATCGCAAGCTTAATAATGCCGCGCTTCGTTTGCACGTATACCCCGGCGCTTCATTCCGAGGATCTGGTCACGCGGAGGCAGGCATTCTTCCCCGTGGTTATTGCGCGTGGAAACACGAGGTGCGAGAGGGTCGGAAGGAAAAAAAAAGGATCAGCTGACGCGGAGCTTTTCATCGGCGCGTCCGCTTCCCCTCGTCTCTCGCGCGCAATAAAAATGCGAGATGATGCGCGGAACGCGGGTCGGCAGTCCGCTTCGGGAGCAAGAGCCTCGCGTGCGACTCTCCCCGAAATTTTCCTCGCTCTGCTCTGCGCCCGGCTGTGATTGTCGGTGGAAATCGCGTGATACGCCCGGTGGGTATAAGGCACGAGGGCTGCGCTTAGACCTAATATAATGGCCCGTCATGCGCACTCGGAATTCAAGCTCGTGGTGTAAGCTAATTGCTTTCATAATTTTCGTTTTAGTTAAATATAAGTTTTGGCATTTCCTCATCATTTCTTTCGTTCTTTTTGTAGGATACTTTAATGCTCTAACGATGAACATGGGAATGGCACGTTAAATAGCTTATAAGCACTTCCTCCACGGGTTTAGTATGTACAGCACGGAAATCAAATTGATTACAGTTGACTACAGAAATTCGTTATGTAGATAATAATAATATTACTAATTTTATTGCATTATCGGTGTATCGAGGCCTTTGTGCTGCTAATGCATTGAGGGATAAGGGGAGAGTGGTATTCGATTTTTCCAACGTTTTGTAAGTAAATGAGAAATTTCGTATTCGGTGTAAAATAAAATCACGAATAGTAATTATCATGGGGCGTGAGTTAAAGCATCGATAAGCTGAAGGTGCTACGAAAAGTTCGAACCTGCACATTATGTACACCCTGACATTTCCTTACACGAAGACGCTTCATTAGTCATGTTATTTATAATCGGCCAGCCTCCTATCAACGCCCGACTAAATCTACGCCTGTACATATATGGAGTGTTCCACTTTAAAACCTTAAGCTAAAACTTGATTGTCGCGAATGACATTACGGTCCTAATCTATAATTTCTTTGTCGTTTAATTCAGTGCCTAACAATTACGATAAACACAATCTATAAAATAAAAGAAAAATTCAAAACTTCGCCAATAAATGAAAAAGAAAATGAAGGAGAGCAAAAAATGTTATATACGTGAATAACAAAGTGAATAAAATAATTTAATAACCATTTAATGGACCTAGAAAAACTCTTTGCTTCCTTGAAAGCATTATACATTACGTACAATAAGTATACCGATCTCCGCTCGAATGGAAAGCCCCGTATGTCTGAGTATTTACAGCCCGGGGCTGAGAAAGAACCTCGTAAGACGCGATGAAAAAGAAGGCGCCCATATCGCGTCTGGGCCACGCGCGTTATGCATCGAAACCCATCATTTGAGCCGCGGCGCGTAATTGGCGGCGATCGATCACCGGGCGCCGCACACCCCCCCCCCCCTCACCCCACCTCTCGCCCATTGCGCTCTCGCGCGATCTTTTAATTGTCCCGCGGGCGACGTAAATCTCGCTGCTCGATCTCCGAGGTGCAGCGTGTCCGCAGCTTCGAGGAAGTTGTTTATGTCCCGCGTCCCGCGGCCTGTACACGTTGAATCGCGCGTGTTGTATACGAGCGACTGGCCCCGCGGACGTCTCGGGCATTTTAAAGAGGCAATCGGCGCGATACCGGGGCTCCTCTCGGTGTGTACTTAGGGGCGGGTGCAATCTCGCTGCGCCACGGGAGGAGCGAAAGAAAAATGCTTATCGATGGCGCGGGCGACGGCGGCGCCGCTGATTTATGCGCATCGCGAACGGCCGCTCCGGCGTGCCCGCGCCGAGGCAAATGCGCGCGCTAAATATAAAGGAGCGATTAATGATTGCGGCGGTATCGTTGGGCGCGTTAGACCCGCTCGCATTTACGGCTAACCGAGCCCGACGTTTTCACTGAGCTCGAGCAGTTGCTCCCGGGATAATGCGATTTCCACCGAAGATATCGAATTACTGCCGGTTTTGTTCTGTATATACACCCGGCCAGGACTTAATTTCCCTGGCCATTATAATACTGATGTATTGTTTAACGTGCCCGCGCGCGCGCTCTCCCTCTTTATTCGTCTCGAGATTGCGCGCGGCATTAAAATTCGATAATAACTGTTTAGCCGGGTAAAAGTGAGATAAGGACTCGATAAATAACTGCAGTCAGCTGTTACCTTTGCATAGTTAATGCGAGGCGACCGCAAGTAGCTATTTGACGAACTATAAAGAAGTGGTGAACTTCTTTGTTTAAATAGGTCAGGAATCGAGTGCTTTTCGATTGCTGAGTTCAATTTAGTTAATGCAATAATAACAACCTCTCTTGAATAAGTAATTATACAGATAACTCGATAGAATTACTCTACAGGCCGCCCTTAAAAGAGAAAAAGGAACAATCGTCCGCTCCCCTAAATAATGCTTCTCTTAGATGTTGATTGGGTTTAGTGTATACGATTTCAGAATTTAGACTATAAGGTTTAGAGATTAGGGTTTCATGGATTAGGGGTTTGAGGTTTCAGAATTATAGTTCTGTGTTTCAGATTCTAGAGGGTTCATATAGAGAGAGAATAGAAATTGTATAATTTTATAAATTAATAAAGTATATAGTTTTATTAGCAAAATTAGTTAAATTTATGTGATGAAATTACAATGACACCTTGTACTTTTTCCTACAGTCAATTTCTCTTCGTGCTTAACTACGGGCTTTAAGGTTAGAGAATTTAAAGTTTTAGGACATATAATTTCAATGTGCTTTATAGGATTTTAAGGTCGCAACTTTCCTAGTTTATGGTTTCTATTTCATTTGTTTTTTTATTTCCTTTTTCCTTTTTTTTGCGTCTACGGTTCTCTAGAGGTTCGACGCAGTCTAACCAGGTCTAACAGATCGCGTTTCTGGATTCTGAAATCGTCTTCTTATTACTTTTCACCGCGCGTTGAATTCGAAATTGAAATTGAACGAAATTGCTCGATTTGCTCGCTCGCCGTTCTAAACCGATGAAAACAACGGCACGCAACGAGATAAGCTTAAAGAAATATCGGACAGCCGATAAAAAAACGAAACAAGTACACTCGAGCAACAAGTGCTGCAAATGCTCCACAGAACTTAGCTCTGCTCTCCTCGCGTGTTTAAAAAAAAAAAAGAAAAAGCCGCATTCGCGCGAAAATGTGCAAAGCTCCGGAGAGCGTGCGCCGCAAGCGCGCGAGCCCCCGTGTACCGCGTAATAAAGACGGCTTAAGTACACGTGTAGAAGTCCCTCATCAATCTACTTACGTGACAGCGAGCGCCGGCGAATTCGCAGTTATGCATATCGTAAGTCATGGTGGGAGCCGCGGGCCACCGACACAGCCGCACCCCACACTCGCGCGTCCTGCGCTAAAGGAACGAGACGAGGGAGGAGGAAGGAAGAGAGGGAGCGCAAGGTGCACGCGGAGGAAGCTCAAGAGAGGAGCGGCAGTCGCAAGGTTGCAATCGCGATAAATCGCGGGCGCGATTGCACGAGCCCTCGTAAATAAAGCCGCGAAGGGAAGGGCCAACGGCGTCCCGGCTGATGCCGCACGACGGCCGCCGAGCGAGCTCCTCCTTTTTCTCTCCCTCGGCGGGGCGCGCGCGCGTTTTTCTTTTTTCTCTGTTTTTTTTTTTTTTATTGTGTCGCTGTAAAGTGGGCCCGGCGCTCATCAGTGTCACTTGACGAGGTAATCTTTATTCCTTGGCGCGTTTACGGCCGCAAACGAGGCGGTCGCCCTCCCCTACCCCTCCGCGCCGATGCTGTAAGTGAATTCTGACGCTGGGAAAGTCAATTTTCGCCGACCTGCATCCCCTGCGTCTTTGGGGGTTATTGACGGAAATCTTTTATCCCTGCTCGAGGAGATGGGGGTGGCCTGCGACGCAGTTCTCATTATAGGGCTTGGAACGATCAACGCGGCTCCGAGTCTCGCTTTGAATATAGCGCCGAGAAAATTCTGTCGTTGCGGGTAGCGGCAAAATTTATTATCGATCGTAGTGGCCTCCCTTGTCCACGGAAGTCTGCTTTACGAGTCCTTGCTTTGTTTTTCGGTGTTCTTTCTTCCTTTATTTTGCGGGTACACGCCTTCGTTTTTATGAGGGATCGGAAAGCACTTCAAAGGATAATTCGCGCGGCAGTTAAATCGACACCGAAGGGTAGAGATGATGAGAAAATTATGTACACGATGCTGAAGCGACTCTTTTTATCCTCGGATGACCTTCTAGAGTTACGTAACTGCGTAACTTTGTTTTCTCCAATAATTTCATTCCTTTGTGTAAGCTTTATTCCAAATCGGATTTTTTCCCGACTAAAAGCTTCTTGCAGACGTTAAAAAAAAGCGAGAATTCGCGGTATTTACCGCTGCTGATTGAGCGTCAATTTTTCACACGCGATCGGTAACAATCCATTAATTAAAAAAGTCTCGAATAACTTGGAAACACGAGGAGGTATAGTAGTATCAAACAACAGCGAAAAACACGTTTTTTTTACTTTTTATTTTTAAAGAAAGTCGACACTTCAAAAGCAATTTCCACGCTTACTGTCGACAGAGTATGTGAAAGAAGGGAAAATAAATTTACTATTATTGGGAGGTGTATTTTGCAACAATCCGTACACCGAATGAGCTCTCCCCTTTTTGCAAGAATAACGGCGACGACTCGAAATCGAGTACAATTACACAGCGGAGCAGCGAACGGGTGCAGGGAAAAAGCAGCAGGGGATAGAGAGAGAGGTCGCATTAAAATTCAAAGAATTCAATTAGCATTCACAGGTTTCTTCCCGCGATTATGCAAACGAGACGATTCGACATTACGTCTGTCTCGGAGCGTTTTTCTGTATCACCTAGCGCTGCGGGCTCTCGGGTTTCCTTTATTTTTTTTTATTTCTCCTTTTAAACCCGACCATACGGCGCTCACATACGGAACGAGGAAGAAGCGAGAAGCGGAGAAAGGGCAGAGGAGCTCGAATGGCGCTAACAGACGAGCCTCGGCAGAGCGGGGATGGGGAATGGAGGGGCCACTGTGTTATTTCAAACGAGAAGAGCTGGCGTTGAATGACTGATAAAATAACTAACTAGAGCTGTCGGTGGCTTCTTTTTTTTTTATTTTCCGGCTTAGTGAGAGGGCGCCCACTGATCTTTCCGAAGGGCTGAGTTTGTTCTGGGTACTGATAAAAAAAAAACTTCGAAGCGACCAGCGTGGATTCAGGGGACAGCTCAAAGGAAGCACAATGCTAGTACTTTTCATCTGACCTTACAAAGCCCGACACGTTCGACTTTGGATCATTATTGCTTTCTCTACAGAGAAAGCTTTTTTTCACATGTAAAAAAAAGGGGGAGGTACGCATTTGTCCCTGTCTAATGATCGTTAACAAAATGAACGCTGTTGATAGTGGGGTAATTACTTTTCACGATGAGTTATGTTTACATTTTTTATAATGCACCTATACACTGATATAAATTATGTAGGAATGTCTGCTGTAAATATTATTCTGAAAATGTACTTAATAGATTGTTACGATTACTTTTAATAAAAAGGTTTTTTAGATAGGAAAAGAAGAGATCTATACTAACCATTGCAATAGTCAATTTTAATGCCTCCGCAAACTGATGTTACTGAAAAAATTATAATAATTTTTTTGTAAAAATTACAAGAGCTATAAGAAAATTTGTTAGATTTATAGTAAATTTCGAGAGAAATTATAGTAAATTTTACAAACTATTAAAATGTTTCCAATAATCATTCAGTTTTTTTAAAAATATTGCCATTTTTAAAAATTCGTTAAAAAACGTTAAAAAATTCGTTGGTATCTTGAATTAAATCTGATTTTAGTTCATGTTCAGTTTTTCGCGTTTATTTCCTTTAGAACAAAGTCACTGCACTGCGTAATCTGCGATTCCATTGAATTCAATTTTTGGTCCATTTAGATTTCCAATGCGAAATTTAAAGCACACATGACTGGCATTTTAAAATTCTTGTAAATATATAATCTTGAAAGTACTAGAAGAAAACCAAATATAAATTTACAATATTTTTTTACAATCAAAAAAAAAAAAAAAAAAAAAAAAGAAAAAATAAACAATATCTCAGCGACCTTAATTCATTTTGGGCACGTGGCAAAAAAATAGTCTACCCATTTCAACTGGTATTCGAAAGAAGAGCTCGTTATTTGTCAAAATACCATTCTAACGCGTTCGCTTTAAAAGTTAAACTCGTAACCTATTAACACATCTCCTCCCCGACGTGAAGCTCGCACCGCTAACCCAATCTCGCGAAACAGAGCAAGATCCCCCGGCGGCGTTGGTGTCGGCACAACGGCGCCAATCCACAATCAGCTCTCGCGAGCCCCTTATCGAGGCTGCGGCTCAAGGGGGCGGATTCGCGTTGTAAAAACTCATTCCGCAGGCCCCCGCCTCGGCCGGATACAATCAAGCCCATTCAATTTCGTCCCCGCGCTCCCCTGGCCCCGTGCAATATTCGCCCGCCGCGCGGCCCGCTCGAGCCCGCTATTTTTCTTATCCCCCTTCCCACCCCAACGCGCCCACCACCTCTTCCCTGTTTTCCTCCACGCGCGCTCGACGACGCGCCCGCCCACCCCAGAAGTTTGCGGCGCGCTCTTTCGCGAGTTTAACCGCTATTTTTCCCATGATAAATGAAATTGTTCCGCAGGGCTGCGAGCGAGCTTTTCACCCTCCTCCTCCCCCGCGCCGCAACTTTTCGCGAACTTATAATCCGCCAACGACGTGCACTCTCTCGCCCCCCCCCCCTCTCGCGGACTTCATGAATGCGTTTTATGCGAGACCGACGGTCCTTCCCGCCTCGTTTCCCGACGAGGCGCGACCATAACGCCCGGACGACCCGATAATGGCCCAGTGTCAACAAGTGCCGCCGGGCCCCTCCCCGCTCGTTATTAATTTTCGGCCGTGCTCGTGACTACGCCGAACGGAATTATATTTTTCGCCTCTGGAACTTTTGTCGCCTTCCTCGATATTGAGACGTCATGAATTATTAAAGCTCAGTTCGGTCGCACTCCTTTTTTTCGGCTGCGAGTTTGGTGATACGACAAGGAGATTATTACTATACATCATTTATTATTGCATCATAGATTATTGCTATACTTCATTCTTCGTTTGCCTTGACACCTAATGGTTCTTTTTTTTTTAATTAGTTTGCGTCATGCCGGTGAATTTGTAATGAAAATACCGAGCATCGATTGTGTCGTTATTAGCGGTAATGATGATTAAATATTTAGTGCAGTAGTAGTTAATAGCGTCTGATTAAATATTTAGTACGACATTAGTTGATAGCGCGTATAAAAGCGGAGTGATTAAATTGGGATATTACGTGGCACATATTCGCTTAGTACAGCGATATACTTTTATGGAAAAATCTCGAGAGCTCTTAGGAAACCTGATTTAATGAGGTTTAAAAAAAGAAAGCTTGTTATGACGAGATTGTAATCCCGAACGACAAGAAGGGAAGCATATCTCTTAACTCGTCTGCTTATGAAAATACACGCGCTGATTTTTCTCTCGCCCCGACGTTGAAAATACAACGATAAAACATTAAATTAAGCCCCGAAAATAAAAGGATAAATATTTATATTATTCAAACACAAGTTCGGTCCTACTTCGTCGTCTACCGAATAGCGCGTGCAAATATGACCCTGTTTACTTAGCTACTCTATTTATATAGTAAGCGAAGCGACGAAATTGCCGCGTAAAAAAATAGCGCGTATAGTACCAGGAATTAAAAAGCCCCGTGTGTGAAAAAAAAAATAGCCAGCTCGCAACACAAAAAAAAGGCAAAAAAAAAATAACCATAAAATAAATTTGAAAAGTCGCTTAATGGACTTGGCAGCAAATGGAAAGGATAGGTCGGCAAGCTTTCGCGGAAATCGTAAAGTTAATCGAATTGGACAGAAAAAAGGATCAGTCACAATGCTGCTAGTCGGCGTAATTTGTTGGAAGTAAAGTGGTTTCCTCCCAAGAGTGCAGCGTACGACCTCCACTCTCTTTCCTCCACTCTCTTCTCCTATTTTCAACCTCTTTTTCCAGAGTCTTTCTCCTCTTTTTGACTCCCTTTTCCTTGACCCCCCTGTACATCTCGCACGGATTATCGTGAACTTTCCATTCGGTCCAACTTTTTTTTTCCGGAGGGGATGTAAGAGCGCGAAAAGTCGGTCGCGTATATCGGAGCCTTCATGGAAGTCGTTAAGTCGCTGTGGTTTTGAACTACGCGCGATTCCGGAGAGGTAAATGAGCTGCGCCATAAAAAGAATGGCGGGCAATAAATGAAAGCGGATTCCACGGTGATATCGAATTCTCTGTGCTAATGATGATCGCTGATTTATTTTCGTACAGTACATGATCGTCTTTTACTGAATTGAACCTTTTCGAGATGTATTAAGTACTTACGGGTGAAAAATTACTATTGTATCGTATTTTTACTCACCTCGATCAGTAGTGGTGAAATCCAGAAAATGGGTTCGGAATGCGCAGGAGTTTAATAAACTGAAAATCTATATAAATCTCAGAAAGTAAATTCTTTAAGGTTTCTCGACATTAGCAATTGTGGGAAAAAATATACAATGTCAAATTGGATGAATTATTTTTTTTATTAATACAAGTGCATTGCACTGAAGAAAAAATAATATTGAAGTAGATAATATTAACAGTTGAAGTGGAGAAGGTGAAAATTCGGTCAGCGATAACTTTTTCTCAAGTCGTGATCGCGTTATGCCTTTTCCAAGGATTACAGTCTCAGTTAGCACCTTTTTCAAGCATCTGTCCCATTTATCGTCTTTGTAAAACTGATGGCCGAGTTATCACTTTCTACCACTACATTTATGAACTTTATAGCAACTATATTTTTAATTGAATTTATTTCTCATTGCAGTATCGTACGTCCAAGTTACCGGTGTGGCCGATAACAAAGTTGAACTGCCTTGCGATATACAACCTGGGGACAACGACGCTTTGAAATTAGTGCTTTGGTATAAAGAACCCAGTACTGAACCTATTTATTCGTAAGTATTCGCATGAATTTATGAAATGACTCGAAGCCTTTTCTCAAATTACCTCGTATAACGGCACCCAAGATTACCTACCTTCAATGTAGAATTTTCCTAACTTATTACCAACTCAACGAACATTTATTTACAATTTACGACAAAGTCGAGTCTGATTCTAAACTTTTACAAAAAGGAAAAAAAGAAAATGAAACACTTGGAAGTGGGGGGGGGGGGGGGTGAAAAATGCTGCAGGAGTGACGAAAAAAAATGAAGTTGTCCGGCGAACGAGGAGCTTGACATAAATGGCTTCTTATCGATTCTGCAGTCGAAGCCCGCAGTTTACGCGGCTAAAAGCCACTTGTTCTTAACCGGCAAGACGCGAGGAATCGCGCTTTAAATTCCTTTGCCACGGCTGTCGCCCACGGCGCCCAAGTTTAACCTCCGAGACTCGACTTTCCGCTTGGCGGCTCGTGAAATTTTCATACGCGGCGCGCGCGCGCAACCGCATCGGACTTTTCATGCTTCTTACCGCTTGTTACAATTCGCATAGCGTGTCTTTCTTTTCGACGAGTCATCGACTGAATTTTACCCGGGGAAGTAGCTCGTCTAACCAACAGTGGACGCTTCAAGTCTGCGAGATGAAATAGTTAATTATAAATGAGCCGTGCACAGTATCGCGAATTTTTTTTCGTAACGCGTATAACAACCCGTGAGATACACACGAATTAGTATGTATCTGCTTCGGGCGGATTCTCAATTTTTCTTATTTCTTTTCATTCAACTCAACAGAGGAGTCTCGTACGACATATTTGCATTATTTGTGTAATGCGTTGTGAAGATGTTTATAAGCAGTGACAGTAATGCGGTAGTTTGCAATAAAAGAACGAAATATCATGCGAGAAAAAAGTAGCAATACCACGAGAAACTATTTTTCATTTATAATTTATTTAAATAATTTATTTTCTTTTTATATAAACAGAAAACGAATATTATTCAATAACTGATTTAAAAAAATAACCTTTTGTCAATCAATTTCACAATAGGCATAAATATTGTTTAAAAGAACAATTGTTCGGCATTCTATCGAGCAACAATCTCAATTTATAATTAAAATATTCAATATTCATAACAGCAGAGTATTATGCGGTGATTCTTACAGTCCGCAATCAAGTAAATCAAGTTTAAATTTTTTCAAGAAAAAAAATTATCATAAAATTTAAATTCGATGCAAATTGTCTTAATTATTTTTTATGTTACTAGTTTTTCCTTACTTTAATGAATACCATATTAATTTTTAACACAACATTTTTTTCTGTGCTTGAATAGACTTATTATTAAAAAAGATTGCAAACTTCGCTGGGTAGAAATCCGCAGATATCCTGCTGGCGAACATTTTATCTCCCATTTTTAACTTTTTTTTATGAGAGACTTTAATCACTTACTTTACCAAGAAAGATTTTCTAGGCAGCGCAACGACGTTTTTTTTTTAGTTTTAGCTTTTGCATTTATATTTTCCAGCAAAAATAATGAAAAATACATCCACCTCTATTACCTGCAGTTACAAAAATAGAATGGCACTTGTTCACTCGTAAAACACTTTGGAAGAGGTCGCATTAATCCTAATGTTCGCGAGTTCTGTTAATCGCATTAGCCTTCCCCGTTTAATATCAGCCTCTGCACGTGCTCGGAAAAATTTTGCCTCCCACATATCCATCCCCATTTCGAAGTCGGCTTTTCGCCCTGCGACGATCTCGCCCGTGCAAACCCCTCCTCGTCCCATTTAATCCTGTTACCACGCGCTGCAAACTTTAAACTTAAATTCAGCGGCAAAGATTTCACGAGGCACTCTAGCCTAAATTATTTATTGCGCGATGAATTTCCGGGGAAGAGGACGCGCTTATCGCTCGTGTACCAGACATTTAAGAAACTTCCCCGGGCACTTCAAAGTCCCGCGGAAGAATCCTAATAACGTAATGCATGTTTCAAGAGTGAACACGCTTTGCTTGGTAAAATTGTTCACCGTGCCCGGAAATAACGTTCGCGACCACGCCACGGGATCTAAAGAAACTGTAGAATCTACAGTTACACAGCTAGAAGTGACACAGTGTGTTTGCATGATTTTCAATGCAAGGAATTTACTAATTTGATATTATTTACAGAAAAACCAACATAATTTGAAAAGACTGTAAATTAAAAAAGCTTTTTTTAAGATGTTAAGTTATACATAGCTTTGATTATTTAAATGTTATTTAACATTGATTTTGAAAGTCTAGCAAATAAAATTTTTCGATACGAAATCTCGATTAATTTGATCGAAAAAGCGATACAGATAAATAAGTAATTCCATAATATATCGATGAAAATAAAAATATTTTTAAGCCACTACTAAAATTTTGAACATCCGAAGCACTAAATTGGATTATTGCAACTTTTTTTTTATTTGATTTACTTTAAAAAGTAATAGATACTTTAAAATAACATATATGTGGTATATACTATCGATCGAAGCTTATATTACTTATGAAGCTTTTGTTAAATAGTTAATATCTATGCAAGCTCCTTAGTAGTTCACAATTGAACGGACTGAATTAATCTTCTATAACTTGTAATTAATTACGTATATTACCATGCATTCTAATAATCATTTTATGAATTACAATGACGTTACTGTTGCGCCTCACTACATTAATCACGAACATTCCATTTCGTATGAAACAAAACGTATAAGCGAGTGATATTTTTTGCAAAACCTGCGCTCGCTATATAGCTATTATTTATCACGAAAAGTTATCAAAGGCAGCACCTGGTTTAATCCAATATTTCACGCATCCAATCAAGATTTCTCCAAACTGTTTCCCGAAAACGCATTTTTTTGCCATCACACTGATCAGCTCGAAAAAGTTCCGCTGTATTTTCCCCTTGCATAATTCCAATCATCGAAGGAGAAGAAAAATTCGACCCCATATATACAAAAGATTGAAATAAGGCCTCAGCCGGCTTCACAATCGAACTTCCCGCCTCGAACAGCGGCCGCGCGCGTCCTCGATAAATTCACTGAACCAAGAAGTCAAAGGAATACCGCGATACCCTTGGCAAAGGAAGAAAAAAGGAGGGTAGTGTAGGAGGTAAAAAAAAAGAAAAAGAAAAAAGAAAGGACCAGAGACGCTCGAGAAAAGATATCTCACTTCTACACCCATCCGGCTACAATAAATGCACTCACCTCGCAGAAACCCCCGTCATCCCGAAGGGCCGCAAAGACATGACGTTCGCGCAAAGTGTGCGATCGCCTTCGAAAGTGGCCCTCTTCGAAAATCAATAGCCGAAAAATGTCGACGCCGTCGTTTGTTAAACCGAAATAAGATCTTCAGGAAAAGTGGTCCCTCGCCAAAATCGATAGTCGAAAAGTGCCGAGCTTTATCCGATCGAAAAATGACACGACCCCCCCCCCCCCCTTCCAGTCAATCCTTGAGGAAAAATCCACGGCCCGCTGCAGCAAAAGGAGGCTGCAACGACTTCGACGAGGCCGTCGGGGGGCAGAAAAAGGAGGGGGGGGGGGGTGTAGGATGTGGAGCGCGGGAAAGGCGGCGGGCGGAAGTGCGAAGTGGAAGAATTAAATCGTATTTCAACGTCAATGCTTGAGCGCTGCCGGCGCTCCGGCTCCTAGCAGGCGAGGGCTTTGGGAATACTCAGTCACGAGCGGAAATCCGAACTCCCGCGCAGAGCACTCCTGGAACGCAATTTAACTTTTAGTCGCGCTCGCGAGGAATCCGCCGCCGCTCTCCTCCAGTAGCCACCCCCCAACAGCCCCCCCTCACCCCCAGTCACCCCTCCGCGCGCTCGTATAACTCTCTTTTCATCTCGTGCGTTCTTACACCTGTTAGATCGAGTGCCCCCACCGCGACTCCCGTCGGTCCCTCACTTCCTCGCGCGCCCGGGATGCTTAATATGCAATCACGCACGACGATGGGCCCCTGGCGGCTCGCTATAACCCCCCGCGCCTCCTTCGCCCCAGGATTATAATCCCGCACGCGCGCCGCCGCCGCCGCCGCCTAGCCGCTGTATTCGTAATCCCAGGCCGGAGACTGACTCGGGTCTACCGGGAACGATCGTTTGCTGCAGGGCGTGCGAATCATTCCGATGCTCCGCGGAACGACCCGGCCGTTTGCTCGATTAAACCGGATCAAGAGAACCACGCTTCATCAGATCCTCTTTCGCGCGCTAGTTTCTGTTTCCCCTCCCTGAATTTCGCTGGACCTGGACTTTTGCACGGGCGTTCTTTTATTTTGAGACCTTTTCGGGTTGTGCACTTTTTGACGGCGATAGTCAGCGGGAGTCCTGGGTGTTATTATGTATACGAGAATTTAGACTCTGTTATTATTTCTACGATGGTGCTTTGTATTCTGATAAACGAAATGTATTTTGCTTTCTGATGAGGTATTATGATGTAAATAGAAATGTTAATTGCTAGATGTAACTTTTAAACGTGTGCAAATTAGAGTTTTGATTGAGCATCTTGAAATTATGTATCTGGATAGTATCTTCTTTATTCCGGGAACATAGTGCCCTCTTTGCTGGAGATATCACGGACAGCATCTATGATTGTAATACCTTTCTCAAGAATTTAGAGCTTAAATATATTCTGCATTCAATTTTATGAATTCTACAAGAATTATTTAGGAATAAAATAGTTATGATAAATTAATTCGTAAGGAATTGCTAACAATATTGTTGATCTTGTCCATGACCTTAAAGGTAATTTCAAAGTCAAATTTCTTTATAAAAGACCCCCTGCTTTTAAATTCAGATAAGGATAACTTATGTTGAAACGTATTGCATATACAGAGTGATCGGCGGAGGTCAAAATCTCTAAAAACGTAAGCATCAAGCAAGATGCACGTTTTAAATCATTTCATAGCTGTAAGACGTCGTGTGAATCGCTGTACTAAAAATCAATATATGCTCCAATATTTCAACACGAGATTGGTCCTCCTTAGACATTGAGCACTGCGCAGATCTCGAATATATCAGAAATGCTGGCGCTCCAGCAGCTATTCGATTTATTTACTGCTGCACTACATCGTAACCCACGACGCCAATGATGCAGTTCAAAACGCATTTCAGTTTTTCAAAATTTATTTGTTTCTTCTTATTACACATTAATATAATCAAACTGTAGTAAATGTATTTTTTTTTTTTTTAATAATATTTCACGAATTTCGCATTTACGTCACAGAAATTTGCATCTAAGTCTCTCACTTGCGTGTATTCAAGGATCCATTTACATAAAAAGAAAAAACTCCCTCCGCATATCCAAGAACATTTGTATTTTTTGTTATAATCTAAATAAATCGTCGAGCTAAAACGATAAATGTTTCTCATTTATTATTGTGTTAGTAATAGTAAAAGGAGCGCCTCGCGAATGCGATAATACACTGGGGACGCGAAGCTGAGAAAAGGGCGACGGGAGACGAGGTCGCGACTGACAAATGCGAATGGCGTGTTTTCAGATTTGACATGCGGAGCGGCAAGCAATTTAAGGACGCGCCTCGGTGGTCGTCGCCACGGGTGCTGGGCCGGCGAGCTTATTTCGTCACGGCGACGACGCCCGCGCACTTGAGTATCTACGAGCTGAAGCTCAAGGACGAGGGGCTTTACAGGTGTCGAGTGGACTTCGTCGAGTCGCCAACGACGAATCAGAACATAAACTTGACTGTCATTGGTGAGTTACTCTCGTACATTCTCTGCGCTGCTCGCTCGCTAATTTAATTTAATCTTAAGAGCTTTTTACTAACTTCTTCTTGTCAATTGAGTTTAATTCAATTTCTCGCTTTATTTATGCTTTTACTTTCTTTTATTTTACAAGCGAAGGTAGGCAGCATACCTGTTTATTTCATTTTTAAATCCTGCATGGGTTATATTTCAAGATTATGAAATGTGCTTTGCGGACAGCTAAAATAAGAACATTTAATAACAGAATGCTGTTATGTAAAAGTGGCTTATTTACAAGGAGAGAAATTTTATTTCTAAATTTAAAGTGATTCTAGAAAGTATTACAATACTTGAAATAAATAATAAGTGGAGTTACAGATTAGCTAAACGAAAGACTAATAAAAGTATCGTATAATGTTAGGAGTGAATCTATAGTATAACTTTTGTTAGCCAAGTTAGTTTTGATTGCAAATCTGATGACTTTGTTCGTTTGGCTAGTCTGTGACTCCATTTGGTGGTAATTAGCACTGTAACTTTTTCAATAAAATTTCTCTCCGTGCAGACACTTACTAAAAGTACTAATTTTATGCATGCTGATTATTCACAGAGTACAGTCTAAACTAAGTAAAGAAAAAAAAACAGCTTTACCACTACTTTCACAATTTTAATAGCACGGTGCACCGCTGCAAGCTTCGCATCGTAAAAATACACTAGCTTAACAAAAATCCAACGTAAATTCCATACCCAATCAGAAAATTAAAGAATGATCCGCAAATTGTTTACAAATAAAAGGACGCAAGCGATCGAGCGCACGATATTCCCGCGAGCATCCGCGGACGTGATTAATTTATCTCGCAGCGTGCACACAGCGCATCCCGCGTTAGAGGCACACGTTTAGTACATAGCGCGTGTGATGAAACGTTGCAGTGCCCCCGAGCAAGCCCGTCATCCTCGACAGCAATACGAAGATGCCGGTCTCGAGGCTGGAGAAGCGCTACAACGAGGGCAGCGACGTCAAGCTGATCTGCAGGACGAGCGGCGGCAAGCCGGCGCCCCGGCTCACCTGGTTCCTCGAGAACACAGTCGTCGACGAGTCGTACGAGCGCGAGCCCGACACCGGGCAGACCTACAACCACTTGTCCTATCCCAGGATCGGTAGGCAGCACCTCAAGGCACGCCTCGTCTGCCAGGCCAGCAACACCAACCTCACCGAGCCGCAGGCAGCTGTGCTCATACTCGACGTTAACTGTAAGTTACAGTTGCGCCTATATTTCACGTCTCCGCTGAGCCGCACTGGCTAAGCGTTTCCGCTGCGGCGGATTGATATTGCTCCGCTAGTGACTAGTGTGGAGAGTGACGTGGCCGTTGTAGCTTCGAGAAAATAATTTCTTATACTGAAAATGATAATAGTATGTGGATTTTTCACGCGGAATGTGCCACTGGCGGAGAAATTGCAATGGTTTCTTGTAAAATGTAATTTATAATAGAAATGTATATGAGTAAAGTGGCTGCTACAATTTTCGAGATAATTACAGACGGGAAAAACATTGTTGTACATATGATACTTGTAATTCTTAAAGTAGTTTTTTCGTTTCTTCGCGAATTAGACTTTTTACATAGCATTTCTATGAAAATCTTTCGAATTGGTCATTGTATTTATCACTTCGAAGTTGGGCTTGTGTGTAGAATTCTTTTGCATTTCTCAGTTGAGAAGCGGTAACGAGTCGGTGAGATTCCTTCTAAAATTCGAAAGTTAATGGCGCGCCTTGCGAGAAGTGACAGCGAGCGTTTTTCATTTTTCAGAGAATCTATTTTTACGGACCGTATAGGCATAGCGTTCCCCTTCGCTCGTTGAACGCGTCCAATTTAGGCCGGTCAATCCCACGTTATACGTTCGGTAAGACCGTAAATAATTCGGCATCCTTTTCAAGTCGGTCTTCCGCTAAACGGACAGACGAGCCGCGCGGAATTAACGCACCGCTTTCGTTCATTATCCCTTTGCTTCTTGTTCTCTTTTTCCTTCTTTTTTCGTTAAATTTTTAAGTGACGCCCGCTCGATAGACACGCGGTACACGGACGATTTCTTTTGAACTTTTGTAAAACCGTAGCATGCCGAATCCACTTGTCAAGTCCGGACATATCTTTTAGAGTGTGTTAATTCAAATTTTATACCGATCCATTGGTTCGTGAGTAACGAGATAAAATCAGACTAAAAAAAAGACTTACGCACAGCGCACGGTTTAATGCCCCGGATACCTACATATATATATAATAATATATACAGCAAAATTAACCAACCTAAATGTATAGAAAAAATGTAAGTAAACAATCGAGTCGAAAGATAACACTTGCTTGAAATGCACCGAACACGATAACAGCATACCTTGCGATTTGGCTCAGACTGACTCGAGAGGTGGTGGCGTCAATTGATTAATTATACAGAAGAACAGCCTCGGAACAGGAGCTTACACGCCTGCAGCTACCACGTAGTGATCGCGCATCGCGGAGAAGGAAACAGTTCATAATCTACAAGTAGCTTCTCTGGCAATCGGGGCTCCTAATTTAATTACGCCAAATTGACACGGGCGGATCTCATTGTCGCCTCGCGACTCAAAGAGCCGCGCTTGCGTGCGGGTAGACGCGCGGCGCGGAGCTCCGGGAGCGCGCGTGCAAGCGAGAGCGAAATTAAATCAAAGCCCGCGAGGTATTTCTCGGGCGGGGAGACGCGGCGCCGCTTACCACGGCGAGGGGGGGGGGGGGGGGAGCTCGGAATTAGCCTGGACGAGAAAGGCGGCTGATGCGATAATGCTCGGCATGCGTGAACCCCGTCGCATTACGTCACACGAGGCGTCTATCCTTCGCCCGCGGGGCCCTGCCCCCGCTCGTTTTCCTTCGGCCGACACTCCGCCGCTCCCCGGGACACGAGAGTGGCGCGCCGGCCGGGGAAACCGCGCGCTTCGGAAGGCCTTTTCTGCGGAGGCGGCGGCTCGAAAGCTCGCCGGAGCCGTTAGTCGGTGGCCGCGCGCGGCCCGATAGGAGAGATAAGGGCAACGCCTCTCCCGAAGACGGATCAGAGAATCGCGTGTCGCGCTCGCCTTCGATTTTGTCGCGCCAACAACGTCGACGGACGCCTGCGGAGGTGTGCGAGTAGGCTGCGCTTATACACGTGCATACCCCGCACACGTGGGTACGTGTGCCGCCTCACGGCTTTTTGCGGTGTATTAGGCGCACGAAGGTGTAACGGGGCCGGGAGAGGGTCGATGGGCGCGACGCAACGTCACCGCCGCTGGACTGTACAATCAATTTCTCGCGAGACTGAACGAACTTTGCCCCCGGTTGGCCCCGGAAAAAAGGGAGTGAGAGGGCCGAGAGCGAGAGGGGAGGGAGCGGGGGCGAGGAGGGCGAGCTTTTCCACGAACTGCTGTGAATAGTCCACTTCACGTGAGAGCTCCGGAGAAAGTTCCCCGCGGAAGAGAGAGAAAGAGTTTTCGATGTTTTTAGCCCCAACGTTTTTCTCGCACTGCTTAAGCTATTTTTGTTATCGCGGTGCTCTCTCTTCGCCCTCCATCCTCATTCGGTTCTCGCTCATTCCTCGCCTCTCTCTCTCTCTCTCTCTCTAGTACTTTTGCAAGTTTGCATTTGTGTACATCAGCGCGTTTTTTTTACACTGGTATTTTTTTTATTTTTAAAACCCGGAGAGAAATGACGTTTCTGCTGATTTTCTTTAAAGCTTTTCTTCTTGCCGATAAGACGCCACGATTGCTGAAAAAGATAAAGGCATTAAAGAAACATAATTTTTTGCGAAAATCTTATTGTAAAAAGCTCCCCCGCAATAAAGATTCGAGTGGGATAAGAGGGGCAGACGCGAAGCGTGTCGGTTACACCGGCGAACGACTTTTCAACAGATAAAAAGAAGTAATTTGAGCGCGAAACTCAAATGATTTAGTCACTTTTTCTGCTCCCATAATGGTTCTATCGTATTATATTGTTCACGGAATGTAGATCGATTTATTTCCCTCGCGAAGGCATACAAAGCCGTCGCCCGTTCGCTCGTAAATTCGTAAACAACCGATGCCAAGTGTCACGCGAAAAAAAACCCGCGCGACCATTAAAACGCTGATATAAATAATAGAACATAAAGCACCCGTTAATGTGATTAATGCATGCAACTGTCCAATGAATAAGTGAAAAAAGTCTCCCGGCGACACTCCATCCCGATTATACGAATGTTTGTATCTCCAAGCGGATATTGACAAAACGGCTCCGCGCCCACGGCTCGTCACGCAGCGTCACCTCGCGCTCATTCATTTTTATTTTTTCTACAGATAATCGGAGAAAATCGCTAGTGTCGCACGTCGCAGAGGTCGAGACGACAGAATTCGCCGAGCAGTCAGCTGCGCGCGAATAATTATATATGCAAACGACCGCAAGGGGTGTAATACAAGCAGACGACACTCGAGGGTCGTGGCCGATCGAGCCGGGGCGAAGCTGCAAAATTTCGAGAGCTATGATTCGGTGACGCCCCCGCGACGGCGGCGCGGTCCGTCCGGCGGCCTCCACGCCGAGGGGGGAAGGGATCGATCGTCGTGCGAGAGAAAGAGAGAGAGAGAGAGAGAGAGAGGCGCCGGGGACGCGCAAATAAATCGCCGCTTTGTCCGTGGATGCTTTAGCGGGCCTTTGAAAAACGACGGGTCAATAATCGGCCAATCAACCGAAACTGGCGCGTTGCAATTACAATTAGCGGGACGGGGGTGTGCGCGCGACGCGCCGACGCCAAAATCTCAGCCGGTGTTGCTGACGTTTTAATTGGTCGTTTTTTTTTTTAATACGATGAAATCTGTGTCTTTGGTGTTCAGTGGCTTTCACTGGAACTGCGGGCGTTCGAGATTTACGGCCGAGCTTTACCCGTGGTATTGATTTTTTATGCGATGCTGATGTTTTTTATTGCGTCATTTTCATGCGGTAATACATAATGTGCGTTGTACCGAGATCTATCTACACTGAGAGCATCATAGTTCTATATTTTATTGTTATTCAAAATAATTAAATGAGAAGCTTTCTACTTTAATTCGTGTATGTCACGTTATTTTTTCTATGTCCGGTTAATTATTTCGAGTGGTGACTTTTTAAATGAACATTTTAACTATGAAATAATGACTATCATAATTGTTTGGTCTAACATGTGGGTCAATGGAGTAAAAAAATGTAAATTTTTAACAAGCGAGGTATAGGCTCTCTTCATTAAGTAGATCTCCTAGAAAGAAACGATGTAATTTGTCTGTATATGCTTAATGACCGTTACCTTTTAATTTACCCTGATGGTCCTAGCTAGAAGTAAAATAATTATGATATTAAATACGGATGACAAAATTGTTATCTATTTTAAGTAATTAGATCAATTGGAAATACTAGTAATGTTAAAAAGTAGTTTTATATAGTTAATTACACAAAACTAGGGTGAGAAAAAACTTATATTCATAGAAAAAAATTAAGATTCTAAATATACTGTGCTGAGATCACGCAACAGCCTCTAGAAGGATACGACGAATTCGCAGTGGTCGTGGGACAACCGAAACCTATTTCACGCTCATTAGCTCAACTCCCCATGGGGACTTGGAGTACGAATTTTGACTAAAAATAATATTTTCTACATTAGAAAAAGTGAACTCCGGATAAAGTTCTTAATTACACTTGCACCATATACGTATTAATAAAGTTAATGGAAAACTGAAATAACTACCCATGTGTACTCAAAATTCAAGCATTTTCTACAATTCTTTTTAAATTCCGAGAACCTTGAATTTTACGCATGGTATAATGAAAAATCGGAAAAGCTTTTTTTTTGTTAATTAATACCTAGTTTTGGTAACTAAACGATTCGGTCTAACTACAAGTGTATTTAATTTCAATTCAATTCAAATTATTAACGAGAATAAAGTTTCTTAAAACACAGCGAACTAAAATTTGAAATCAAGCATTCTCTACTTAAGCAAAAACCACATAATTTAAATTCACAATAACAAATGAAGCTATAATTCAAAAGAAGCATTAATAAAGTATTATAATTCTGACGATGGTATAAAATCCACGTCTGGCGCTCGCTCGCAACGTCGCTCCTAATAATTAGACAATTCTAATTCAGCAGCGCAATTCGGCAAATTCGCCAGCTGCAGCGCCCGTCAGCGAATTCACCTGTTGAGACAGCCTCGTAAATCCGGCATTTTATTTGCCGGCGCGACCTCCTTCCTCCCGCCTTCGTATGCATCGTAACACGAAAGAGTTAATCAAGCGATCGCGACTTGTGGCCCCTGCGCGAGCGCGCGCTCCGATCGAGGCACGGCGCGCCGTATTCCGGGCGCGTTTAACCGCGCGTGTACGTCCCCCCCATCCACCCCCTTCCATCGGAAGCGCGGTGCACGTATATATGCGCGAGCCGTTAAAATACCAATGGCAATCAACTTGTCGACACGCGATGCCACGGCGATACAGCCGAAGACGCGAGCGTGCCCGGCGCGTTTCGGCTTCGTTTCGCGCCGGCGATCACGCGCGTGGATATACGAATACTCCTCTTCGTGGCCGGGATGCCCCGCGATCGCATTAGCGACACGAGAGCCGCCGTGGCTCGTGGCCTGACGTTTGACCGACTCGTCCTCCTTTTACCCTCGGCGCGCCGATCATTCCCCGGGGAATGAAAACCGAGCCGATTTTGATCAAGCGATTTCACGCGCCTTCCTCGTTTATTAAGACCACGTGACGGATGAGCTTTTTGCGCTTTTCGTTTTCACGGAGAAACGTACTTATAGTCGATCGAGTGCTCCCTTCTCGTTTTTCAATTCGTCTGGGGTATATCTATATGTGTATATATATATGTACGTCTTTGTGGCAAGTAGCTGAATTCGACGAACTATCTGGAGCGCGCGAATCATCGAGATGACTGATGAGGGCAAAGAATATCGCTCTCTTTCTTTTTTCTTTCTGTACGACAAAAACTCATATAATTCGCAATTGGAGGTGGCTGCGGGGTGGAGATTGCGACGCGTGCAGGGAGGGGAAAAAGAATGAAATAAGGCAATTATTCTGGGAGCTACAGCGAGATTTGCCCAGAATTGTTCCGTAAATAGACGCGGTACAAGATGAATGGATCTTTGTGACAGGTCGCTCGATATATACTGCGGGGAGAACATCCGCGTCCCTCCGCACGCGGAAGTCCGGCCACGAGCTCTGGGTCGACGGCCCGAGCGAGCGTATATCTGGCGCCGCGAGGCGCGATTCTCGAATTAAATAATTGAGAGCCATCGGGATCTTTCGACGCGCGACACAAGTTCCCGTCTGACTGGGCTTGTGCGCCGCTGGCTTGAACTTTCAGTCGCCCGGAAATTAAATCTCCGACGCATTTTGCTCGACGTTCCGCTCAATTTTTGCGTTTATTCGATTGTTCGCCGAAGTTTTAACTCGCATAATTGAAGAACGAAGTTCCAAGTGTATTTTAATCAATAAATTTGTACTGTTTTAATTTTAATAAAATTATATTTTAATTTTAATTTCGAAACTTTATATACATTTAGATATACATAAGTGTATTAAAAAGTAAATTAAAACACGCGGATGTCGGTGTTTCCATTAGCAAATGTAATTTTTTAAATTGATGTTTTCAAAAATCTCACTTTGAATTATCGAAAAATGTTAATTTAGCTGATCAGAAATAATTACTCTCGAAAGCTGCCAGGATGCTATCTCGTCAGCGGGGAAGTAATTGGCAGGCAGGCTGTTTGGAGAGCGAAATTTCCAAAAGCTGCATTTTTTTTACGAAATTAATTTCGCGCACTGAGCTTAATAAAAATGACTGGTGTAATTGAAAGTGAAATAAATAACCTCAGCGCTTAAAACGATAAAAGTAAAACTTCGTTTTAAAAAGTCGCGTTTTATTGCCTGTTTAACAAATCGGAGACTAGATCGTTGACAAGTGCCGGTCAGCACCAGTTGCAGGCACGCTGCATTTATTACCTTATATACATATATTAAACGCGCAGTTTTAGCCGGTGACTTAGAAAATAGCGGCACGATGAATAAGCGCTTACGCAAACATTTCACATCGATCGCGATAATGAGCTTGGAGCTGATTTCTTTTGCGCTCGGCGCTCCGATAACAGCCGAAATGAAACAGCAGGAATGCATCGAGCTCGCATAAATCGCGCCGGTCGCTTAGTGAATTAATCAGTTTACGACGCTATTTTTCTCTTTAACTGCGCTCGCGGCGCGCGCTTATGAACGCGCATTTATTTTGATTACGCCGTACTGGGCCGATGGAGTTGATTGCCGATTAAGGGTGTAAACTAATTAGTCTTCTCGTATTCATAATTGCCTGCAATTGCCCCTGCAATTTCATCAAGCGTTGTAAAAGCTCGAATTGCAGCAAAAAGCTGTGACGAAGTATGTTTTATTGACTTACAAATGGCGCAGGATTGAATTACAGGGACGATCGGCTCTGCGCTTGTTCGCGTTCCCCATCGGCATGTAAAGCAGCGGCTCTTGATGTCCGTAGGTCGGACTGGCACTAGAACACAAAATATTTCCTAATCGGCGCAGATGTTAGATAAACATTTTAGGAACTGCGTGGGAGCCGGGATTTTCTCTTCTACTTTCGTTACTTTCGTAGGAAGCTGGTGAATTCTATCTGCTCGATCTTTCTGTCTCGTTCAATGGGTAGTAGAATTTTGATGAAAAACTTCCGCTGCGCTAACAGAATTATCCAATGAAGTGGAAACTCACCTCGCAAAGACTATAATTAGGCGCAATCAAAGATCCGTCAGATCTTTCTTGGACAACCGCTCGTGACTTTTCTGCCATTAGCCCGATTCTCGTCGTTCCAATGAGTTAATGAAGCAATCGGTCTAGCTTGTTCTAATCTAATAAAAGAAATTATATTGAAAATAGTTTATACTTATATTATTGGATTTTTCTTAAAAATAAAATTAGAATGTAATTAAAATGTTAATTTTTTAAAATTAATACTTTCTTCATCATGTATATTATAATTTTCATCATGTATATTATAATGACAGTGAATTTTAATTATGTTTACAGTAAAACCATTGGACGTGCAAATTCTGACAAAGGAGCCGAGAGTTCTGGCGGACAAAAAGTACGAGGTCGAGTGTCGCAGCACGGGCTCGATTCCATCCGCTAATATTACCTGGTGGAAGGCCAACAGACGAATAGACAACCAAACAAAAAACGTGAGAGCTTTGTCATTGTAAAGACATTTTTTCTTTCTCCTCCATAAATCATAATCATATAATGCAAGTGGAGTAATGCGGGACGAACACCGAATTTTAACAAAACATATTCTTCCTTTAATTCCGCGGTTTCGTTGATTTTTCCTCACCAAACTCAGCTATTTTTCATCCAAGTTCTTTACTCTTCCCGCATTAAACGACGGGAAAGTATCACAGCTAGGCAAGCTCAGATTAATAATTCTCAGCAAAACACGGCCACGAAATTTTTTACTTGCATCCGCCTCGTCTCTTCCATTCGCGCTGAGTATGTATATACGAGAGAGAGAGAGAGAAAGAGAGCGCGAAATATAGTAAGAGGCCCGGGAAAGAGAGAGAAAGAAACGGAAAAAGAGTGTCAGAGAGAGGAGAGAGGAGAGAGTAAGAGAGAAAGAGAGCACGAAATATAGCAGGAGGGCCGGGAAAGAGATAGAGAGGGAGAAAGAGAGGCTCCCAGCGCGATGTACCACCTACCCTATTAGCGTTCAATCTCGCCGTGCATCATCATCCATCTCCGCCCACTCGGGCGCTCTCGCTCGCGCGACGAGCCTCTGCGGAGTGGCGCGGATCGATTTTATCCCGTTAATGTACTTGACAGGTAGCTGCGCGGCGGCCCTCTCCTCCGCCTACGCGCTACGCCTCCTCCCACCGGGATGATGCACACGAGCTGTCAAAGGAAAGCGTTGCCGCACCGCCTCGCGCACACACGCGCCCTCTCCCCTCGTCGCTCGGTACATTTTCACCAATTGCAATCAATCAATCGGAGATCGAGCACAATGCCGTGCGCTTTTTGATATCCCTCCCTCCCTCCGGCCCTCCTATATATACGTTCCTCTCGCGCTACTTTTGGCCTTCGCGCTCACTCGACCTCCTTTTTTCCGCGCGCTCTTCCCCCGCATACACGTATATATACATTTGCTTATACGTGTGCGATGCTCGCACACCGACAACGCAGTTTGGCTTCCACGGCGATCGCGAGTATGAAGTTTTCACGCCGTGAAAGTCTTGTTTGCCCGGTGACCGTAGAAAATCGGGGACAATATATATTTTACAACAAAAGGAGACGTAATAAAGGGGATCGAGGCGCAGATGGTCGCGCTTTTGGAAACGCGACGCTCTGTACCGGCGGTATTAATAGAGAGATCCATGAAAGATCTCCGTTGATAAAGAAAGATCGCGCGAGGATTCGCCACGTGCATATTTCGGTATGTTTTCGCCATTGCGGTGTAGGGAGGGAGGGTACTTTACATTATTCGAATTGGATTTTTTTTTTAATCTCGACGCTTCTTCTCGCGAGGCAAGGCGTTTTCTCGAGCCAACTGTTTCCCTCGCCACCTTTAGCGTGCACCGTTTTGTACTCGTAACGGCGTTAATTAAATAAATTTGTAACGGCGCATTTGTTGGCAGTAATATTTCGCACTCCACCCTCGTAATTCACCGGCGGGGGGCGTTTAAGGCGGCGAGAACTTGCTATCTCTTTTTCCCACATTATGCATTAATTTAGGAGTTGAAGTGCGCTGCTTAAGATCTGGTAAACTGCACCATTAAAATACAAGCTTGAAAGCCTCGCGTTCGCGAGTCCAGCTTGTAAAATTATAAATGTACGAAAGTAGTTTAATAAAGGGGCCGCTGCCGGCGGGGCCGAGTCCATCCGTCTTATCTGATAATGAACGCCGTTATATATAAAGGCGTAATTGCCGACGAAGTCGCGTCCTTCCTCAGGACTAGGGAAATTTTTCGTGTGCAACTTCGTCATTGTCGCACGCTTTATCTTCGAGTCATCGGAGTTTTTTTTTTCTTTTTCGTACACCTCGAAGATCGCGCCATTTCCTTATCGGAAGAAAAGTGAAATTTCCATAATGAAAACCGTAGGAATGGGACTACTTAAAACCTATGCCTCCTTAATAATGTTGTCGTTTCTTTTCTCGCTTCCCCTTCTTTTTTTCTCTTATTTTCTTATGCTAATCAGCGCCGACTATTCAGATTCTCCCGCGGATAGTCCGCGTTAAAAAAATAAGACATTAACGATACATTTATTATTCGCTATCTCCTCGGGCATCTTGTTTTTTTCTTTTTTTTTTTTTTTAACTGGCTGACTCGACCTGCGACGAAAATTGATATCGCAGCTGCCCCCGCTAAACTTTTTTTCGCGCTCCCGGGACGCACCGTTTGTTTTTGTGTCGCCCGGCGCTTTGCCGCGCTAAAAAATACCTTTGGAAGCGGTCGACGACCCGAGCGACATAAGAACACAAGAAATAAAAAAATAAAAAAAAAAAAAACAAAAAGAAGAAAACAACGTGCGTGTGACTCGAATTCGAGTTCGTCGCTCCATCAGATAATTGGCCGCCGTGACGTGCCGCACGTGCTTATCCGCGTCGCGCTCGACTGTGCGAATTCCTCGCGAGTGCAGACTTGTGCTCATCTAGTCGAACACCGAGCGAAGGGGTAAAAATGGGGGGAGGAAGGCGTGGAGGGGGTGAGCGCCACATTCGGTGTATAATGCGGACGCTTCATACCGCGATGGATCGATCTGCGGCGTGGGCCTCGATCCACTGGGTTTGGACAGCGATGCAGGTTCCGATAGCCGCGATTGTCTTTACGATTAGGTCGATGTTGACGGAAAGCTGAACATCCGTCATTAACCGTGCCTCTATACATATATAACTCTATATATAACCGTGTTTCTATATTTTTTTCCCTTTGGCTCCGATTCTATCGACTGCTGATCTTCCTGCGTGCATTCACAGGCGCGAAGTGAACAGAAAAAAAAAAATGAATGTCATTCGCGATGATACGTTTCCGGAATACATAAATGCCACAAACCCCGTGAACCGTTTTATCGAACACAATATTACAAATTCATACGTTTTACTCACTCCATTAGCATTCTTCTTATGAATATTTCAATTCGGATACTGTGATTGAAATGTCATTAATATTATTTATTTATTTATTTTTTGATTTTCTGTCTGTGAAATCTTCGAGCCGGATAATTTTTACATTTAAAAAAATGTCCATATGCTTATTTTTCGGTTATTTATTTTACCTATATACCAAACTTTTGTTTTCGTTCTTACTTTATAATTACGTAAGTATCGGTGTATTAGTGGTGATATTTGCTTCTTCACTGAACTAAAGCTTTGCAATAGTATTTTACTTTGAAACAGTAGGTAAATCAATCAGATTAATTATTAATATACCCTTTGCTCGTTTGTTGTTTCTATGTACATACATTTTAAGTATACTTGAGAAGTTTAATGGTAACTTTTATTATAGATTCATCAGATGCAAAGTTGAATAAACTTCGTGAACTTAAATTGTTTAATTTCACATTTATTGAGCAAAAACATAGCAAACGGAATTTTCTCGTGCATATATATGCATATATTGATTTCTTAATTAATTATGCACTTGAAATTAAGAGCTGGCTTACTTTTCACTCTGTTGTGTAATTATTTACTATATTCAAACTGTAAAAAACACTGCTTATATAAGTAGGAATCAATGAAAATTTCCGACATCTTTATATTGGCGTAACTAATTAATAAGAGTTAAAAAAATAAAAAGTATACCTATAAGGATTATTATATACTCCAACGATTTAAATTAGATTCCCTAATTATTGAATGTTCCGTGATATTCATCGTACTTATAAAATGAAAATGATTACAAAATTATTCACGAATAAAGAAGAATTAGAGCTCTTTAAAGATCAGAGTAGATTGCAAAAATTCCGAAAGGACGATTTTAATTAAAGCTTGAATTAAAAATCGGGTCAATCAATGGACTCACTTTAATTTTCTCGAATCCCAGATTATACCCTTAAGTGCATTCAATTCACCCCCGGCGAATTTCTCGATTCCACTAATGCAAGAGACAATAGAGTCGCGTCACGGGGAGAAAAATATCGCGTCGCATTAAAGGCCGAAGCAGCTTATCGATCGGGCGTGGCATCCCACTTTAAAGTGAGTCGCCCAGTGTCCCAGAGAGCGAATCCATCGCGCCTGCACTCGTCCGGGAGTCAATTTTATTCGGCCTATGCCACCGCATTACTTCGACCTTCCCCGGCGATGGGGTAACGAGTCAGCGCCGCTGACTTCGAACCCCCCTCTCCCCCCCACCCTCCACCGGAAAGGTCAATAAGTCTTTCTCTCGCGTTGCAGTATGCGCCGGAGAACAATCAGAGCCTGAGCATCCTTAGCTTCGTGCCGAGCATCGACGACGACGGCAAATACCTCACGTGCAGGGCCGAGAATCCGAATATTCCTGACAGCGCGCTCGAGGATAAATGGCATTTGGACGTGCAGTATCAACCCGTGGTGGGTCTGCGGATGGGCTCCTCCTTGAAACCCGACGACATCAAGGAGGGGGACGACGTCTACTTCGAGTGCAACGTCCGCGCCAATCCCAAGGCCTACAAGCTCTCTTGGTTCAAGGATGTAAGCGAATTTCCTGACTACGACCCTTTTTCAGCCGGCAAACTCCGCGGCTACTCTCTCATTCAATTTTTCGACTGAACCGATAACTTTTAACGATTTCGCAGGCGAAGGAGCTGAAGAACAACGCGACGCTGGGCATAGTACTCAGCGATCACTCGCTGGTCCTGCAGCGCATAACGCGATATTCGGCGGGCGACTACACGTGCCTCGCCGTCAACAGCGAGGGCAAAACAATCAGTAACCCCGTGCCTCTTCGCGTCATGTGTAAGTAATTGCTAATCTGTCACGCGTTAGACCCGTCGCGGTAAAAGCATTACGGGTGTACCTTCCCGGCCTCTATATGTAGATATGTGTACACGCGGCTGCAAGCTTTTACCCAAATTGCGGGATGGGCAGAGCTCCCCAGTTGGCCAAGAAGATCATTAAGGATGATGGGTGCCCCGGCTAAAAATAATCGGGATTTCTCATCTGGAGAGGTCGAATGTACTGCTGACAGGTTAATTCTTGAATGGACAATCGAGATTTCAAATGTAGTGGCGAAGTTGAAGGTTTATAATTTTAGCGAATTCCTATTATCTGCGAGAGAATTTCAATAAATGACTATCACTTTTATTGACGTTCTGTGATACGTAACTGTTAATCTTGCCATTATTCAAAGAGACAGTCAACGGTTGCTTTATAAATAAAATATAGATTAATAAATTGGATTGATTAATTAACGAGCAGCAAAATTAATCCTGTGTTTTAGAAGCTTTTTTCTTTATATAAGTTTGGATTTACCTAATGAAACAGTTTTTTCTCATTTCTTTTTTAAACAAATCTGCGTGCAAGATTTACCAATTACGTAAGAAATATTTTTAGCAAAACTATTCAGCTGTAATGAGATTAAAGCTTCGGGATACTGTCAATAATTTATTGATAAATATGAACACTTCCATACATGATATTTTAAATGAGCTAACGAAAATTGACACTTCAATTTCAATAATATATTATTAAAGGAAACTGTTATAATAGCATATTTTATGAATTGGACCAAATAAATTAATAGTTATTCATTTCAAACCAAAATATTATTCATACTGATTGATGGTTACTATTAATTAATTTCTGACGTTAAAACAAATTAGGTCAATTCTGCATACAAAGTATGAAAGACTCAAATAAACATTTATTTTTCGAAAAAAAAGTTTAAAAATTTTAAACAACGTGTAACAGACATATTTTATCTCTGAACAATGTTTTTCAATAAACCAACATTTATAATCACTTCAAAGGTCGGGTCGCCACGACTTAAAAAAAAAAATCCACCCACAGTCCAGTCATTAGTGCATTGATAAAGTTTGGCCGAGCGAGTTACAGGAGGGACGGGAAAAATAGCCCACCGCCGCAGTGTAATAGACTTAGCGGCGTCCCCCCGAACCAGAGGGAAGGCTCGAAACGCGCGGGCAAAGCCGATTCCGCGGAAAAAACACCTGAGTACGGATTATATCCTATTAAAATAGGCAGTGCTCCCTCGACGCCACTTCTACCCGGGCCGTCTCTCGCCTCCACCCCACACCCCCACCCCCAAACCTCCTCCCGCTCTTTTCCCGGCGTATCTTCATCTTGTAAATGACCTAAGAGGGAAGGAAGGACCGCGATGCATATTCAATGTATGTAAAGCGCACGGCTGAATATTCATGTGTGGGTGAACGTTGCCTGGCAATGCGCTAAGCCACACGGGGAGTAGTAGTTGAGGCGGCTGCGGCGGCGAGCGCAAGCTCGCAAGCGCGGTTGTGTCGGAGCGGCGCGGCCGATGTCGCACTCCCCCTCCTCCCCCCCCTCGATATTTCAGCCTCCGCATGCGACAATAGAACTCGATCTCGCGAGCGTTGATCTCTCCATTAGCGGCGAAGACGTCGGGAATCGCGTGCTGCGCGTATGTCCGGCGCTTCTTCGCGCGAGAGGGGCGCGAGGCGTGATAAGCGTCTTGGAAGGGACTCCTCGGGCCGTGGGAGCTGCGTATACGCGAAACACGCTACTTAGCCTGTAATCCCTCCGGGCAGCGTCCATTTATCCAGTAATTGAATGCAGCTTGCCAATTGAATCGGAGGCGAGGGCGTGTGTCCCTCCTAACTCGCTCGGCCGCGAAGGATACGCCATACGTGCGCGCGAGCCGTGACTCGCTTGACCCCGCCGGCTCATAAATCGCCCCGGGCGCCCGTTTGGGATTTCTAAGCTCGTGTCTGGGTCTCGGTGCGGCAAGCGCGTACGGCCACCGCATGCATGCGGGATGAGCCGCCGCGCCAGGCGACGCGCTGGACGAAATTTTCAAAGTGCTCTCGAGGGGAGGATGCGGGGATTCCTCGATCTATAAGCACTCGATCTTCGCTCGCTAGTTTACACTCTAAATTGATATCAGTATCGGACGGTTAAACGATCCTCTACTTCGCAGCTTGTTTACGGAGTTGTAGTTGGAGCTGTTATAGTTTATTTACTGTGTGGTAAATATTTGATGAACTTGTTTCATTCGAACGATGTCAGAGGCGTATATACCTATTTTATAAATGAAAAATTGTGTCAAAACGTTAATAGAGACTAAATTTTCTTTCTCAGAGTATACAATCCTTTATAAACCTGTAATTTGACTCGATTGTCATTTCCTATAGTTTACGCTCTAAATTAATATTGATAAGGGATGTTCGAACGAACCTTTCTTTCGCAACTTGCTTGTAAAGTTAGTTAAAACAATTCAAATTTTTTCACTCAGTAGTCAATTTTTTATGAAAATTTTTCATTCGAATAATGGCAGAGACGTGTATATTTGATGGTTATCTAATTAAAAAGTCGCGTAAAAATACCCCAATAGAGACTAAAATTTCTTTCTTATATACAGTATAAAATCGTTTCTTTAAAACAGTAGTTCGAAAAATTATTATTAAAAAGTTTCATGATCACTTAAAAAATTCGATAAAATATCAAAGGAACTTTTTAGAAACTATATAAAAGGTTCGGAGAAATTGTACAGCGGCGGACCAAAAAGCATTTGAAACTTTATAGACCTTACCTTAAATTGTCGTACGACTTTTTGGATATCGAATTTTTTTTAACCACTTGAAAACTTTTTAGGTCACGTTAAACTCTTACGAGTTCCATTTCCTTTATTCAATCATTGCATTTGTACTTCGGCTATATTAAGTCACTTTTTATTTTTCCCTGAAAACTATTCGGCATTATTTGTAAGCGGCTAAGTTCAGATTGAAAAAAATTCTGTGAGCAATGAACATTTTGGCTTTAAAAAATGAGTAATGGAGTCCTATTTTCTCACTAATTATTTTATGAGGTTCTACGAATTAATTAAACAGAACTGAACAGCCCATGTCAGGATTCTTAAAATGATAAAAACGACGAAAAAATGTATTTTATTTCAACTTAATAATGCAAAAATATCCTTCTATTTTAAATAGATAAGTATAGGATGCGAGACTTTTCCCGTGTCCCCTTTAAACTTGATACCCTATTTAAAACTGTAATAAAAAAAAAGTGTTTTTTTATTCTATAAATTCAACAGAAAAATTTAATACAATAATTTTAGATGCACCGGTATGCAAGGAAGGCAAAAGCGAGGTGGTGGTAGGCGCGCTGAAACAGGAAACAGTGTCACTGATCTGCTCGGTGGAGTCTCACCCGGCGCCTCTGACTTTCCAATGGACGTTCAATAATTCCGGCGAGCTCGTGGAGGTGCCGCAGTCGCGCTACTCCCACGGCACGGTCGTGGCGAATGGCAATTCCGCCGGCCAGGCTCAGCAGCAGCAGCAGCAACAGCAACAGCAGCAACAGCCAGAAAACCAACTGCGGGAGTACCAACAGTTTCACGGCTCGCGCATGAACTACACGCCCTCGACGGAAATGGATTACGGGACCGTTGCCTGCTGGGCCAGCAATCAAGTGGGCAAACAGCGCTCGCCCTGCCTCTTCCAGGTAATCTAAACCCGTGCGCGCCTCTTTCTTATTATAGATTTACCACCGCCGCTCGGATAAGATATCGGGGGTGGGCTCGCGCCCGATGTTCTCGACGTGCGTACTTGCCGCGGCGGAAAATTACGCGGCGGCCGCTTTTAATTTATGCAATCTTGCGTACGAATGAGTGGGGTTATTTATGCGTTGCTCGGCCCGCTCTCGATTGCCGGTGTGTAATCTGTGTGTGTGTGTGTGTGCGTGCCTCCGCGGGGGCCGAGTTTTATTTCTGACGCCCGAACTCGATGATTCAATTAGAGTAATTTATCGCCGGACTTTTTACGCGACTGCGTATCGGAAATATCGGCTTCGTTTCATCTGACAGCCGGTGTTTTTTTTTTTTTTCAACCAGACTCGCCAGCCTCGAGTGCGGGATAAATCAAGGAACGTTAATTTTTTGACGATTAATCACGTCGTTTTTTTAAATACAAGTTTTGCTCTCAACTATTTTTCTTGAAACTGTACTTTGTAGATAAAATTGTAACGGCGCCGGGGAGTGCTTTATCGTTGCTAAACTTTCATTAGTTCGTTCGCTGTTTCGATTGGTACAGCAATGATTAATTGTGATTATTAAATAGTACATTTTTTTATTGTACGAATTAGTAAATTTAATTATACAAAAAAAGTCTTTCGTCATGTTATTGGACTAGCCGTTCGAAAGTTCAGAATCACTTTGAGCCTCTTTTTTTTTATCAAATAAAACGCAGCCCTATAAAAACGACAAATTCGAAGCTTTGTATTCCGTGTAAATTCAAGTAATTTAAATTAAAACCAATTTAATCTTATCCAGCTAAAAATATTATTTGAATAAAAAAAGATTAAAAGAAAAATCGGTAACATTGAAATTGTAAAAAAAAAATTCTCTTTCCCATACATTTTTTTCCACCCGTCAACCTTATTCATCGTTAAATAAAATTAATCTCCAATTGTGCAGAAAAGCCTTTATAAAAAAAAAAAGGTTTTCTCATCGCTTATACATACATATACGTATACACGCGCGCATCCATCAATCCTCTCCAATCGGTGCAGCACAATCTGAGCCACGTACTTATGCGTTGGCGAGCATCGGCGCGTCATTAGCTGCAGCGAAGGAAACTCGTCTCGTCTTGTCACAAGCCCACTCGAGCTTATGAATCTCGGAGACTCGATGTATACCCGTATAAGCACGATAAAGAGTGAGCACGTGGCTTGACGCATATACCTCTTAAGATTAAAAAAAAAAAAAGGAAAAATAAGATAAAGATCGTGCCTTTGCGCAGGTGATAGCGGCGGGTCGTCCGTACGCGCTGCACAACTGCACGGCGACGGAGCTGTCCTCGAGTATGGATCTGGAGGCCGATCTGGGCATGGCGAGGACAACCAATGGTCTAGGATCTGCGGTCACGGGTCTGCTGGTGCGCTGTCTCGAGGGCTACGACGGCGGCCTGCCCATTCAGAGTTACCTGGTGGAGGTGGTCAGCGACGAGGCCGACGGTCAGGTCATCCTCAACAAGACGGTCGCAGCCTCGGGCAACGGGCCCGTCATCGAAGTCGCCGGTCTGTCCACCGGCAAGAGCTACAGGCTCTTCCTGTACGCGGTCAACGCTAAGGGACGCAGCGAGCCGGCCATGCTCGAGTCCGTCACGCTCAAGGGCGTCGCTATGTACACTACTGGTGAGTGCTTGGAGATCTATGCTGATCGATCGTTCTCTTGCGTTTTACGCTCGATGTGACGATAACATTAAAAGGTGCTGCGCGTAGATTTGCCTTGGGGAGACTCGAAGGGTCATTAAGCTCTGATGTGTCGGATATTTCCTTTAGATTCAATCGAGTTTTTAGGAAGAAGAGAAATGATCAAGACGAACACAATGTTGCTGGTGCAATTAAATATGCCGACGTTTCGACGTTTTTATTTAACGTCCTCATCAGGGCTAATAAAAAAATATACAGGAAAAACTTCAGTTAGAATATTTTTATATAAGATGCTCAACTGAGAACCATTCGTTTTCAACCAAATATTCATTGAAACAAGTAACCGTTGGTTCACGCAATTGTATTACAATTTTTTACACAAGTGGCGCCTACGATAATGCCTACACGAATTTATGCGGAGCAAAGAGAGAGATAAATATTTCTTATGTCAGTCAAATTTGCATGAGATGTTTTCGGGGATTGACTAACTTTCGACGTGATGGTGCTGCCTCTTGGATGGTGCTGACCATTCATGGATCGTGATTAGTCACGCTGTTGAGTTTCGATCGCGTAATGGTTTTTGTCCGTCTGCAAGATTTCTCGAGCATCCGAAGCTCATATTTACGCAACTTACGGAATATACCTCTTTACTTGCCGCGCGTACAATTATAAAAAACAAGAAAATTTTAGACTTTCTTCCGTCGTTTCTTTTACTCAAACGATCATACCCCCCGCATTACACCGTCTAAACCAGCAAAAGAAGAATCCCTAAGTAGCATTTGCAAATAAACTAAAACTATTCAAATCAGTCCAAAGCGATTACCTAACGCATTTCCATCAGTGTACACTAGAGTCAAGCGCGATACCGCAAAACGAAGGTTCCAGCGACAAGTTGGCGAACTACATTCGTCGTTTAAAAACTTGCCGATGAAAAATTCATCCCCTCCGCGCAAGTCCGAGCGGAACCGCGGGGGCAACATCGCTGACGTGTCCATCCACACCGAGGCGCGCTTCTCGCGGCCGAGCGAGATAGACCAGCCGATATATCGAGCAGAGCGCGCGAGTAGCTGCTCTTCGCCGCTGACGACGCATACAGTTATACACATACGGTACACGCCGCGCGCGCCTTTTTATATAATAGGCACGAGTCGGCCTCCGGAGTATGTGGAGTGCGTGTGCGTCGTGATCCAAGTACGGTTCCGTCCATTAAGGCCTCTCGGAAGCTCATGGGCGCCCGCGAGCCGCAGGAGCGTTGTTGCCCCTCGTTAGAGAGGGAGATGTAGCACAATTGCACCGGGAGGTCCCGAATTTCCGTTGACGACGCGGGGCTGTCGCCGTTACGTCGGCCGAGAGCGGCGGTTCGTGTGTTTCTTCGGAGGGTAATTGCGGCGAGATACGGGCGCTGCTATGATTAGATAATGCCGATGGTGGCTAAAATTATACGCGCGGATTATGGCGCAGACTAGCGCTTCGTATTATGAGAGTGTAAAGACAGCTATTTTATATACGCGAATGGTGCTAATGTAACTAATGTTTGAGGTTTCTATTTTTTATTTATAGATGCTAAGTGTGTGCGATATTTTGACGTGGCATTTTTTATGACTTCCGATTATCGCTGTCTTATAAGCATCGAGTCTGCTTGAAATGTAATGATCGGATAGTGTATAGGTATGGTTTCGGAATTAATGATGTCAGCTGGTATATTGAGATTTGAGGCGCGAAAGTTCAGGTTTTTCTTGTAGAAGTAAAATACATCAGTTTGAAAATATGAAGGAAACATTTTTTTTCTGACGTTGCCTGAGCTTCTTTAAGCCTAAACAATTTGGAAACAATAAAATAAAAGCAGAGATACAAATGAATAAAAGCACGTTCAAAAATCTGGTTTCTTTACAGTGTTATTAATAAATGAAGGTGGATGTCGAAAATAGTTTTCTAATAGCTTTAAAAGTTTCTTAAACATGATTTTTTTGAATTTTTTTGATACTCATCTGCATTTATAATACACTTTTCAACGGAAAAGGTGCACTTAAATTATTTTCGATTTCCTTCACATTTTGTCCTGAAAGACGTTATCCAAAGTTTCGAGAAAATTCACCATTCAAAGAAGAGACACTCTTATAAGTTTATACTTGCGAAAAGGGTTTTGTAGTATGTACTTACAGATGTGACATACAATACACAATTTTTATAAAGTATTCGCAGCGAAAGTAAACTAATAAACATAAGTATTTTCCATTCGTTTTACTTGAATTAGTATAATCTTGAGGCTATTAATTTACTTATTATAGGTACAAATTATTTAACAATTTTATACTTAGCAAAGCAACTGTTAAAATAAAAAAAAAAACTAATGCAAGTTTCACCAACGTTTAAAATTCCAAAAATAAAAGCTACTCGATATACAACTTTTCCAGTACGACGTAAGATCGCAAACTGATCTCAGCAAATCATTAAACATCACTAAAAAATTTCCCTTAAGAGTACACCACGACGAGAAAACTCCGAAGACTCGTTCTCGCGAATGCAGAGCTAAGCTCTTACAATATTCAATTAACGAAATCGGCGCAATAAATAATTCGCGACGAACTCGCCAACATCCACGGGGCATAATAAATCTGCGATGACACTATTAAATCGCGCCGGCCGATTGGAGGACCGCGTCCCGATGCCCGACAGTCTGCTGCACACGCTCGCGCGTGCACTTTCTCCCTTTGATACGCGCCGGCGGATCCGTTATGCCGACGTCGCCCGGCCGCATTAATTTTCACGAGAGCACGACGTCCCACATATTTAGAGCCTATCATCGGCCCTCGCGGGAGGAGGATGTTTCGCGCGAGACCCGCGATTTCTACGTAGGCGCACGCGCTCGGATACGTGAGCGGCGAAAACCGGAATGACGCGCCGGTCTAAATCATCTCGGGCGCCCCGAGACGGGACACTTTACCATTTAAATCGTCGTACGTGAGCTCGCCGTGCTGATACTTTTTTTCTCTTGCTTCGCTGCAGCGACTTTTATTAAAAATCCGGCTGCACGGCGGCGCGCCGCGGAGATACTCGCGGCTGATAGCGACGCGACTTGCGCTCGCTTTCGCACGTAGCGGACGGCTGGGACGCTCGGTTAGGAGTTCAGGTGTTTGCTAATTGCAAGCTAATCGCGATCTTGCAGTTTTGTTTGACTGTGATTGCGAGGATTATTTATTTTAATTTTTTTTTTTACTTTAGTGGATTTTGGGAGGCGTTACTTTCACAATTGTTGAATCGTTTTATTTATTTATTTATTGATTTAGCATAAAACGAGCTTAGAAACTTTTTATGATAGAATTAGATAAAAGGATATCAGTAACGTAATCTTTTAAAGTTTTCGTGTATAGGATACAACAGTATTTTCGAAAAAAATGTTAACTATTACATCAATGAAATATTCACTATTGAAGTAAATTGGTTCATCGTAATTTAATAGATTATTATAAAAAATTTTTTAGAATATATTATAGAGTGATCCGTAGATTACCCTTTCTAAGAAAAATAATGCCAGATTGTTATGAGCATTTTAAGAAGGAATACAACTTGTGACGGATATTTCGCGTCCCCCGAGTACCCTGGGCAACGAGGCCACGCCGAGCGACCACCACGCAAGCACGCC
>JAWWEN010000038.1:9332622-9383611 GCA_035582955.1 Sycophila texana | reverse complement strand
AAATCATTCTTGGGACCTTAAAGAACCTTTTTATGCAAAAAAAAATAAAATGATTTTTTCAAAATTCAAAGGTGATGTTACCCCTTAAAGTAACAAGTAAGCTTTACATTTATACAAATTTCTTCTTATATTAAAAACACAAACTCAACCACAAGAGTCTCTTTGACGAAGTCGCAGTTCATTAATGAAATAATCGCGATGTGCGTTGAAACATCAGCGTCGAGTACTATCGTCTGGGTAAGTTCACTCATATACCATTCCGCGGCTGCGGCGGCTGCGAAAGAAACAAGAGCAGAAGAGAGACGCTGAAATTCCGCAGGTACGTGATCCGAATCGCGAGGAGGGCTGACTGACCGCCGGCGTGCTTTATCGATTGCCGGCTTCATATATAAATGCGTCCGCTGGCGCCGCGGCGGTGATAGCCCGGCCGGAAGTTGCGTTCGGTTTATCCCTTGCTCGAGCGCCTCAACACCCCTTTAACTGGAGGCCCTGACCGCTCGAACGTTTTTATTTCCTGGTGGCGCATCCGCGCCTCCAGCAACATGCCCCGCAGGGCCGACGAAACGCCGCTGTGCAATCCAATGCCTTATAGATACCGAGTCCTGCGGCTCCGTACTGCTGGTGATGAAAATGCGAGGACTATATTGCGCGAGGTTGTCTTAGGAATTTCATTCTTCATTTCTCGGGCGCGAAAAGTTGACGGCTTAATTAGCTGTAAAAAAAAAAACTGAGCGACTTTAACGTTTCAAATGAAGCCATTATACAGAATGATAGTTATGAGTAAATTTTTGATGGACTGTATAGCGTATCGCGAGTTTCATCTTTTTTATATACTCTTTTTTATAAACTTAAAAAAAAAGTCTATACGTAAACTGTACAAGTTTATGCTGGTTGGCTCAATGTGTACACGTACTTATTTTTGAAGCTAGAAAAAAGTTAGTAGGGCATTTACGTTTTTGCAACTCGTTTGTTTAAAATAAATTTGACATTAATTAGAATAATTGTTGCCGTGCTTAATTTTCGGTTTGGAGACGTTTTAATGCTGCTCTCATTTTTTTAAGAGATCACAATATAACGAAAATTCAGTAAGTATTTAGGTCACTACTTTCTTTATAAAATTTATATGTATGAATACAACAAAAAGGTCTTGAAAAACAATACTTTTAACGTCTGAAAAATTTTTAATTTACTGCAAAAGCTATGAAAATTAAATTAAAATACAATTAAACGCAGATAAAACAAATTAATTGCTACAGGAAAATAAAGTAAAGTTTCACTCGACCTAACAAACTCTCATAATTAATATAAAGCTCGAAAAAGCTTTACCTGCGTATCCTTGTCTAAAACGAACAAAAGTAACAAGTCTAATCATTCCCTCAATTAACCCGGAACAATTACCGAAATAAGAATAGTCCACAGAGCGGGTGTGAAAGCTTAATCCGTCCGTACATTATAGCCGCGAGAACGTGCAAAGTGGAGATAGCCCGACGACGACGAGGGTGAGGGGGAGGGTCGGCTCCGACCTCGTCGGCACACACTCCCCTTCCCCCCCACACTTCCGCGGCTAATTCGTGCATTTTCGCTGAATTCTGAAAGGCATTACACTGTTTGCACACGGCGCTCGGTCCGCGTACATTTTCCACTATGCGCGGTATGTGGTCCAGTGCGGCCGTCGAGCCCCTATTGTCCCGTCGGGTTTGTCCGTAAATTCAGCGCGAAAAACGACGGGGCGGCCAACTTAGAGAGTCTGCGATCATGTAGAAACGATTGGCCGCGCTACAAAGGAAATTCACTTTGGGACTCGCGGAATTTGGATTTTCGCGGAAACGACTGGCCAATTTCCGGGCCGAAGCGTCCCCCCGGCGCTGCGCCACGAAAAAGGACGCTGCGCTTGACAATTAGAGGAAGTACGGGAGGGAGGCAGGGACGCAGTCCAGAAATCAGTAATTCTTCACGAGTCGTTGCACGCCGGGATTTTCGAAACGTCCAGGAGCTTTTATTTGCACAAAAGCGCCGATCGTTCAATCACCCGCTGATTGACGGATTGTCCATTGCGGTTTGAATTTATAGTAAAGAAAATGGATCTTTGATGTTCAGCTGGGAAATTTTTCATTATTTAAATAATTGAACCTGCCTGAAATAGCGACGCAGTATAATTGTGAGAGTTGAAATGTATATAGTCGTGGCGCAGTAGAATACATCCGGGTATGGTCAGACATGCACTTGGTTGAGCTTTTAGAATATTTTAAATTGGAAATTCCAAGTTCTTGTTCATTTGAATGCAATTAGAGATTGCAAATAAGTTTTTAACTTCTTTCAATTAGTTCCTGTTAACTTTTTAGCTCGTTAAGAAGTTACAATACTGCGAAGTAAGGTATAAATTTGATTATAGTTAAATTCTTAATGGCCTTGATCTGTGATAATGTAATTGTTCGCGGGGTTTTTTTGTATAAACACATTTAGTTATTAATTTTATTTATCAAACGAAAATTAACTTTAATTAAAGAGCTGCGATGAATTGCCTTGGTCTGAAATGTAATAATAAAAGAAAATTAAGGAGTTATTCCCACCTGATGGCTAAAAAAGGCTTCTTTCGTGATTTTTTAAAAGGCATATAAATAATATATATCAATGGATTAAGCATCTCTTGAACTGTAAAAAAATTGTTTTTTTATTTTTAGACAAAACGAAAAACGAGACGAAAGCATCTTAGTTGGTGCACTGTTCAGCCCCTTTTAAATGAAAAGAAAAAAGGGATATTATACTACAGAAATAGAAGAAATTAAAATTACTGAACAATATTCGTTTTTCAACGTTAAAAAAAGAAATATCAAAAAACCTACGAATGTCCCTCGTATATTCTATGATATTATATGAAATTCATGACACGTCTGTCTATTTGGGCTCCACTGTGAAAATAGTTTTCTAATCTCCAAGGAACTAAAATAGAAAAAAATCCACGTCGGGTAAAATATTCGTTTAATAAAAATTTCTGAAAATGAAATGCAATTTGAAAAGTTAAAAAGCGAACGGGTCCGACACTCGAGGCGAGTGAGCGGAGCAATTCAAAAAGTCGATGCGAGCCAAAAGGGTAGATATAAGAGCGCGGGGTCTTGGGTGATCTCTTTTTTACGATGCTCATTTTTATGAATCGCCAGGTCGCGAATCTTATTGTCCAGAGTTCATCCAAGATGTATGAAGGATCGATTGCTCTTCCGCTGAGGTAAGTACGAGAACGTCTTGAGCGGCTCGAATGAAAAAAGGTACGGGGGGGGGGGGGGCAAGAAGAAGACAAAGAAAGAGAGACACGAAACGCATCGAGGCAGGGAAGAGGCGGAATCTCGGCCGGGAGGTCGCAAAACGCCGAGGCAGCGCCGGAAAATCCCGGAAGATCTGGCACGGCTCGCGAGACATCGGACGTCGCCGAGTACAACTCAGCGCACCGGGCGAGAAAAGTTTGGATTAAAGTTTTTGCCGTGAGCGAGAAGTTAAGCGTCGTCACTCGAGAGCGCGGTGCCCGCGAGAGGATAGGGGATGGGTAGGAGCACGCGGGGTGCAGGGGGTGGAGGTCGAGGGGGAGTAAAAGAAAACGCGCGCGGCGCGTAGGGTTACATACGGAACTCGAATTCCAAAGTGGGGGATTTTGTCAAACTCGTGCGAGACGTTCTTTGCGCCGTTTTCAGTGCTGACGATTCATTATGAAGTTTCACGGTAATAGTCGACTCTGCCGCCGCGGCGCCTGTCTCCTCGCTCGCCGGCTGTCTTTTAGTCTCGTTCTCTGTCTCTCTCTCCCTCTCTTGGCGAACTAATAAAACTGATTTGGAAAGCTTTTTTCCGACATAGCGAACTTGATAAGAATTTCGCTATTTCTGAGTACTATTTCGACTGAAGTAAATATACATATATATTTAATTTAATTAATGTTTTGGCTACGAGTTTGATGGCTGACGAATTATTTTTTACTATTGCATCACCTCAAATGGAGAAAAGTTCGTTTAAAAAAAAGGCCAATTTTAATTTGTCATTTTTAAAATACCTGGGTAAAGTAAACTCATTCAAAACCTTGTAAACTCTGGGACAACATACGACGAATGATACCTCAAATTTATCAGGTTTTGAAAGAGTTTACTTTTCTCTGGTGCTTTAAAAATGGCAAAATAAAATTAATATTTTTTGAAATGTATTCTTCTTCTTTAGAGACGACGATTTAAATCGTAGTATTAAAGTTTATTAAAAGTTACATCGAAGTTTAAATTGAAAAATACTTGAAAAGTGTTTTCAACAAATTTTCTGCACAAATATTTCACAAAATTGAGTTAAGTGAATTATCTCTACATTTTATTAACAGCAATCTGTATATAAACAATAAATAAATTGAATTATATTATCCAATCCTACGTTATATTTTATAAAATGAAAAAATATACGTTTAGGAAAAGAATAAACAGTTATCCCATTAATCAATTAATATTTTGATTCTTCCAAATCACATAAATTTTATTGGCGTTTTTTACCGCCAATTTTGAGCTACGCAAGTAGCGAGCAATGTATAACTCTCAATTCGCGCTGTCCAACTATTCTTCCTTCCATGTAACGCACATACCTCTTAATCAACCGATAAAAAGAAAAAAGTCAGCTCCCTACAATCCGAGTTGTAAAAAAATGAAAAAAAAGCCAGAAAAATGGAGGTTCGCTAGAGGGACGAGATGAAAAAGAGTATATAGTGGCAAGGGGTAGAGCGGAAAATCGCGACTTCAGCCGGTCGCAGCGGCGAACAACTTTAATCAATCTGGGGGGGAAAAAAGGCGATAAAAACAAAGAGGAGCCGCGGCGCGTATAAAGCGCCGGGTCCGGCTGTTCACCCATTGCATATTTATATCACTTGGGCATCATTTGAATTCGATGCCCCTCCGACGGAGTGGCGCGCGCGGAGCTTCACGGGGTTCCCGGGGCCGAAATCCAGCGAGGAGGGCCGCGGGATTTTCACCGCGACAGGAATTTCGCGCGTGCTCTGCGACTAATGACGGGCTCCTTCGTAGCTCCGCGGGCTCTTAAAGAGAGCTAGCGATTTTATGCGAGCTCGCGACGACTGCGCCCCTCGCTATAGCTATACGCGCGCGCCAAGGGCGACCGAGGGTGAGTGGAGGGTGGGGGAAGGGGGGGGGGAGGGGCGAGGAGCGAGCCGCCGGCAGTAAATAGCATTAGCAAGTCAACTAGCGTTTCGCCTCTCCGGGTACTTACTTCTTGAGATTCGAGTTAATTTATACAAGTGGCGCGGCTGTAATGCAGTTATGCAGTTACGACGTTACGCCTGGAGTTTTAGTTTCGGCGAGTCCGCCCCCATCCCCGGACTCACTCTTCGCGCCCTCTGTGCCTTTCCTCGCCGAAGGCGCGACGAGCTACCAGATGGGGAAAGAAGAGGGCCTGGAGGTGGCCGAAATGGGATTGATAACGGGGAGAGTCGCGGATGACAATGACGTCGTGGAAAGGAGGAAGCTCTTATTCTGGAATCCGAGTCCGTGTGGGTCTATAGCGAGGTGAAGCTTTTGAGCGAAAGCTCCGTTACGTCCTCCTGACTATAGTATCGATATTTATTATACTGATCGCTCGACCTCAATTAAAGACAGGTCTTAATGAGCTTGCTCGAAAGGGTCTGGGATGGACGGTGCATGGGGTCATTGACCGTTTTTCATAGAGTTCGGGGAAGTCGTAAATTTTTCAGTAAATGTAAATAATATTAGTTATTCGAATTTTTACTGTATTTTAATAAATTTAAGTTGAACAACTGTTGTAATTGCAAAATTATGACTTTAACGTCTTTCGTTATATTCCAATTAAGTATCTGTTCTTTTCTTATTAATTTGAATTTGCTGGTTCTTCGCCCTTTTCTTTGCTCTCTTGTTTATTTGCATTTACAAGCGAGGTTAGCAATTCAGCCTCTCGAGTACTTGCTCATTTAAACGACACCATAATGAAGGGAATATTCAGAGACAAAGAATTAAATAGGCTTTCAGACCTCGAGCACAGTTTACTCATAAAATAAGCAGTGATTTGTTGCGGCTTAAAAAATATACCAAGTGTACTTTTTTTTCTGGCTTTTTAACTTATTAATTTTTTCGAATTGATGTGCAAATGCTATTATTTAATAATCTGTAATCTGTGCTAATTATTCGTGAAATATCGATACTGATTGATTGAATATATTTTAGCACGAAAGTAAAAAATGCAACAGTACTAAAAAGATCATAAAAAATTTTAAATAGGCCAGAAGTGCCCTTTTTCCGGCCAGTCAATAATTTTTTTTTTTCGATAAAACAATATATATCATGTAACAAAAACTATTCTGAGCACCAAATCTAAGTGAATTTTTCCACATTGGATGGTTCTAGTTCGAGTTAAGTTCAAGTCTCATTTTTCACCCTTGGTAAACGCAATATTCTATAAATTTATAATTATAGAAATCTGTGATTCCTTTACATAGATTGAAATAAAATAAATTCTATATTCGCTAATTACTACTACTATAAATGTCACTAAAATTACAATATGGATAATCCTTCTTATGTGCATTTTATATTAATTGTATAGCTAATTGCTTCTTATGATTCTCTTTCATGACGTGCATTAATTTGATAACGAAGCAAAGATCATATTTAATTTTTAAAAATAAACTGCATATTATGCAGGTAAAATAAAAGTTTTATTTATACAGAGCTTAAATATCGTTCTCGATATTACGGGCTTAAAATAAGTGGCAAACTAATAAGAGGCGGAAAAAAGAAAATCGCACAGCCGACCGTTATAACGCAGACTCACCTCTTCAACTTTCGCATGCTAAGAAGCACTCAGAAAGATCGCCCGGAATAGCACCATCGCGATTTCTCCGGCGGTAGCCCAACAATTTTCAAAACAAGACCGGCAGAACAAAAGGAGCAATCGCGAAGAGCGAACCGACTCGGTTAGCTGTGCTCGCCTCCCGCCTAATATGTGCACGAATGCGAAAAAGCCGTGAGCCCCGGCGGTGCACACGACTCAACCGAGAGGTTCGACTTCGGCGCGGGCGCCCTGCAAGAAAAGCAAAAAGATAAACCTCGCGGTGCGGCTGCCGCAAGCTCCGCAGGCGCATTGTTCCCCTCCTCGCCCTCCCCCTACACCCATTATGCTCGCTGCGCAGCTCCGGCCGGTTATTAAGGCTCGCGCTCCTTACCCAAATACGCACCCCGCGCGCTCCCCTTCATCTCGCGCGGATTTCTAGACGCGCGCCGAAAAAAAAGGCGAGCAACGGTGAAATTCTCCCCGCCGCGAGCGTTCGCTTGATTTCCCTCCTCGCGCGCTCTTTCTCTCTCTCTCTCTCTCTCCTTCGTTCTCCGGCCCTTTCGGCGCCCTCGTTCCTCGGTGCTTTTTATTTCGCAATCTCGCCGCAGTCACCGCCTATAGTCGAGTCTTTAAAAAAGTTTGTCGAACTTCGATTTTTTTTTCTTCCGCCCCCACCGCGGGCTAATTGATGGGCGGGCGCGCTGCAGAAGAGGCGCGCGAGACTTTTTTAACGACCGCGTCGATTAAATCCGCCGATACAGAATAATCGCGCTCGCGCCAAACGAGGAGAGCTGCAGGAAAAAAAAAAGGCAGTCGCTGGCTCGCGAGGGCCGGCCATTATTCCGCGACTTCGGCCGGGTACTCTTTGACGAGGGGGTGATTATTATTTGACTTTAATAACGATCGGCGGTCTTTTCCAGAATCTCGTTTAGCTCCTCTCGCGGTTCACTCTATTCCCATTGAAAAGTAAAGAGACGAAAAAAAAAGGAGGAGAGAGAAAACACCGACGAACTTCGTTGGGCGCGCTCGCCTCTTTTTTTTTTTTTTCGTCGGTAATTGGAGCGAGGAGACCGAGCGATTATTCGGGCGCGACGCTCGGCAGTGACCACTCCCGGCGGCGCGAAGTGCTAAGTGCGTTTCACCATTAATCCCTCGGACGATGCAGCGGATATATTCATCTCTCGGCGCGCTATTAAATCACGGCATTACAACGATTAACCCCAACTGAGGCTAAGTTATAGTTCCTCGCGAGTGCGTGTACGAACGGCTTCTTCGCCTTCCGTCGGGGCCGGCCTGATTTATAATCTATTATACGCCCTCGAACCCACCACCGAGCGTCCCGATCACAGTCCTCTTTTTTTTTTTTATTTATCCTGCTATTTTCCGGTGCAAGGGGTTAAAGGAGTCCGCGGGGGGCGGGGCGAGCGACAAAAGAATAACGAGGTCTGCTCTTCGTTTTATTCTATCTGCGGCAAACAAACAATCCAAAAAAGAAAAGGAGAAAAACCCTCGAAGCGCTAATGGCTGGACGTGATTGTGTAGTCCGGCGCGCGGGGCGGGAGCTTCGCCGGCCATTCGTTATTTCGCGAGAGGCTCTCGTTCTCCTCCGCAAGTAAGGGTCGTTCAGGTGGCGCGTGGTATAACGGCTGACCGGTGGTTTACGGAATTAGGGAAAGCGAGGGGATAGGGTGAAGGGGGAGCTCCACGCGCGCGCGCGCGCGCCTGGATTTCTCCGTCTGCCTCGCCTCCCCGGGGCTCCCTCCAATTTCCTCCCTGGCGACGGCCGCGCGTCCGCGTCTCATGAGTTACAATATTGTATGTGGGGAAATTCGCGCGGTAATGCACTCGGGCACCTCGCGCGACCGTATATAAATCGTTTATTTACGGCCCTGGCTGGCGGGGGGCGGGACGGGCGCAAGCTCAGTCGTTGAAAACGCCAGGAAATTCAATTTCGGGTTAATTAAGCCGTAATAGTTCGTTAGCTCGTTTTGGGGCCAAGGCTTCCGGAGGTGTTTAGGTGCGCGCGCGCGCGCTCGAGCAGAGGGGCTAGGAATTTTCAATGCGACCCATTGAGAGCGCGAGCCGAGTGCCGCGAGCCGCGACTGTTGGTTTGACGAATGGACTAACGATGCCGCGACGGGAGTACGCGGAATAATAAACTTTGCGGGTGCATACAGTGCATTCCTCTCTTTTGAAATAATTGATTATTTATTTATTTATTTTGCGCAGTTTGCGTATGGGGAGTTTGAAATGATATTTAAGTGATTTTTTCCTTAAAATATAATTTTTCTTTATTTATTCGCTACTGAAATGGAATAACATTTTGCTGATCTGATGACGTTGTTTTTTTATCCTAATCTATAATAATAAATAAAGCTCCATTTTCAAGATCATTTTACAATGAAACTCGTTTTTTGATATTGTAAGTTATGTCTAAATTATTGAGTTAAGATTTTGAAGAAAAAAAAAACGAAATTTTAGTTTTATTTAAATGTTAAAACGTGCAATTAAATAATGCAGGAAAATTGGAAAATCGATAATGAAGATTTTGATAGCTACGGGTCACCTTTATATTTTCCAAAATAACATGTCTATAAACGAATAATATTTTCTGTTGGCTTCGATCATTGGCCGCAAATTTATTCACCTTGAAAAACAATTTTATGCCACAGTCAATATCGACTATATTAATTACCTTTATAACTTTTTTATTAACATTTTTACATAAAACCTTTATATACGCGGGTAGCCTGTATAATAAGAGCCTATTCACTTTAAGCTAATGTCTTTCCCACACAGCTGATTTTAACGACCAATTAAAAAAAGTTTAAATTAATTTTTGAATACAAAAGCCCGCGGTTGATTGACTTTTGAGACAATTCTATTAACATTTAATACAATTATACGTAGAAAATGTAATAACGAGAAGGTTTCTATAAGCACATGAAATTTTTACAAGAAAATCTTTATTTATTTATTTATTCATTATACGGGTATAAACCCTTTTTACAGTAAAAATACAATTTATAATTTATAAACGCAAATAAATTTTTGATACAAAAATTATAGTTAATTAATAAATGACAGTGAACGACCTAATTGAATTTTTGAACATTCCAACGTTATCAACGCTTGCAATATTCACTGGAACCAATTTCCAAATTCTTTTAAACTTATTTACAGTGGAATACAGAACTTTGTTCCTGTAAGGTGCGAAAATTCCTCTAATCATAATTATTATAAGCTTTCTATATTCGAATAGATCTAATAACCAAATAATTGTACAGAGATTTTTTATAAAAATTACAAAGTTTCGCCACTCATTTAAGATTCAGATAAAAATTGCAGTAATTTTCCCGTAAAAATTTTCAGTCTTAGCAAAACCCTCCCACAATTTTGTTTCTTTCACGTAATTTTCAGGGGAAAATTCTCTCAGTGTGAAATAAAATTAATGCTCGAAGTACATATCGACAAGTTACCCTTCTCCCATTTTCCTCTGCCCGTCTCTTATTTCCAGTTTATTTCAGCTCACACCCAAACTCGCTCCTTCCTCGCTTGTTCAACCCGGTAATTGGAAGCTTAATGTGCGTCCCTTAGCGATTTCTTCGACGCTAATAATTCTCGCGTAAGGATAAATACGGCAGAATTTCGAAGAATCGTCCCAAATACACTCCCTTGCGTGTGCATGTCCACGCAGGCAGCCCCAGTTTATTTGTACAATATACTCGATGGAAAAAGAGTCAAATGACGAAATTGCTTTGCTTGCGGTCGATCGACCCACCGGCGTCCAATTTTCATCGATAAACCCCGCGTTTGACCGTCGGCCAAAATATCGCGCCTATTAAGCTGAGTTATTTTTTTCGTTTGCACGAAAAATTGCGCATCTCGGGGCAACGACGCCGAGGGGCAGTGGAACGTCGGCCTGGAGAATTACGAACGATTAGTTTGTTATTTCGTTATATATCCTATTATCGCGACAGTTTTTTTACTGCTTTTTTCCTTTATTTGCGGCATGACTTTGGAAGCGAGAGAAATCTTTATTCGGAAAAATAGAATATCTAGCGCAGTGTATTACGTAATTTATTTCGTTGTTAATTGGACATATTTGTATAATTGACATATGTAACGAAAAAAATTAATAACAGTACGTCACTGATGTCAAAATACGTGTAGATGATGTGTTTAGAGCTTTGTATTAGCAGAACCCATGTAGAAATTTATTTTTTTTTTTAGACAAATGAATAATTGCCTTTGATCAATGAAAAAATCAACATTTCACTTCATAGAAATAAACAAATGTAATATTAAATTCATAACATTAACAATTTCGTAATAAATACGTTTTCTCTAATAAGATATTGTTGTTCACATTAAAATGATCATGTTCCACAATTACAGTAATTGAATTTCAATTCATTTAAATGAATAATTTTACTCAATTATATGATATGTATTACTAATTTACAAATGTAGTTAATACTTTATAACAAAGATATTCGGTCGTTAATGCTATAAATTAAAATGTTTATTCTTTTATACTTTCTAATACTAACAAATTCTTAACAAAATTTGAATATCGCACATACAGTCTGCGCTTAAAGCTCCTTTCATTTCAGCTTCGTTACAAATGTATAGATTTTTAAGTCCTTCAATATAAGCGTATCGATTTTTCCGCTCCAGTATACAGAAGCTCGTGGAAGAAAAGCTGCACGACGCAAACGATTCTCCGGTCCACGAGTGTGATTCCGGAAGCTCATCGAACCAAGTTGTACAAACGTCCCGAGTGCAAATGGACCTTTTAAGGGTTGAAGTCCTTACCTCCCAGCAAAAGAGTGCAATAACGACGCGCAGAGCGACGAGAACAAGTCCCAACTTCCTTCTCGTCCAACTACTAGGAAAAAAAGAAGAAAGGTGCGTTTCCGCCTGACAGAGGCATGCACCGATGATTCCCAGCGTATAGAGCAGATCGAGGCGGCACGCACAAAACTGACTGAATGCGAGCTGCATCGATCTTCGCGACTAAGTCAAACGAATGGCCTTTTCAACGGAGCCATGAGCGAAGACACGAGCATCGCGTTAATTCTCCCGCGTGACAGGCCCTCGAAGGCATCACTCTCTTTTACAACCCGAGCTTGCGCGCGCGCGCGCATTAGCCGGGCATTATCGGCGAATCTCCGGCGTAGGCGCCCGGTGCATCATTCACTTTTTATCGGAAGAGGACGCGTGAAAGACGCGTCGCCCGTGGAGCTTGTCAGGCTGGAGCGTTTTGAATTTGCGCGAAGATTTATCAAAGCCCATCAACGGGAATTCGCGCGCGACTGCAAGCTCGCGCCGGAGTGGCACACGCGAGATCCCCACTCCGGCGGACGCGGGAATATTTTTATGACTCCCGTAAATCAGCCGTCTTCGCTCCCAGGTTGAATTACGAACGTCGTATCGACGGCAAAATGAATTTTTTTCTCCACCCAGCGCGTGCCTCCGCGCGCTCTCGATCCTCGTAAACGCGAGAAGGCGTTGTGCTGGCCGCTGACCGGCGAGTCTTGAAGAAACCACCGGCCTTATGAATGGATATTCATCTTGGCCAATGAATGACTTTCTACGCGCGCTTTTCTTCGTTCCTTATATTACAGACGAGGGGAAGGTTGTAGGTGCGGGGGCAGGAAATATTTCGAGTTGCAGCTGGGAGCTTTTATGCAACAAAATTAATTTTTCTCCACCTGGCGCGTGCCTCCGCGCGCTCTCGATCCTCGTAAATAAGAAAATGTCTTAGGCCGCTGACCAGTGCGTCTTAAAGGAATCACTGGCCCTGCGGATGGATATTCATCTCGACAAATGAACGACTCGTCGTCCCTGAAAGAATGTAAAAAGGAGGGGAAGTAGGGGGTAGTTTTGAGAGCAGTAAATATTTCGAGTTGCAGCTGTGAGCTTTGCAACGAGAGAGAAAGGGCAAAGGGCGAGGGCGAGAAGGAGGTACGCTCGGCCTGGATTATTAATCTCTCACGTATCTCGAATGCTTTATTTAGTGGGGAGCGAGGAAAATAGGACGAAAGCAGGGAAACACGCGAGCCTCGAGCGCTTCCAGTTTGTTGCGGGACTTTCGGGTGGAAGGGAAGGAGGGCGACGAAAGTGGCTCTGAAATCTCCGACTTTTTCCGAATGTGTTATTGTTGTTGTTTGTATTTAAAGGAGGAGGGAAAATATAGTGGGAGGATCGCGATCACGCGATAACGGCATAGATACGCGAGCTTGCGCGATGAAGAGTGGGGGAGGGTGATGTACGTATGGCAAAAGTCTAGTCTGATTTCTTGTTTGCTCCTCCTCTTATTCTACCCCGAGCTCTTGATATCAGCGCTTGTATCGCTGAAAGTTTTTTCAGATAAAAATAATTTATTTTCACCTGGGGACCGATGTGGTTTTTATACTTAAATTGCGGCGGTTTCTCCCGTCGAAAGCCCGGATAGCTGTGAAAACCGGCAAAGGTGGGGACCATTCATTAGGATTTTATGAATGCGTGACAAAGAAATAATGTTGTTTTACGAGCTTTTTATGTGCGATATATATGAACCTTAAAGGCTAATAATGATAAAGATTTAGGGAGACTTGGAATGCGTTATTCTAATATTTACTGCCACTTAAAATACTTCCTTAGAAGCGTACATTTTTTTATCGTCTCTAACGATATTAGCTTTATTATTTACAAATAAATGAATTTTCCACCGCTGATCCTAATTAATCTTTTCTTACGCTTGTTACAGCCAATAGCAAAAGTTCGGCAATCAACAAAAATGTTAAAACTCATTTGCGCCGAGAGACGTGATGAAGAAGACGCCAAAAGAATTCGGCCGAAGCATCAGCTCGTTCGCTAATTGTTTTTCACCGTGGATTCATTATCTGCACATCGTTAGCCGGGGCCCGCGCCCTCGTTTCTCCCCTCCGTTATCCCCGCGCGAAAGAAGCAATTCGGCGTCTTTGATCGCGCGCGCACCGCCCGGGACAAAAATTAAGCCCCGGCTTTCTTCTGGCAGCGCCGTTAGCCACGAGGGCAATTTCGACGGCTATGCCTTATCGGTGAATCTACCAAGATTTCCGCGCGTGTCCGATTCCATTTTCGCCTCGGCCGAGGCTCGAGCCTCGAGCGCGATATGAGCTTATATGGTGCCTCGCATGCGACCACAGTGGTGTGACTCGGAGTGATCGCGATCGTACGTTTTAACTTTATGGAGTTTTGTTGTATAGATTTTAGAAGGAGGTGCTTGTTTACAATGACCAAAATCTTCTGAATAAATATTTATTGTGAATAAATATTTAGAAAGGTCGTAGCTGGAGATCAGAGATGCGTATATGACAATTATTATCTATTTATGCGAAAATGTACGTAAAAAAAAACATTTCTGTAAAAATTTAAATTGATTTTTAAATTAGTAAGTGCATTAAATTTTACTGCCTTAAAACAAATGTTTTTGATATTTACTTTAGACAAACTTGCATTAACAGATCATTCATTCTAATAAAATGTATATGAATATTTTAAGTTATAATTATTCAAACGTAAATTCACATTCTAATTTCACATGTTTAAATAATAAGATTTTTATGACAATTAAACGAGGAAATCATAATCATAGAAATTTAGTGCACGTATGAAACCTTATTTTAAATTTCATACTACATTCTGTGCTATAAATTCAATTAAAAGACTCATTGAGCGACATTAAAAATTAACATTATTTTTAATGCCATTAACACTTTTTGCACCATATATTTATTCAAATAACCAAAAATAAAATAATAATATTTATTATTTATATGTATTATTACGCGGATATTTGTATACAAAATAAAGAATAATTCTGCAAAATTTGCAATTTTAAATAGTACATGAAGTAACATGCAACAGAATAACTAAAATTGATGAATTCGGCAAACTATATTTTTGCAGCCTAATGCACTTACAGTAATTTCGCTAAGAAATTTCTGACCCCGTGCCGTAGAGGCCACGTGGGTTTATCGCAAAATCACACGGCTGAGCGGTCTTCTATCAAGTCGCTAATTTAATGGCATCCAAACTCGTTCACAGAATATTAATGCCACGCAATTTTACACTCTGTGATTAATGAAGCGACGATAGGAATCAAACGTCGCTAACTACGCCGAAATTTATTGCAGCTCTAAAAGCATCCAATTTTGTAAAACACGAATTAAACGCACCTCGCGAGACTATCCCAAATAGTCCCACCCCCCAAATTAGCCAATCTGAATCATAAGCTGCCATTTCAAAGTTGTCAATGGACCAATTTTTTCAAAAACAAAAATCCATCCAATTTTGTAAAACACGAATTAAACGCCCCTCGCGAGACTATCCCAAATAGTCCCACCCCCCAAATTAGTTAATCTAAATCATAAACTGCCATTTCAAAGTTGTCAATGGACCAATTTTTTCAAAAACAAAAATCCATTGCACTGCACATCCGAGGCAATTAATAACAGCACTGCCGCGAGGCGAGGCACGAAAAGCCTCTCCACGACTCATCGAAAGTATCGCCCCTCGCTGTCTCTTAACCTAATTAGGGGGGGAAGCGAAGGGGTGGGCTCGCATCGAGCAGTCATCGACCGATCGCAGCAGCTCGCTGTATCGCCGGGGCGAAAGAGGTGCTCCGCATAATGGAGGCACTGCGGCGGAGGGCGCGCGCACCGCGAAAGAGAGAAATCTGCCGCGCGCGGAATGTCACCGTCGCGTACGGCTGCTAATGCTCTTCTCGGCCCCTCCCCCGCGGCTCGTGGGATCATCTCGATTATGCCGCGCGCGCAACCCAACGGATCGCGGCAGCGCGCGAACTCATTGAATGCGCGCCCTTTTCAAGAGCGCCAGACAAAAGACAATCGGTTTTGCGCCGCGAACCCGCGGGAGACGTACTTTAGCTCCATTCGCGTCTCGCTCTATCTCTCTCTCTCCTTCTCTCTTCTCTGGCTTTGACGAGGCTCTTATTATTCTGCCGGCGCGCTATTATAATTAAGCTAATGGGGCCTGGCCGAGATATTTTTAAGAAATTAAAGGGAGCTACTCAGTTTTTACAGGCGCGCCACGGTATACACGTGTGCCGGTATTAAAACATCATTAGTAAATGAGCGACTTGAGCGCGGCTTTTGCCATGCTCGGAGCTGGAGATGCTCGCTAATTGTGATCTTTTCTAGTCTCCGCTTTTTATTTGCAACGTGCGCCTCTATCTCTTTTTTATGTCATATTTCTGAAGGCCGCTTTTAACGTTAAGATTTTGTGGTGTCATTTGTAAAGTTGATAGTTAAGTGATGATTTCTGAAGGCCGCATACACTGAGAGAAACTTTCTCTCTCCGTGAAAATGACGTGAGAAAACGGTAACTATAAAAGCACTGGAAATGTTTACCGGAAAATCGCTATAATTTTTACCTGAATCTCGAATGATTGCCGAAGTTTTATAAATTTTCCAAGAAAAGCTCTACAATCTTACAAAATCAGTTTTACAATGTTACAAGAAAAACTCTACAATGTTACAAGAAAAGCTCTACAATCTTACAAGAAAAGCTCTACAATCTTACAAGAAAAGCTCTACAATCTTACAAGAAAAGCTCTCCGTAATTTTTAAGAAAAACCTCTATAATTTTTATAGAGCTTTTCTCGTAAAAAATTACAAAGCTTCGATAACTGCAAAAATTTTAGAAAATATTTGTATGACTTTTGCCGCTAACATTTTCCAGTGCTTGCAAACCGTCCTGCCATTACGATTTTTAATTTTTACGAAGAGCTTCATCATAATTTTAACAAGTAAATTCTCTCAGTGTACATACTGAAGAAGAATTTGCGAGATGACCTGAAAAGATGATAATTCCGTAAACTTCGATCTTTTTATCAGTTTGACAACGCCAAGGAGCTTTTGAATTATGGAAGTATAGGCAGGCCGCGCTTTTCGAGCCGCTCTCGCATGAAGAATGCAGAAAGAGGAGCCAAGTGCAGGCGCACATATTTACGCGCGCACGCGATGATTAAACATCGCGAGCGCAGCCATCAGTGCGGCTCCAACGTAGCGAGGGGCATGAAAAAGCGCTGAGTGCGTGGAGAGGAAAATCTCGCGTGCGTCTCGAAATAATTAATTTAGACAAAAAAAGGCGCAGTCGGCATCGTGAAAAGCTCATTTAAGAGTCGCAAAAAGCGGGGTCGCGCTGGAAAAGCCTCGCCGCCAGAGGAGAAGAAGAGCGCACCCGGCAGCAGAAAAAAGCTCAGAGACGGATGGTCGTAGGGAGGAGGGGGGTGAAGGCGGAGGTTTGTGGGGCCCGCTTTTTTCAGTCACCCTTTTCCTCGGTAGCCCGGCCGCGTCGTTAAATATTGCTAAATGAATAATTTATCAACGGGGGACGAGATCGCGCAGCGGCAGCGATTTCGCGCTCCGCGATATTTCATCACCGGCACTCGCGCGCCCTTTCAAGTCGCCTGGCGCGCTAAAGCGAATTAGCAGAGGGGCATTAATAGGAGGGAAAAAAAAGGAGGGCCGGGCTGAACGAGGGGGTGCGAGGGACGGGATGATAGAGGGACTCGAAAATTTTTTACCTCGTCGGCCGAATGCAGCTCGCGCAGGCTCGCGCACTGGAAGACATTAGCGCTTGACACCTGTAGCCTTTGCTAATGTTGAATATTTTTTTTATGCGGAAATGGATAAAAATAAAAAATTGTACGAGACCCTGGGTGGCTAATTTTTTTTTTACGGGATTAGCAGACGGCTGTTTCAGCGTCTGTAAATAAAGAAATGAAATGAAATGATCAAGCGCGTGTCAATTTTTATGAGACGTTTCCGTAATGCTCGGCTGCAATTTGCCGCAAGTGCACTCTTCGCTCTTCTCTCATTTTTTTTTTTTCATGCTCCCACTGGCACGGTGAAATTTTATACGTTATTCGTTATCGTCGTTATCACGTAGCACAATTAATTAACGTCATAAGCAGCCATGAAGCAGACGTCGACGAAGGCGATGTGGCGTAAGGTATTACTTTCTTTGCGCCCGTGCAAAGTCGCGCTCATACGTGTTGACGATAATTAATTCGTTTTGCCAAAAGATAGCTCCACTTGAATGCTATAAATCACTGGAGAAATTAAAGTCAGCTTTAAATTCATCGTCAGAAAGAGAAGAGCTTACTCGGTTATTACTCTCACTTTTTTTATAATGAAGTCAGATTTTAATGGATCCTTTCAGATTAATTATTTTTATTCTGCACATATTTTATTAATACTTCTGTTTAATCAAATTAATGTTAATGTAAATATCAAACTTTATTTCGAAAAAAATATTTATAATTAATAATAAATTTTCGGTAACGTAAATTGGGATTGAATTATTGTCTTACCGTATCCCGGCCGTATCTACTTAAAGTAATGTTTCGCCTTTAAAATCCATTATGTTTATATTAAGTATAACTAAAAAGGAGAAACAAAAGAAAAGTATTCAGTAAGTATTTACAAAAAGTTTCATTACACAGGAATCCAAAAATCTTTCTGTTACTGAAACGTAACTAGATCTTTCTATTTTTTAAATGGCGTGAATCCATGTCTCATGGATCATATTGCTAAAATAATATTATATTATTTTTTTATGAGTAAAAAATTTGAAAATCGAGTGATTAGTCCACTACTCCAGTAAATACGGTAGCGTTCGTAGCCATTTGAAAATTACTTTTAATTTACAAAAGTGAATGGATAATCATTCATATAAAATATACATGAAATTAATGTCTTTTCAAGAAAGTATACAGATTCTTAGTTAAGAAATCAATTAATTCAATTAAACACACTTGGGTAGTAAATTAATGAAAAAAGGTTTCTTTATTTAATAATTTAAATTATTTATCTAAATAAATGCAGAAAATGCCACATGTGAAAAACGACAAAATTAAGTATTTATAATTTAATTAGAGTTATTGAATCAACTCATCAATTTTTATCGTGTTAACTGGCTCTTACCTTTAAGCTTATACTTCGTTCACGCGTATACAAGCGTCTGGAAACGGTAACAAATAAATCTCATTAAGCAGCAAATGTTAGATTGAATTTATCTCGGTACCATAACAGCAGTTCCCGCCCTTGAGGCTGTGCGAGAAACGCCGAATACAGATATCGGTGATTTAATGGTTTTAGCATCTCAAAGGCTACAAACTATGTGCGTGCCTCTCCCGAGAGACGCCGCCCGAAGAAAGTATACTGAGCCCGTCGAGTGTAAAGCAAAATGCTTTTCGAGCAGTAAACCCGCTCCTGGAGGCTTATTGCGGAACCACTTGACGACTTAATCGCAGGCAAATGTATACTGCCGCGGCGGAGTTTGCAGCCCGGCGTTTCAATTAAAACCTTGCCTAGGATATCATCTCAATGTTGTCGATGTAAATGGCAAATTGCCATAGTTGGTTCTTGTAAAGTGGCTTATGGCAAATTAAAGGATCTCTCTGGAATAAAGAATTGCTATATATTATTTCCGATTCTATTCGAGCTTGGTATTATTCGATTATTTTTGCTTTATCATATTTAATTTCGATTTGATTCGATGTTAGTAATTTAGGTCAGTTTGCATGTAGGACTCGATCTTCAAATTATTATTTATGTACGTTTATAAAAGTCACGAGTCTGACTTGTGCCTTCTAATAATAATGGAATAATAATTACTGAAATGATTAAAATAGTATAACCCAAGTATAAGTAAACAATAAAGTAGTGCACCGTAAATTAATTGACGCTGTATATTTATTAAATGCTATTAACAATATAATTGAAAACATTCGAGAATGTCTGAGAATATCTTTATTACGCATAATTAACTTATATCCATTGAAAACTAGTATTGGATATAAAAAAACTCATGAATTCGCGTAGATTCAAAAAAATTACTTTCATCGTGAAAATAAAAATTGTTCGTATACCATCAGAAAAAGTGAAACTTCTTATGCCAATATAGTCGCTAGAATTTGAAAAAAAAATGCGTAAATAAAAATGTTTCCGTGTACTCCCGCGAATGATTCGACACCCGAATTAGCGCAGCGTCGTCATCCTTTTAGACGCGCAGTCCGAGAATCCCGCTAATGCGAAAAGCCGGAAGAAAAGCCATTACGCCGGAGTATAAGTGACATGACGCTTATAATGAAGCGTCGTAAATTAATGCGGCGCGCGCGAGCCCTACTCGGCCTCCGGCCTCGTAATGCGCATTGTTCGGGCCAGCCCGGGCTTTTACGCGCCCCCTTCTCCGGTTAATCTCGCGCGAGTCCTCGCCGTGGCATTAACTCCGGAGGAGTCTCGGGCCGCGGCGCCACTCTCCCTCGAAGAGCCGAGAAAATCCGATGGAAAAAAGGACCCAAGCGTCGGACTGCTCGCGCTCTTGTATGCAAATATTTAATTAAAGCGCGGTCCGTTGTATACGGAGGTGTCGGTGGATGCATATTGCGCGCGAGAGAGAAGCAGAGAGGGACAGAGAGTAAAAGAGAGGGAGAGAGGCAGGGGACGCGTGCAAGTACAGTAGGTGGATTCGACGGCTGAGGAGATGCGCGGGATGTTGGGAACCGAGGAGGCCAGTGTAAATAGATGATTATGCATGAGCCACGAAGCGTTTCGCCTTGATTTGTGCAAGGAAAAAATACATTCTAGGATATATATATTTTTTTTAATTTATTCTTCTTGTGCGATTTGCCGATGACCTAGTTTATCGGAGTGAATTAGCATGAGGTTGGATAAACGTGAAAGATTTGCACTTTTCAAGACTATATTTTTGTTGTTTTTACATTTATATTGTTTACCTATGGTCACTTTCAATGTTATGTTTTTTGCGATATAATTATTTTCAAGTATTATTTTTTTTATAAAGAATATGATGATACCACGTGACTGTGAATTTTACAAACCGGGTGTAAATTAATTTAAATAATACTAATTATTTATAAACAATATTTCCACAGCATGTTATTTTTTGTATTATTAAATATTATAATAAAAAATATATATTCTATTCTAACTTATAATACTAATAAGTAAGGCTTGCTGGCTGATTTTATCTTAAAAGCGTTTTTTCATACCGCAAATATGTTATTGAAAGATTGATATAATTTTAATGTTTTTCTAGTTTAGAAAAATAAATTTTTTCCTTAGCTTTTTATCTAAAGTCAACTTCTGTCTACAACAATTTCAAATCTGAATGCGAGACGCGTATCAGCTTTCTCTATACGTGAGCCTAGGATGTGCGACGGCAGCAACGCTCGACCAGTTAGGACAAAAATATTGTAAAAATAACGGTGCAACTATTCACCAAGCGTGTTCTGAATTTTAATAACATACAAGGCATACAATTAAAGCATTATGTGGTACCGAAATAATTTTTAATCCTATTTAAAAGCATTAATATTGCATGAGAACATTTTTGTCTTGCCGTACCCTGTCTGTATCTACTTACCCAACGATTATAATAACAAATGAATACTCCGATTATTTCAATATAAATTAACATTTTATTTCGGGTAACGCTAATTTTTATCTATTAACTAATCTATTTATCTATTAATTAAATGAGGACTGAATCCGATGTCTTACCATACCCGTCTGTATCTACTTACGCAATGCCTCGCATTTAAAGTCTATCATTTTCACGTTGAGTAGTAGAAAAAAAGAATAAAATGTTAGCTGCTCTTGGAAAATTACGAGGATAATGAACATTGAATCACATCAAAGTATTTAATAATTCAAAAGGTCCAAAAATGCTTTGTACCCCTGAAAAGTTCATTCAAAATCTCATTATCCAAGCCAAAGTCCGCGCGGCGCCGTTCAATTCGCATTTCATCCCATTTCCGCGGGGACATTTTTTTCCCGCTCCCTTCTGCAAACATAATAATCCATTTTTATCGGTCATACAGTGAATCACCCGCGGGGGTATACGGCGTCCCGATTTTTCGCGTCTCCCCGCGACCGCACAGGCGAGCGCGGCGCTTGGGCGGAAAGAGGCACCGGAGTTATTAAAGCAATTTCGCCGGGGCAACTTCGGACCGCGCGCCGACCGAAAAGATGTTAATGCCGGGCCAGCTGTGCGGATTTTCGAATCCGGAAGATAAGTTCGGTTTAATTTGGAGAACGAGCAGGGGGTGGCGATATGCAGCGCGCGCCGGCAACAGCGGTGTCGGGTCATTTTATATGCATTTTAATTAATTCCATGCTCCAAGGCAGTGAGTAACAGCATCGCTCCCAATTTCCCTGCCTCCCGCTGGCCGCAGCGTGGCCCCGCATGCATATACGCCCGAACCTCCCTCCCTCTCTCTCTCTCTCTCTCTCTCTCTCTCTCTTTCCTCTTCCTCCTCCTGCTTTACGGCGTATCGTCCGCCACCGCCACCGCTGCTTTACGGCGTATCGTCCAATCTCCGCGACTATGCACACCCGCCCTCCCGCCCTCCCCCCACACGCGCACACAACCCCCTCAGATGCATTAGCACACGGATGCGCAGCACACTGGCCCAGGTGTGTGCACTCGTGAAAGTAAAGAGAAAGAGGGGGGGAGTCGGAAGGAGAATGGCACTCTTTACACTTCCTCCTCTTAGTTCGCTCCTGGCAACCTACCCCTCCACCCCCTGCCTCACCCTCTCCCCGGAGCCTCACACATGCTTGGGCGCGGCCGTTTGTGGTCTCTACGTCTGTTTTGTCGCTGCAGCACGGGCGCCGCTCCTCTGATTTACACTCGAGCTTTTAACTGCGCGCCTGCACCGAGCGACCCGCGAGCCTTCCGAGGCGAGCCGGTCTACTGTCAGCTTTCTCGCTCTTGCTCGCTCTCTCTCTCTCTCTCTCTCTCTCTCTTTCGCTTTTGCCGACGCTATCCGTGTGAATACTGCCGCGGCGCACGTCACCGCGACTCTCTCCGGCGTCGACCATCGCGACCCTGAATGGACACCGCAGGATGGAAGGATTATGAGGTTATTGACGCGCGTAACGCACCCCTGGCACCGTGTACATTGTTGCTGCGCTCTTCCGCTCCTGGCCTGGCGGCGTGGCGTCAAAGAGGAGATCGACCCCCGGGCTTTTCAGGAGCCGTCTCGTTGTTCTGCACGTACGAGGACTACGAGGTGCTCGTCGTCAGTCGAGTTATTAAACGAGTTTATCTGGCTATGGTTTGCGAGTAAAATGGAATTATTAAAAATTTTTTCTAAGTATAGCCGATACTGAAGTAAATAAATTTTGAAACGTTGCAGTTTTAGAACCCTGCTTATGTATCAGATTAAGTATGCATAAAATAAAGACATTTTACTGTAGATAAATGTTAAGTTTTTTAATGCAGACGATGATTAAGTGAAATTGGTGCAGTTGTTAGTTAAATATAATTTGTTTAAAAAGAAAAAAAAATTATTTCAAGTTATAACAGATATTGCCGACAAATTTAATGGAATAAAAATAAAGATGCAATCGTCGAGTATAGTGGTTACTAGGATATTAGATCAATGAATTCAGCAATTATTTAAGAAAACATTAATTGAATTTTGATTTAAGATAGAGTTTATTTAGTTAGGGGTTTATATTATATTTTTGTATTGGGCTGCATAGCCCGTTTATCAAACAAATTAATATAATTCAGGCCAACAAGATATCTCTAAATAAAAAAATTCAATAGATTGAAGATAAAGATATACACATCGAGGAATGGTTAGTTCACGAGCTCAACGAGCTTTTAACGTGTAACGAGTGAATTCGAGCGAATCGCGGACTGATAGCGCCGGGCCAATTACACTCGATGGATATACAATTCCGCGACGAGAGGCTGGTCGGACTAGAATGCCCGACGAAACTCTAAGGGTAGATTACCCAGTTCGCCGGACTTATCAGGAAAATTTGCCGGGCGTTGTTTCGAAAATTAAACCTGCGGGTTATGAAGATAACAGAGAGTCTGCGCGACGATTAACTATGTGATTATATTCGTAGCAGTGGTCCAAAGTACCTCAAGCAAGTACAAATTTTAGGTGTTGATGTATGGCGTACCGGAAAATTTGGCCGAATCACTTTTATTTCTATTTTATACGATTTTACGCAACGATAAATAACTATTTTCTTTTAAAGTTCATTTTCTTCGGTACTTAATACGCGTTTGGTCTTGCGAGGTAATTCAATTTTACGAGCTACAATAATTGAAGTAACGGATTATCCCAACATCGTTTTAAACTATTGAATTATTTATAAAATAATTAAAATTTATTTGTAGCTTTGTAAAGCTCTATAAAAAGCATGCTGTAAAAGTAAGTATTTCTATTTTCATTTCGTAAAACAAATTATTGAAGTAAATAGCGGAATGATAATTATCATACATTAATTAAAGCAGGTTGTAATTAAATCGTTTATCATGTTATGCGTAATTGTATTTTTTATCGATATCAATACCATTACTGTACTAAACTACGTTATTCACGACGTATACGAAATTAAAAATAATATCTGCAGAAAAAGTGCAGTAAAAAAAGGTAAGTAAAAATAATTCTAAAAATTATTTAGAACATGTAAGTTCATTTTCATAGGCAGGGTTGTTGCCCACTCCATTCTCATCATCATCCACATTCCTTACTTATAAAACAATATTTAACTTAGGGAAGAGTGAGATATAATTAGTCAGGTAGAATGTTGACTAAGTGAGATATAATAAGGCACCAATTATCTTAAACTTAATCTGTAGCTTACGAACATATTTCGTATTTAGAGCATTGCAAATTTAGTTTACACTATCTGATGGCCCACATTTAATCTCATGATCCCTCCTCTCTCTTAGAAATCTGTTCAGTCTAATGTATATAAAGAGAAATCTATACAAGTAGATTTTTCAAGTTATCATTGCCATTTAGTCATAGACTGCCTTATAAATTTTACTACGTACTATTGTAATTTTTCTTATAAATACTACGAATATTTTTACAAAACTGACAAAATTACGGCGATTCTTCGCAAAATTTACTAGTGAACTTCTCTCCGAAAATTTTAAGCACAAAAGTTACATAAAATGTGAGAAGAACTATAAGCTTTTCGTTCTTTTGTAGTATGCACACTATACGTGCACTGTTTTCGTATATAAATAAGGAATTAAGATCCCGCTATAATAAAAAGCAAATAATTCCTAATCGATAATATGCCCGGCAAATAATTAAATCAGCGCGGCTATCAGGCGAACGCAAACTCTAAAGTTCGATGGGTATTTACAAGAGCGAAGCGGGCAACGGTTATTGCAAATGATATTAATCGAAGCAGCCTGTAGCTTATCGATCGCGAAGCGCGAACAGGACATCGTCGCGTCTACGGGCCTCCGGCGTGCTGCACCTTTTTCCGACCATCCTTCTTTCCACCTTTAATTTTATTCCTCCCGAGACGCTGCGACGATCGTTCGTTTCCTTAGCGACGAGCGCGACAGCCGGTGCCCCGGCTGCTGGAGGCCGCCTTAGCCGTCGTCGCTGCACGCGCGGTTTTCTGCGAAGCCCTGAGATAAGGCAATTAATAACATTTCAACGCGACCTCTATTCATCTTCTTTTTCGCGAAATGGCAGCTTGCGGCGCTTGATCTCGTTTTCCCCCTTCACTTTTATTTTTTGCTATCTCTCTCTCTCTCTCTCTCTCTCTCTCTCTCTCTCTCTCTCTCTTTCTCTTCGTCTCTCTTCATTTTTCAAGTATTGCCTGATATCTGCCTAAAAATTCTTGAAGCTTCACTGATAATAATCCGAGTAAATCCTTGAAATTTGCTTGCGCTGTATTTATTAAGACAAAGGAATCTGAAAGAGTTTTAAAGTTATCGGCTTCATCGGATATAATATAAAACATTTATGTTCTTTTTGAGGTATGAGGGATAAAACACACACTTAATTTTTTGCCAGGTGCATGGGATAAGGTTACGAGGTACAGGTATGGAAAAACATTAACTATTAATTTAAAAGCCGGATAAGTCACCACTGCAAGAGACAGAGACTAATGATATAAGGAACGATACGCGGGAAATGGATGATCGACGAAGCTACTCCCAAGTGCTTAACGGTTGCGTTATTATATTTTATATTTTCTCTTCTGATGTGCTAACATAAATCTGTGTTTTACTTAAAGTGTAATATGATAGTGCCTGAAAAGTCTCTTTGTTAATCTCTTGTTCTCTTACGTTCTAGATTTTTGTCTTTTGTGTGCGATCATCGTTTTAGTCTCCAATTTATCATTATAATATCCTGCTTTTTTGTTGAACAAATTGTCATTAACACACTTTATAAAGAAAAAGCCCTTTTTACTTTAAACGTAATAGAATACTGTCAATTGTGTTTCTACATCTCACACTATTTTTTGGAGTAAGATCATGTAGAAATAGAGTCTGCCATCTTCTGCTGATTCCGATTGAGTCTGGCGAGAGGTAAATATGCATAAACCCCTCCAATAATTACTATAGAAAAACCAAAAATAAATTTAGAATTCACGCTCATTATCAGTATTCGTGTCCATCTCATTAATTAATTGACCACATTAGCGAGGCAATCTCGATCGGGAAACGCGACAAAGCACGGAGCAAAGGGAATCCGGAGACTCAGAAAGCGCGTCCATTTGGCTTAATGAAGAGCGGACAACGGACGGAATGTCTGATGCCGCATTTCCATCGTCGTGTCGGGTACACCCACGCCCACATTCGCACTCAAACGCGCCCAGGAGTGAGCTCGCGGCGACACTGTTGACATCCGTTTGCGAAGACGGTGCTCGCTCCATTGATTATCTCGTTTCGCTCCTTCTGTCGACGCGCGGCTTTCGCACCAATTCATCGTTTCGTCGCTCTTTGAAAGCTGATCTTCGCGAGAATAACGCGTGAGCGATTTGGAGGACCCTTTAATGCCATGGCAGCTCCAGCTTTTTTCGTGCGGACAAGCGATTATTGCCAGGCAACTTTCCCGAGGCGAACCAGACGCTCTATTTAGAAACCGATGGCAAAGAACACGCCTGTAATTTTCAAATGCCCCGGTGGAGTGGACCACCGTCGAGTTTGACCGTACTAGTTTATTTGTTCCGCCGACGAGCGAAAGCTGGAAATAGCTACAATTTGATGAAGCAAATAAAAGATTATATAACTCAAACTAATTGTACTTACTTTATGTTGATGCATTTGTAAGATATCTCCTTTTCAAAGATAAAAGGATCAGCGGATGCCGCATCGAACTGCCTCTCAGCTCGTCATAAAGTCAACCGCATATTATAAGTGGGACGCTGTGAGACATATACAACCAACTGCCAAGGGACATCTTCGTATTCAGCGCGGACAAGAGAAGTCGGCGGTACGGACGAAGGGAGCCATCGATTCGCCTGTTGTCTCTATTTTACTTTTAGTAATTTTAATTTGTATCAAAGCCACTTTTTTTGTGTTTTGCAAAAGTCGTGCGAAATCGTGATTATGTCTAACGAGTGAATGCGAGTAAAATAATGTATAATTGTATGTATAGAACAGTAGCTTCAATTTAAAATTTTAGTTTATATTCTTATTTAATTATACTAAATATAATAAAAAGAAAAGTAAAAGAAAGATGAACATTCCGCGAGCGTATTTAGTGCGTATAATTCAACAGGGCGTTATGAACCCCCTATTTTACTCTTTACATGTAAATATTAAAATTTTACAACGTTATAGTTAGTTATAATTACGTATAAACTGATTTGCACAATAAAAATACATGGTTAATTCAGTTACACTATAATTTCTGTTGCGTTATCTGAACTCCATTCATCTTGATTACGGTTAATCTAATTTGAATACAGCTCTCTCATAAATAAACTTCTGCAATTATATTTTAAATTTCTAACAGAAAAGTAAATTAAAATCAGCGATGCGAATTGATCTGAAGCGCTATCAATATCTCCGGTAGTATGACTCGAAGTTGTTTTCGCTAAGGCACTTAGGCGCGAGCGGCAAGTCTCGGATTAAAATAAGGCTCTGGAGAAAAAGGCAAAGGAGAGGGGACAGGGGTACTAATAAAAGAAGTCGAAGGTAAATCCCGACTTATTATCTGGGCGTTATGTCGCTCTCGAGCCTTTCGGTGAGGATTTTATTTCAAGACGCAGCGGCGACTGGAAAGGATTTCGCTCGTCGCGCGCCTACCGGCCTCCTCGAGTTGACGAGGCGGCAGTCGAGGAGCCCGGAGAGGGTATTTTTCATAAGAACCGGAAACGAGGCGTTCGCTACGAGGCGCATCTCATGGCTGCCGGGGTCCAGCTCAGCAGAGTGCGATTGGAAATAATAAGGAGGCGGGCGGCCGCCGCTCCGAGTAGACCGACGGAGAAGTGGATATACCTCGTTTGAAATGTATAGCTTCCTGCGTCGTCGATAATATTTGCTATACTGAGCCGCGAGCTGTTTTCCGTACGACACTTTTGTACGCGGAAAAATTGAATCGCGTTCAAAGCATCGAGATCGAAAGCAAGAAATTGCACAAATAGAATGAATTTGCGACACATCCAAAATAAAGAAAAGTGAAAGATAGAAATTTAAATTAAATTATTTCTAATTTAATTTTAATAAATAAAGATAAGAGTTTAGAAGCAATAATTTACTTGCAAAATAATGCTTTGTTTAATCTTAAAAAAAAAAACAATATTTTTCAATGCATAACGCTTCGTTACTCAAAAAAGAATTAATCAATGGGTTAATGCATTTAAAAAGTATTTATCGACTTATTAATACTTTTTAAAAGCATTAATCCATTGATTAATTCTTTTTTTGAGTATAAACGAACTTCTGGACTCAGAGAAAAATGGTATATTTGAAATTCCAGTAACCCAAAGAAAACTTGCATGGCATTAAATCAAAACTTTTTTCATCACAACTATACGAAGTAAAAGAATTTTTAAAGTTTATTTTATTATTTCACAACACGTAATTCGATGAAAAAGGAGTAAAAAAATAGACGTTTTAATTTAATACTGAGTGAGCTTGACTCTAAAAGAAAACTTGTGTATAAATTCATTACTCAATTACTTTCTAAAGACGGGGAGGAAATTTACGTAATTCGCGACAGGACGATCGAGTTAATTTGAATTTAATTTAGTCGTTTCAATTAAAGGATAACGCAGTGTCCAGCGCTTCAAAGTAGTCGTTATTATTCTCCACGAAATTATCCATTCTGTTTCATCCTCTTCAAAATGACAAGATTAGAAATAAAGCGTAATAACGTCTCTTCCTCTTCGAATCAAATTACTTAAAAAAAAAAGAGAAAGAAACCCTAATGCAAATCTATTTCTCGACGTCTTACTTTCCGTTTTAACGTTGATAACGCGGCGCCTTAATCAAGAAAGGGGCAAATAAGGAGGACGCGGGTTTCCTTTCCAGAATCATAAAACTCAAGAATACCGACGTGTCATCAAGATGATGAGAGGGAAGAAGCCCCGGCTCCCTGACAATTCCTCGATTACTTCGGGGAAGACGAGGCGGCCAAAAAGAGGCCAATCAATGAGATTACGCAAAGCGTCAACGGAACCGTAACTCTTGCAGATTCGCAGGAAAGCTCAGGCCAACGACGTAAGGATAGCGGGTGGTGAAAACAAGGCCGAGGATAAGCGAAAGAGGCGAACGAAACACGAGTACGGCGGGGGTGGAGGAAAGGAGCGGTGAAGAAGCCACCGAGTGAAATTGCAGTAACGCTTTATCGCCCGAGGCTCCGGGGGTTGGGGTGTTGCTGCATAGCCTTCAACTTTTTAAATTTACGGAGAAGCATTTTACCTCGGAGCCTCCACAGTCACCTCGAGCCGCTCGTCGCTTCTTCCTTTGTCATATTTGTTTAACGCGGACGCGTACACTTACCGTGTTTTCCTCGCGGAAGAATTTTACGCGGTCATTATTTGTTCTTTTCAATTTTTCAAGCGAAAATTGGAGGGAAACACTTTCAGGCATTTTTATATTGTTGTGGCTCGCCGTTGAACCGTAATAATTGATTTAATACGCAGCGAAGTATGCTTTCAGTTGAAATGATAAATAGGGCAACGAACTCGATTATTGAGTACCTCAGGCGTGCACATGGCTTCAATGTTTTGCTGAATTAAATGTTGTTTTTTATTTTTTTCCTTTTTTTTTCTTTTTTTTGCTGTAATTGCTTAAACGCGGCAATAATTTAATTACAGTCTTAGAAGATCTGCTCTTTTTGGTATCGTTAAATGAGCTAATGACTCTTATTTTAGAAATGAAAGTATAGATAAATATATTATAAAGAAACATATAAAATGCTCTTAAATCATTCAAGTTGAATTAAATTTCAGAATTATTTCATTAGAAAAAATAATAAAAGAATGTAACAAAATTTTTCTAAAACCCATAATGCGAAGACTAAGTTCACTTCCCAAAATGTTGAGATTTCAGGATCAAATGTAGGTAGAGTATATTTAAAAATCAGTATCATTTCAATGAAGTTGAACATCTTAATTAACCTGGTAAAATATTTGTATGCAAATTGAAATATATTGATAGGTTCTCCTATGTATTAATTGCTTGCGATTTTCTCATCTTTAAATTTTAATTAAAAAATGTATTTTTAAAATAAAAAAAAAAATAAATAAAAAAAAAGAAATGTAGTGAATCTTGTAGTTATAATAACAATAAACAATTTTTATAGACTTTTTAGATTATTATTTTAATATTACCATTATCAGCCATTAGGATTAATAGACAAAAATGTTGTAATCATTACTATCTAAACGCGACGGTACCTACAAAAAATTCCGAAGAATTCGAGAATCAATAATTAATTGAAAGAGTACAAAGCAACTTTTGAAAATTCGAAACCACCAGCGAGCAGAGAAATATTGAACTGTTCATGACTGCAGTTTCGTTTTACGATTCAAAAACCGTTTTGTATTCTCTCTTCTCTCCCCCTTTCTATTGCAGCACTGTTTTTTGAAAATATTCCGATAGTTCATCCGCATTGGGCAGATTGATCGTATACTAGGATTATTTAAATTGCCCGCGACGTTCTCTCCCCGGTGAGTTGCAGATTTGCATACCTATATCCTCCCGCCTCTCGAAATATCTCAAAATAAAAGAGAGAAGAAAATGATCATCGCTCGCAGCGCTGGGAAGGCACGCGGATACTGTGCGATGCAGGATAATGCGCTCTCGAAAGTAGCCCGTGTACTTTGATCGTTGTATAGTGCGAAGTTTAGAGCTCGGTGCATTTCTGAAATACTGCGGAATTTTCTTTGTGTATAAATACTTATTCTCAAATTCGTTTTACGATCGCCGTAATGTACGCGCTCTCATAAGCCATATACAAATTCAACTGAGATATTTCCTTAAGGGATTTTCCTTGTATATATACGCAAGCGTGATATTCCATTAAAAAAGAGATTTCTTTTTTAAATAGCATATTTTAATTTTTCAAATTGCTTTGAAATTTAAAAAAACAGAATTAAAATCGAGGAATACCGAGCTCAAGTTTAAAGAAATAAAAGCAGTAATTACTGCCTTTTGAGGCACTCCGATTTTACTGGACTGTGAAACTCGTATATTTACAAAGCTCGAAAGTTCAGCAACGCCCCATCTATTGTTTTTCCGGCAAAAGGTCATCGAGTCAAGTCGCCTCCTCCGCGGCAGATAATTTCTTTGTACAGCGTCGTCGTGAATCTCCGTGTCATCGTGCCTTATAGAAGGTTAACGCGTCGTCTGCGCTTACATCGGAGCTTGCGCACGCCCGCGCGATTCAAAGTGAGTAAAAAAAAAAAAGAGCCGCGGGCGGAAAAAGGCAAGTGTTGGCGCTTTTTCGCTACTGACAAAAAAAGAATAATCACGGCGCTGAATCGACGTTGATTAATGGCATTCCGCCCATTATATATAAGTAGTTACGCCGCTCGGCTCCGGCGCCTCTGCATCATTTATGCATGTAGCAGACTTGGGTATCTTAGATGCGCGATTTTTCTCACGTCGCTTTATACCCGCGAGAGCGAGTCTTTCATTTAGGCCTACTGATAACTTATTTAAGCGGAAGGTCGCTTTAACTATAAAAGGATATAACTTTAGTCGAGCCATCTTTTACATTTTTTTTGGAATGCATGAAAAAGATATAAGCAGTATACAAACTAATGGATCGAATATAGTTTTAAGATAATTTTGAATTTAATATTTTTATACTGATTCTGGAATTATAAAAGGCAGAAGTTTAATGCGGGTATAGCAAAAGGCAAGGAAAACTGTCTAAATTCAGATAGTATTTCGTTCATCCCTTAGACATGAATCTTATGAAAAAAAAGTCAGGGAAATGTTAGATTAACAGATAAAAAGGCATCCCTGGGTAATAACCCACTCTAATTTCCACTCGTGAGAATAAAATAATATTATTAACATGATAACATAATTACGTAGGTCACGTAAGTGTGAAGTAACAACATTATTTTAATAGCGACCAATACTTTGGCCATTGAGCGCGTAAATGGAATCACCCCGAAATTGCAATAAACTAATTAATTAATATTCTCGATTATAATAACACAATAGATCCACTAATGAAGCACGAAGCGCGAGCTTTTACAGTTTTCTACTCATTGTCCATAATCCATTTAATCTCTTTAAATAGCCCGCGGTTAATAGCCTTTAACGATGTTCGAAATTGGAAGAACCTTCATTTAGGCTATTTGAAATTTACGGCACTCATCGTGCTTATTTTGCAAAGGATCATAAACTGAATTATATAGAGCAGCCCTACTCGCATCCACGCTCTACCGATCTGTCGCTCGCGTTATTATTATTCCATAGTAATCGTGAAACAGACGTATGCGATCGACTTAATGCGATCGATCGATATATGGAGATTGAGCGGACCGTGCATGCGGGAAAGCCGGTTTATCGACGAAATTTAATCAGGTAAAAGCTTTGCTTGCTTGCTTTTACGACGCGTGTTTCTTTTATCGGCAGGTTATTGTTTTCCGTGGTATTCATAAATGTATGATAGCCGAAATCCCTTTACATAGATTACAATCGACACAAAGTGACCGATTTCGTTGGAAAAATAAGAAAAATTGCCATTGCCGTCGGACCACTGCTGAGTGCAGCTCTACTCTGCGTGCATATAATGTCGATGACCCCCGCGAAACTTCATCGCACTATACGTAGGATGTTTTTCTATGCTCGTGAAGTGTACTTCTTTTATTTAAAATTTTCTAGCGTGGTAATGTAAGAGGAGATTTTCAAACTTATTTACATTGCGAAACTTGTAAACCTCGAAGCTAACGTTCGTTCTACGAATCTTCCGCCATAAAACTTCATTAAAAACTTCAAACTTTGATAAATGCCCACCTCGTCATCCGAAGTCAAAAGAAAGCTCTTGTTACATTCAACTTCCTGTAAACTTCATTCTCTCTACGATCTACCCGCATTTGATTTTAATTACCGCGATTTCCTTTAAAAAAAAAGGCTGCCAATGTATTGCCTCTTATATAATTTATTACTTAAATTGTATTAGACGATTGTTTTTAAATTAAAAATTAACAATTCGAGAATCCTCTCTTAAAAAAAGGATGGCAGGATGTTGTGAAGTATTTTAAAACGCGATTTGATTGGCGCATGGGCATATCTGATTAAATGGTGCTAAATTTAAAACTTTATCCTCAAAGATACGACGTAAAAAAATTTGGACGCGCGAAGCGCGTTGAAGTTTGCTAGTGTAAGAAAATCGTGAGAAGTAGTAAATTGATCTTGTTGAAATTTCGATTTTTATTAAAATATCTCTAGAAATTTATTGTTGTATATTAATCTCACTGTTCCTTTGGATATCACCTTTATAAAAAATTTGAATTTCTAAGAATATCGAATAGTTGATCGTGTATTAATGGAAATGTGACAAAGGTTCTAAATTAATAGACATTGTAAAAATAGTCAATTACAATTCCGAATAATTCGAAACAAATGTCCATCTACTTATCTTAATACATTTATTATCACTCCCCGCTCTAGACAGGAGTAAAAGCTCAATACAAAAATAAAAATTCTGATCAAAAGACCACGAGTACCTGGCGACACCTCGTTCCTTATCCCGTGGTAGCGTTTAGACGCGCGTTAACCCAGGCATCATTGCCAGAAAACTTTGCAGATCCGCCGACGCTCATTGCGCTTATGACTTTCATTTATAGCGGGTGACGAGAGAGAGAAAGAGAGGCCGGGAAAAGGGATGCAAGTATTCGCTATAAGTCGCGGTAGCTAATGAGATTCGCGATAATTTGCCCGGCTCCAGCCGAGAGACAGAGAGAATGAGCTGCGGAGGTGCAACTTCGCCTGGGGCCTGGCTCTGTTGTGCGCTAAAATTACCCCCTGCCCTCCCACTCCCGGTTGAGAGACGCGCCTCTAACCCCGCACGTACTCCCGCAGACGCTTTCTCTTTCTCCCGCGGTGCTTGCCGTCCGTCCGTGTAGCATATACGCGAGACGGTGGATTCACGGTGGCAGGGGGTGCGAACTTGAGCGGGCGCGCGCCTCGCCGGCTTGTCTCTCCTGCCCACGCTAGGGCCAAAGTTTTAAGTGCGAAAATTTCACCCCTTTCACTTTTCGCCCCGCGAGAACTGGCGTATTGCACTTCGCCACGGCTTGCTTCTTCCTGCATCGTTAAACGCGCGCCACCCACCCTCCTCCCCCTGCACTTTGTCGGGCGTACGTAATAACTCGTTGTAAATCATGTGCCTTTTTCACGCGAGAATGCTGCCAAGTTTTTAAATGGGTTAATCGATTACATCATTATGTTTAATTTCAGTTTCTGTGTGTAAAAAGGTGCGCTAATATTTTACGTACGGTAGTAATTAATTGATAGTGGACAGTGAATTTGAGAAGACTTATAGAACAAATAACTAAAAGAGAAAACGTTGATTGCATTTAAAAGAAACTTCATCAATCGATTTTAATATTTAGCAGGGTCTGAACGTTCCACGTATCCGAGCAAAAACAGGTGATACATCAATTATTCAGCCTAATTACCTGAATTCTTTGCCAATTGAAAACAAAAAAAGAATAAATAAACCGTTGTTTCTTTCGCCCAAATTAATCCAAAAATAAAAATGAAAGAAAAATTATGCAAATGTTTAATTAAGCATCCAGGATGAAATACGTTTTCTCAGAAAGATAAATACTTGATAAAAGAAATTCAAATTGGAATAATTCTAACAATTCTGAAAGAAGAAGGAAGTCTCTAATAAAAGACAAAGGATAAAAATGTCGATGCTCCTGTAAGTACAGGCTAACTTCTGCGGCCTACACGCTGAATAAATAATAACAAAGGAGGAACAAAAGAGTGAGAGAAAAAATGAAAGGGCAAGCGCGGAAAGTTCCCTCATTTCGGACACCCATAAACCGCTTCCGTATGCAGAGCAGGGCATTGTCGAAATCCAGGCCACTCGAACTCGCGGGCAACGCGAATCCCTCATCCCTTTCGCGCATCCCGCGCCGTGGGCGAGTTTGGCCATTACGCTCACTCGCACCAGCGATTCGTCATTTTTCTTTCTGTCTCCCTCCAGCCACGCGCGCGCGGCTCGCGCTTTCAGACGGTATGCGGATAATTGTTCGCGGTTAGGCGAACAACAAGCACGTCAAATGCCGGACGAGTTGCGCATTCGTTAAGCGGGCATTTAGCTTTTATGAAAAACAACGCCGGCGAACGCGAAAACAAAACGAAACGTCGACGACGAGACGAAATAAAATGCCCGGCGCGACGCCCGGTAGGAGGGGCAGGTGCAGGGTGAAAAGAGCGAAAAAGCACGCGCGGAGAAGTGGTTGCGCGCCGCCTGCTGCTCTCCCGCGCGCTAGCGGCTATATATACGGCCGCGCGAGAGGCAGTGGCCGAGTCAGTTTTCAGGATTTATGCGAGGCACAATGCCTGGGATTTTTATCCGTGTCGCTGGCCTGCTTTTTACCCATTTATATTTAGCTTTGCCGAAAAATTTCGTAAGCGGCCATTTGTCATGTAGGCCGCGCCGCGGCTTTCCTCGAAATTTCGAGATTCCGCGCGGGATAAATAAACGCGCGCTCGAGCGCATCCTGGCTTTGTCTCCGGGAACTTTCGGAGGGTGGACAAAAAAAGCGCGGATTATTTGAAGAATGGGGCGCCCCCGAGGAGGGAGAGAGGATTCGCGGCCGGTCCTCGTTGCCTTCGTTTTTTTTTTTTTTTGTTTTTTTTTTTTTCATCCGCGGAGCGCGGCTCGTGGTTTCTCATTGTCAATCACAGGCCGGCGAGGCGCTTCTCCGGTGCGCGGGACGCGTGTGCGCGACGCGGAAGCCTCGTAAATATCCGACGCCCGAGAGATTCCGCCGCGGTTCCGGACGCTGGCTGACGCGACGCGCGGCATATTCCGCCCGATGGAGTACTTTCCGCCGGTGGCACTGCGGCTGCTCCCGCAAGCCCGTGCCACACCTTAATGCACGCGCGCGCGCGCGTCCCGTTTCTCTGCACACTCCGGCTCGTTCGCCTCTGCGCTCCGGTCCCCACGACTAAAGAGCGAGAGAGAGAGAGGCTTCCTTGTTGCTGCAGTGCACTCGCGTATTAGGATAATGCACCGGCTGCTTTGTTACTTTTTTTTTTTAACTTTTTCCAGGCTTCGACGTGCAGCAAGCCGGATGGAAGCAAGCTCTGTTAAATTTAAATTTTTTATTTTTTAGATTTTCTTTCTTTCTTTTTTTTTTTCTCTGACGGAACATGATTTGTCGTTCGGTTCATGTATGATAATATACTTGCGAGGTGATTCGTAGTTGCAATGTAAGCAGAAGAGATATTAAAAATAAGTATGTGATTGTCGTTTATATTTAGATATTTATTATTATTTTTTAAGAATGGCTGCATCTCGTTTCCGGATAAAAACGTCATATCTCGGAATGAACTTTTTTCGGGACGATTTTAAATTTCCAGGCATTTATTCGACTTTTTCCGCTTTCTTGTTCTTAAAATCAGCCAAGCCCTTTGGTACATTTTGATTTTCAATAGAGAATAGGGGGTTTTTGGTTACGTTAAATTCGAATTTAATGAAATAAAATTTCATTCCGAGATAGGATCTTTTCAGTCGGAAACGAGAAAGGACCTTTCTTCAGCCGCAAACGAAATAGAACCTTCTTCCGCGCGATCGTCGATTTATTTCATCTCTCTGTTCATTGGACGGGCTTAATAGTCCTTGGTAAAGAATTAAACATGAAAAGTAAGTAAAATGAAAAAAATTTGTTTAGAAAGACACTGCGGAAAAGAAAAAAATCACAGTCCCAAAAAAAGGAGTAGTACCGTACACTAGAATCGCGTTTTCTGCTGAAAACGACTTTTTCAAAGTCGATTGATTAGGAAATATAGAATAAACTTTCGATTAAGAATTGTTGGGAAAAAATTGTATTGTGCAAACTATTTTAATTTCTGTTCAATCGAAAAGAAAGGTGCATAGTGCTGCAGCTCATCAGTGTTAAAGATAAGTTTGTTAATGACGCTTTCCCGTTAAATCTTATACACTAAGCAATTGGCGAGGAAATTTAGTAAGTTTTCACTCGACATAGTGCTTCTCACTACAACACTTCGGATTTTTCCACTCCAAATCGATCAGTCTAAAGTAACGAAATAGAACAATTAACGTGATTCCAGGCAAACGGCATTTCTCGCCGAAAATAACCCATCGTCAGAAGGGTGGTGGGGGTCGGCATGGTGCGCTCACGGAACGAGCGCATCGAATCGAATTAATTCCCCGAAACTCGTTTGGCATCGATATTGTCTTGAAGCTCTCCCGCGCTGCGAGTTGCCGGGCTGGCGGCGGCGCCCGCGCGCTTTCTCGAAACTCGATAATTACAATGTTGTTGGAGTGCACTCACACAGTGTCTCTTAATTAAATCACGGAGCCCTCGCCCCGGGAGTCCCGCCGCCGGCGGCTGAGAGCGCGACGCGCAGAGCAAGTGTATGACAGAGCGTCAGCGCGCCGAGCACCTGAGGTTTTGCGATTGCGCGCAAGCCCCGGGCCCACCCCCGCGGGCGGGCGCACACAACAACGGGGGCCACCTAATCTTGGAGGAGTTCGCCGACACCCTCCACCTTTTAGCCCCGCGAGGCAGGCGTCGGAGCACGGCGCGCCCCTCGAATAGCCATCCACTCTTGCCGTGTGCCGTTATATTCGATTGTTTAGACTCAGCCGCTCTTCGGCGTGCCACGACCAGGAGGCATCCGCCGGTAAATTCATGCTCGTTAGTCGCGTACGCGCCGGGAATTAAATTGACGACGTGAATACGACGCGACGATGAGGCTTTCGCGCTTCAACAATGATCCTCTTTCGATCGTAATTATAAGGGCTTCGGGGGTAGGCCTCTTCGATCTTTGGCTTCCTCGTTTTCAAGTTCACTCCGCTGCTCTTTATGTTTTTTTTCTAAATTTGTTGCTAAACCTGTTTATCAGTCGTACACTGAGAGAAATGTTTTAGTAAAAGTCTAAAAAAATTACTAAACTGCTTGAGAAAGTAGTCACAGACTAACATTTCGAAAGAAATTACTAAAATTTTCAGTAAAATTTGCCATAGATATTAGTAAAAATTACTAAAGTTACTATACTGTCTGGCAAAATTGACTATGTTTTTGGCAAATTTTACTGAAAAGTTTAGTTCGGTAATTTTTACTGAACGACTTTTAATTTTTACTATAACATTTTTCTCAGTGTATGATATTTTTATATGGCTCCTATGTTCTTTACGTAAACTATCTTCTGGGTCAAAATAAATAACTTTATAATGCATTTTATTCGAAGATTCTATTTAAAATTGTGTATAATGAAAATGTACGGAATTTATACAGAATTATATATTATTTGAATAAGTAGATTTATAAAAGCTTGTCTATAAATACTTTTATAACGTTATTGAATGTCTGCAAGATATTTGCATAAAACATGCGACAGCGCTTTTTCATTAATTTAAAGCTGAAACGTGCAAAATTTAATAGATTTTTTATTTTGGCTTCGAGTAGATAGAGTCAACTGTAAATATAGCTCTGTCAGGTGGAGAGCGAAGACTCGCAGAGTCATGTTAAATTTTAGACAATTTCGCGAGAGTTACCGGCTGAAGGGGTGTAATCCTATTATTAGAGTGAGAGATACAGAACTAGCAATCGAGGTACTTCTCCTAGCTTACCGCATTAAGCTCAGGACTATGGTCTATGTTGCGCTTTATGTTACGATGACAAGAGATGAGAGCCGAGGCAAAAGAGAAGGCTCCATTTGAGATTCTCTCATGGAACTTCGCTGGTGATGACCGATAGCTTCTCATTACTGACGGAGTATGGATTTATGCGGGGATCAAAGTTGTGTATCAAATAAACGAATTTGTGTCTAACAAGAGTTAAATTTTAATTTCTTAAAGAGAAGACCTTGAAGTCCTAAATTTCGGTAAATTATAATATTGTTAAAATTCTAAATTCAGAAAAATGTGCTTTTACAAAATGCATGTTATGGTATATAACTATAAAATTATTCTCAAACGGGTACATGTACAATGTGTTGAAATGTTGCATAAAGCATTTTGTTAATTGAGTTGCAGTCTTTCTTTTCTTTTTCTGTATATTAGTTGTCTTTAAATAGAGAATAGATATATTCTAGTTAAAAAGTTTGTTGACATACTACTTTAATAGAAAATAGAGAAGAATGCAAGTTTGCTTAGAGTAACCGAGTTAGTTATTTGTCTTCATTTCCTTCCTTCTGTATGACACCGTCGTCAGCTTCACCCCTTTATTGTAGGATTCGCATATCAATCTTTATTAGTCTTACGATGTGTTGTAAACTTTGCCAGCGAAACTTCTGAAATTTTAGCGAGTGATTATTTCCTCGTTTATTATTCCTGACAACGAAAGTAAGTTTTACGTACATCTGATTTCTCAAGAATTATTGAATTATACTTTACATCTGCCTATTAATATTTCCTACTTCACTTTAAGATTTAATAATTCTGACGAATTTTAGTTAATTAAATTTGATTGTACTAAAAATTTCATTTCGAGTCTCACTAATAAATGAGAAAGGGCTCTTTTTGTGAAGAATATCTACAGTAGAACTGCGATCTAACAATCTTTTATGTTATTTAAATAAGAATATTTTATTGCTTCAGTATAATGCAAGAACAGTTTACTTTTATTTCGTTTTTATTCTCTCTTTCACGAGAAGCGTGTACACAAAGTGCAAGCTTCAAGAGCGTCATTGCAATTTATGATAATCCGAGTACTTGGAGCCTTTGCATCGAGCGCGCGCACCTCCTTGAAGCTTCAATTTTCTTCGTCATATAACAGGGTAATGACACCCTTAATCGAAACGTCGAAACTCATTCTTGGCATTATCCTAATACCCCGGTGCCTTCGTAATGAGGAGTAACTGCCATGGCGCGCACATTATTCATGAACTTTCAGCCGTCACTTTTTAAACAAAAGCAATTAAGAAATTTAAACCTGCTAATGTACACCGGAAAAATGGCGTTTTCTTACCCTTTCCATTTAAGAATTTTTAGCGAATTAGCACTGTTCTCGGCTGGAGTATTTCGCGCGGATGTCAAATAATATTCCACAAATCATCATTAATTAAAACACTTCGTTTCCTTATCCAAAGGGTCTCTTAAAATTCTTGAAAACTTCATCCAAGTTTGTATTGTTTTTCGCCTAAACCATCGTGGCTGCTTTATTGTACGACAGCCATCCAATTACAAAGTATCCAAGGGAGCTCCGCGAGAAATAGGAATGTTAAATGCAAGTGCTTATCCGTATACACATAGTAGCTAGCGGGGGTGGCAGGGGCACGCGCGTGTACCTACACTGCGCATAATTCGTAAGAAACTTCTAACAATATCCTTGTTCGCGGCCGGGAACTTCTCGGATGAGAGAAAGTAAGGAGCGCGGTGGGGGCGGGAAGGGGAGGGAGGAGGGTGCCAGAGGTCGCGGGGGGTTGTAGGGTATGGGTATGCGGAGCCAACAGGAAGTGAGAAGTTACGCGGCTGTTTCAGGGAGGAATAGGTAAGCGAGAGAGATAGAGCGAGATAAAGCGAGGAGAGAATTGTTGGCCTACAAAGTTCCTTTTACAGCCCAGACCCCGAAAGCCCGGCAGCGTTTTGAGTTCGGAAGCTGAATTTTAGTCAAATACTGGGCCGGTCACCGAAAGAATTCCTATAAATCCTCGAGAATTTTTTTTCCACCCCGCCCTTCTGCCTCCTTTCCTTTTCTCTTTTTTAAACGCAGCGCAAACTTCGGAAGCCTAAATGGTATTTTTTTTTCCTCTTGCCCCCCGAAGCCGAATAAAATAAACTTCTCGCGGCGACCACCGAGTATTATCTAATTTATCGTTTTTTGTTCGGTCGCCGGTGGGTGTGTATCGAGAAAAGGGGATGCCCACGGGATCTGGAATTTTTAAGTTGGACAGGTTCCCTGTGTAATTTATTTTATTGCTCGGGAGATAAAAGACGCGCACCCTCAAATAAATTCATACGATTAAAGTTTATTTCGCAACAAATGACATATTTTCGTACTTATTGTGAGATAAATTGCGCGTACATTTGTTGCTATCTTTTATATATTATTTTTTTCTTTTTTTTTTTAGTTTCATAGTTTTACGGGACATAAGTATGAACGGTCATTTTGACATCTATAATATCGAAGAAGGAAAATGATCAACCCTTTAGTGCTTTTTAAGAAAAAAAATTTGAAGTATATGTGAAACATACTTGTACATTGCTAAGTTAAATGGAAGTTTAATACACAAATAAAACACCCTAATTCTAACACTTTCTTTCTTAAATTTCCTTAATGGATACAACAATAGATTGTTATTGTTATCGATACGATAGATCGTATCGCGATTCATCTAAAGCCAAGTTGATCATTATCCAGCCACTTGCTGTTTTCGATGAAGTCCTAGTGTTGTTGGACCGCAACTTCCACCACCATAGTTTATCCAAGATATAGAGATTGCTAATTTAACGGAAATTTTTCAGAGTCGCGGACTTCTGTTTAGGAGGTAGACAGATTTTTTTTCTATTTGCTCGATAAATTACCAGAACGAAGAGGATCAATTAAAATAATTAATCGCATCAAATCCAGGATAACATATACACAGGCCTTGAGGTGATGGCGTATGCCTGCAAGACGCCCAGTTCTTTTACAGGCATGTTGAAAGTTTAATTGCAGTGAAGAAGTCTCAGAAGCTAACAGCCGGTGCGACAGAGAGAAGTACGAATATTACTAAGGAAGTGAAAGTTAAAGACATCAGGATCAGAGGCCTTTGCGTGGACTCCTGATTCTTAATAAGACCTATTTCCTTTACGGTATAACATACCATAGCTGGGAAGAGCTTGAGAAATTACGAAGCAGAGTGCTTCATAAGAAGTTGTATATTGCATTTCTGTATCACATTTCGCGGAGTTATTATGGTTTTAAGTCAGAATTTTTGAAAAATAGAAAAGTAAGAAATTGATAAGCATATACTCTACCATGAAAACGGGACTTAAAGATCTTCGTTTTATAACCGGGAGAGGAAAAGTGTAATGTGTCCCCAGAAAAGTGTTTAAAATGCAGAAAATTGTAAGAGGGTGAGATAAAGACGTATGGTGAGAAAAAATTTAGAAGATCCTGAAAATGTGCGAAGGAACGAAGGGAAATGGAAGTTTACCGAATGCCATTACCTCGAGTACTGTCAGTGCTGTCGGCCGCTAGTAGAGTTCTTCCCTCCCTTAAGTTTTTGCGAGATTGAAAGAATTTTATTCTCTGTAGGAATAGAAAACACCGACTAGTTGAGGTAGGGAACTTCCAAAGTTACTGCTCTACAGAATTATTAGTCTTTTAAGAAGTTTTAATAATCTTTTTTAATACTTCAGGCAAGAAAGTAATGATAAATGACGATCGACGTGTAAGGCTCTCCGGAAATAATTTTGGATGCTGATAAGAGGATAGGTAATGTTTAAAATTTTTAATATTTTCCGCTTCAATTTGAAATAAAATTTATCAAACCTTGTGCAGAGCAAGCTTGGAAAAAAAACTGATTGGAATACTTCTCATACTTTCTTATAAGTTAACGTCATGTTCGTCAAAACTTTACGTCATTATGAAATTCTTCGTGTTTTACTAAAAACTTGTGTTTCATGTCATTATGGGAAATTATCTCAGTTTCACAAAAATAAAAGTAGAAAATTTCAAACTTAAAAAAGTATTAATGAAGAAACTTAAGAATTTAAACATCAAGCACGGCCGCTCTCTTATTTTTCATCTTATTACATAGATGCAACGTGCAACAACTCATAAATATTAATAGGATAATTATTAAAACACTTCCAGTCACTTCTTTACTTAATCGCGATAATTTGTTTAAATTTACATTTGTTACTGTTCAAGAAATCCCACGAGGTAAATAAAAAAAAAAAGTATTTCCGCACTTTCAAGAAATAAACGACCAAAGTATCCAAGAAGATGAAGATAGTTACGATCAGGGAGTACCATTTCACAATTCGAATTAAAAGCAAATTATCACTCGCATTTATCAACGGCCCCTTTTGTGCTTCCTTCCTCTCCCTTCCAAAAGTATCATTGGATGAGCGGAGGTGGTGCGACTAGAGGGCGGATGTAAGGGCCCTTCTGCAAATTGCGACTCATAAACAAGCTTCGGCATTTATCGCGTCGGGGATGCTCCTGTTGTTGAAAGTGGAACGATGATGGTCGGCCAGCCCTCTCGATCGAGGCGCGGCACAGTGTCTCCCACAGCAGCTGCTCCATTACCAAAAGCGCAATAAACCGTGCGATCGTGCAGCCGTGAATCGGCTCTTGCAAACTTATTTGGATGAAGGGGGAGTGAATAGATCGTCTGGGAATTTTGGCGATAGTGAGGTTACTGACTGTTAATTATTCTCGATCGAGCTGACGAAACGTTCTTTTATAGTAATAGTTTGTCTATACCTTTTTGAAAGAGAATTTTCGATAATCCAATACTGCTATATCATTTTGTAAAATTTAATTCATTAACTCGAACCAAAAGAGTATCGCATTTACGGATCATCTGGATTTGCATGAAACTTTAAAAATAGTTTTTTCTATAGTAGCGAGTAATGAAACAAATCTGTCTTATTTTCATCCCGTGACGGTTTGTTCAGCAAATACAGCTAAAAATATTAGCATCGTTTGTACATAAATAATGCTAAAAATATCATAGGTATAGGTATACTTGCAATATTTATCTCTTTCTGATATATAATTTTAACGCTCTAATTGAAATAAGAATTAGCGCATGAAAGTAATTGCTTGCACTAATTAATATAATAACACGCTTTAAATCGCTATTATTCATGTTGTACATTTCATTTGCATAACGCGTTTCCATAAATTCGCTTAAACGAATAATGGCGTTTTGCCGGGGCTAACTCACCAACTGCGTCAATTAAATAAATTCATGTAACGCAAATAACGTCAATCTATCTCCGCAAAATGCGGCGAGCTTCAAAATTAAATTACGCACGTGAAAATGTTCCCGACCGTGGGCCGTTTGTTAACCATCCTGGTTAGCGCGTGCGCGAGAAAAAAAAAATAACGGCGCTTGCGACGGAAGCATCTGATTTAAATCAATTATATGCTAATTCAACGGGTTTCCCTAGCCCTGGAGCCTCCCCCAGGAGAAATAAATCTCGATAATATTTCGTACACAAGTGAGAGATTTTCCACGACGAGTTTTTTTTTCGCCGCCTTTCTGCGCGAATATTATGGCGCCGTATACGAAGGGACCCGGGGGTCGACGTGAAAAGGGGGAGGATGCGAGAGAATCGCTCCGCGGATATTGCTTGCGGGCCTTTCTCTGCATATCCGACCTTCAGCACCCCTCTCGAGGCAGAAGAGTGCGGCGTCGCATTATCTTCCCTCTTCGCCTTACTTTCCTCCTCCGACAATCTTGCCAACCGAGTAATAAATTCTCCGGGAGAGTCCGAGAGCCCTCCGGGCCTACGCCATTCGACGTCCTCGAAGACTGGCCCTTTATACGTCAACTTACAAGGAGAAGCGGCAAACAAGTAAGCCAGATTCGCCGGGATTCCGTGTATCTCGGCGGGGAAAAATCTTTGCGCCATCGAGGTATTTGAGTTCGGGTGCTCTTGATTAAATGGACCGTGTGCAGGCTCAAAAGGCCTTTTTTTTATTTTGCCGGACTGTGACGAATGGCGGAGATTACGCGTTATGATGTATACGAGTGCGGTGCTGACCGTGCGACAGGGGAACGGCTAATTTTGCATGATAATGGGATAACGTATTTTCGTACGGTAATCGCGCAATAAGTTGTACAATGGAAAACCGTGGGAGCCGATGGTCGTTTACAGAGAATCGAGGAGTATTTTTGTAATTTTTTTTTTCTTCACAAATCGAAGATTGACTTTATCCATGAACACGAGCGCGATAACGAAAATATCGTCTGTTTTCGGCACTGACAAATTTCGAGGAAATTGAAATTATTAGTATTATTTATGATGATTAATTAAAGCGCATTTCAGTAAAATATACCGAAGTATTTGTAGCCCAGCGGCATTTTCATTTAATTCCAATTCGGGCGAGAATCTGAAAATGCGCGCGCGCGCGCGCACGTCGCCGGCAACTGAGAACAAATGATTATTCCCTCCCAGCGTCCTCGAGGAATGCGTCACTTTAATTATCGGCATTAGCGCCGTCTTTTCAGCAGCGAACGTACGAGTTATAAAGTTACAATCGTACAGTGGGGAGAGCGCTGAAGGAGCCGCGGGAGAAGAAAAGAGCGAACGAGGGAGTAAGGAGACTCGTGAAGAGGTGGCAATCTATTACCGCTGCAAAGGGGCAAAAGGGCGCGAAGAGGAAACTAGGCACCGCGAGAGCGTGTCGCAAAGGGATTTAACAAAGGCCCCACTCGTCATAACTACCTCGACGCCCTCGTGAAATATTTCCAGCGAGTCTGCTAAATGTCTAACGCGAGTGGGTGTTGAACTCGATGCGGGCGTTCTGTCTTTAGATGGGGGAAGCATCGATAACAATCGGCTAATCTTCTCTTCTTTTATTGCTATATATGTATTTTATTTTTATTCAATGAAATTCGACGAAAGCTCAGTGAATTCAGATAACCGTTCAATAGGTCAATTCGTGCATTGATAATTAAAAATTTAATTTTGCATGTTTATATTCGAGGGCGATAAAATTCAGATTGACCTACTTTTGACGCTTAAATCCGTTCCTGGGACAGTTTATTAACTCTATTATATAAAAAGGAATGGGGGTAATAAAGAATTGTCTCGTGTGGGTCCACGTATTGATAGGAGCTCGTTAAATATAAAAAATGAAAACGCGCCGCGAGTACTTACTTATTAACCCGACGGTCGCTATAAAAAGTAAATTATAACGGTCCGATGCTTAATTCTCAAGTTGACACATTTACGTGGAAATGTCGTCTTAAATTAGAAGATCCGCGAGAGGCTAAATGCGACGGCATTCGTTTCCAAAAAGATATTGCGAACGCACTCGGGGGATAGAACGACGCCGCCAACGACACGCCGCCATCGTCCGAAACCGAATTTACATTCTACGGGCTTTGGGTGGCGGCCAAATTGGCTGCACCTGATTTCGATCGACATCCTGCCCCCTTGCTGCCCAGCCACCCCCCCCCCCTCGTCATTATGGTACTTTATACGGGAGCGGCAGAGCCGAGAGATCGCGCGGACTCGCTCTTCGCGCTCCCCCTTCAGCCAAGTTCGGAACGTTCGATTTTACGAGTAAAAGTTTCAACGACATCCGCAAATGACGGACCTGCGGCAAATGTTGACATTGAGATCTGTTTCCGGCTGCGAGCGCGTGTGTTCTGCCTCGATACGTGCCCTCAATTGAAAAGAGAGGGAGGGAGCGAGAGACAGAGAAAGTACAACGGTCCCGGTACAGTAGCTGGACCCTCATTCCTCCCTCATGCATACGCTAGCCGCTCGCTGAAATTGCCTACATGGCATATTTCGCTCGGCCAATATCCGAATTTTATCTGCGGCCCAGGGTTACGTGTGTTTAGGTATGTAAAGAGTGCAAGACGAGTGCATGCATTTTACGATAGGACCCGCCGACGGACGAGCGGGGCGTACAATAAGAATAAAAATTCACTTTGAACTGCGGGGGAAAGAATGAATGAGCCCATCCCCTAGCCAACTTGTTACCGCGGCACTGACACTCGGTTTTTAGGAATTGCAATTTCTTTTCGGAGGGACTTGTCGAGTGAGGAAACTTTAATAATGAGGATTTTAATTGAGGATAAAAAGTGCCATTGTTTTTGCGTTAACCGAAATTTTCTCGCGCTCCATCGTCTACTCGCCCGCAAAATTTATTAAAAACAACGGCAAATGCACTTTGCCGTTGTTTTCGTTTTATCATGTAGCGTTGGTATTTTCTTGCTCAATAAAAGAACTTAATTAATTTTGCAGAAAATCTAATAAACTTTACTGAGAAAATTCATTAGTGCTAGCTGCGAATGAAGTGAAGTATGCTGGGAATTGTTTTTAATTAGATTAGCTGGAAATAGCGGATGTTTATCTTATTCAGTAAAGTTCAGGTAAATACCTCCGCTTCCGTAGGGAAATTCTGTGCGAGCCATAAAAATCCACGGGTGTCAGCGTATGAAACGTTAGTCTGACTGTGAGGGAACGCAAACAGAAATCTAGTAAGGTCTAAAAGGTTCGTCTTTTCGAATGCACGTTCGAAAAGACTCAAGATACTGAGAAAAATTGCAAAGGAGCTTCCTTCCTACATCTGCACGAATTTCCATTTTAATTTTCGAAATTGAATTCGCTATATGTATTTTATTTTTATTTTTATTTTTATTTTTTTTTTTATTATTTTTTCATTTTTCTACGGACTTGAAGCCCTTATACAGTAATTGTAACAATAAAAAGATCTTAGAGACTATAAAGCTATTAGATCCTAGAAATAACAAGGACAATTCTATAAAAGAAAATTTTTAGTAACTTAAGAGTAAAGAACATTTTTAACCAGCATATATCATCGTATTACAAAAAACCATTTTTACTCGATTGCAAAAATTATTATTAAAGATTTTGTAAATATCGAGGGTGGTCCAGCTAACGAAAATCGGCCGTTTCAACCCCTTTGCACGGTTTCCGAGCGATCATTTTTTGTCAGATAGTTGTCTTTTTTTATAAGTAATCGAATACAATTAATTAAAACAGGGAGCCTCGATTGCAAAAATTATTATTAAAAATTTTGTAAATATCGAGGGTGGTCCTGCTAACGAAAATCAACCGTTTCAACCCCTTTGCACGGTTTCCGAGCGATCATTTTTAGTCAGATAGTTGTCTTTTCTAATGAGTAACCGAATACAATTAATTAGAAAAGGGAGCCTCGATTGCAATTATTATTATTAAAGAGTGAGTTCCTCAGAGGCTATAATATCAATGCGGAATCGCATAAAAAATATAGGGCTCGAAAGAAAGAATTCCCAGAAAAATTAAGCTATTTGAAGGAAAAAGAAACCTGTAAACTGCGGATTGGGAATGCCAATAGGAAGTGGGTTGCGACAACGCGCGAACAAAGCAATCCCTCCGACGACCACTGAGATGCGATAAAGCCTAACCCGAGATAAGTTATAGCGCGATTGTTTGTGCTCCATGCGAAATTGACTTCATTGGATTGCCTCGCTCCTCGCGATGGGGGAAGGATTTGCGGCGCCAAGCACATGTGGGCCGCATCGATTTTCGATTCCGCGCCCGAGAGTTTTGAGTGCGCGAGGCGCGATGACGCCGAAGTACCGGAGGGCCGATTAAAATGCGCGGGTACGCGCTTGTATGCGCTCGCGCGATGCAGCTGCTGAATGCGCCGGAGGTTCGAGTGTCGGCAGCGTCGATAGTCGAGCAAGCTTTTTTTGCTCTCGTATTATCGCGAAAGCGCGTTAATTAATGGCGCGATTTCACATGCAAACGACCGCGTAATTGAATCGAAGGGAAATCCACGCGATTTGCTTGTCGGTTCATTCGATTTTTTTTGTCCCGCAGAATACTAATGATCTCATTTTCGCCTGCATTGTTAATGAATTGTCGTTGTTGAAAGTGCAGCGTGTTATTGATTTCGGTCTTAAATGTCTTTTATTTTATTGTTGCCGTTTAAATGTAGATCATTTTTAGCCATGTTTAAAGAAATTATTTATTACTTGTTGGATGCATAATTATCTACAAAATTGACTTTTATATAATCTGTAAACAATTTTGTTTTGACAAAAAAAAAAGAGATAATGCAGCTGGATGAAAATCTGACGGTATTTATCTTAATTCTCTTCGACGCTTACCGCAACGATAATAGAGATCATTTCTGTTAACTGATTGACGACGCAATTTGTGACCAACGAAATCCGTCAGGGTTGAGGCCAAAGATCGGTATACGTGAGGTAAATAATCGAGACACATTCTGTCAACATAGCTAGTGTGTGAAAGGCCGAAGACCGCTACTGCGGTTCTGAAACTATTTGCATAAATCAGTTCAATTGACAAAGATTTATGTTTACGTAGCTAAAATTTTTGCAAAGTAATAACGTTGATTATAATTTCTATTTAACTAAGAGAGTATCACACCTCCGGACCATAGATTTGAATAAAATTTTAGAAATTGCTCTTTAGTAGCGAATAATAAAACCATATGTTGTATCCAGAACACTACACCAACCCTGAACGTAATACCAACCCCTTTTATTCTAATCCCATGAGTTATTTAAGGTGAAAGACATTCTTTTAAAGCAGATTAAAATAAGCAAATAATAAGTCAATAATTGCGAAAATTTTTATGGTCAAATCGTAGGTGATGGAATTGAATTAAGAGTTAATTACGCGGACAGGAGGTCAATCTTACACATCGCTACCGTTAGAAAGAAGGTAAAGACCCAGATAAATTGCTACGAGTAATTTCGCAAAATCTTGAGTACATGAAAACTCGTATTTTACAATATATGTATTTATATAGTTTCTTCGAATCGTTTTTATAAAAAAGAAAATGTATTTGACATTGACTTTTCCAGACGAAGATTTAAATACAAATATAGGCTGAGGAATAATAAAAAAGTACTTTGCACAGTACCATTGTCAAAAACCACCTATTGTTTATTAAAAGATAGACTTAATAAAATCGATATCAATTTGCTTACGAAGTCAATAAAATTGCAATTGCAAAATAACTCTAACTGATAAGTAACTCTATGTATAACAATAAGATGATCGTTTATCATAGAAGACGAATGGCTTTAAAATTTTCACAGAGACACACGTTTCCAGATGCCAGTAAATAAGAGATTAAACGCAATACTCATAAAAAATTTAACACGTTAAAGAAGCCTTTACGCTGCTAAAATATTGGCCGTTCTCCGAAGAAACATACCCTCGGGGAACACATCGACGTCGCAAATACCTTCGACGGTATACACAAATATTTGCCGAAGCCAGATAAGATCCTTGGGGCAGCCAGCGTATCGAGCATATGTAAAAGCAACTTTCGCAGTCCGTTCTGTTTTGACTTTGATCGAAATCGCACTCGCGCTACCCTCCCCCGCCTATTCCCCGTGTGCGCGGGGTCTCGCCCTACGCCGGGGAAGTTTGCTCCAGACAGTTTTCCGCGGTCATTCCGTGCATCTTCACCTGCAGCCGCGCACGCTCCAGCGACCCCGCCGCTCTCTTCGCATACCCGCGCTCCCCACTCTGTCCCGCGCTTTGTGCATACATTTGCCGGCGAGAAAACTCGGCAGGGGACGGCGAGGCGGCGCGCACGTTTTGCGGTCGCGCCCCGGTTGTACGACGCGCGGTAAGCAGTTAGCGGCGCGCACGAGCGCCCGCGCAAGCTCGCATTCAGCTTTTTCAAACGAACTGGAAAAGATGCGTACCTGCGCCGAAATACTCTGAAATGCAGCTGCATGAGCTGTGCGCTCGCTGCCTCGTAAGATTCCTCTTTGTGCCTGGCTTTGCTGAGATGGCACGTATATCTACACACGCCCTGGCAGCTAGTTCCCTACTCCCTTTTTTTTTGGGACATTTTTCGAGACTGGAATGAACGATATTTTTTAGTTGATATTTTTTAGGAGAATACAATACAATTGCTTGTTGGATATATCGGTATTCGGAAATAATCCCTTATATTAAAATGCATTGCGATTATGATCGAATTGAATGAAGTCGAATTATCGCATTATCGAAATTGAA
>JAWWEN010000038.1:9321490-9332522 GCA_035582955.1 Sycophila texana | reverse complement strand
TTAAGCGTTTGCTTTTTTGTTTTTGTCGTCTCCGAACTAAAAGAATCAGCGCGCGAAGCGCGCGTGTGAATTCTAGTGAATTTTTAATCGATAAAGGCTTTTTAAGTTGGCGATCTTTCCCTCTAAATAATGAATAAGTGAAATACACTAGGAATAAATGAATATACGTGATAAGTTTTCCACATAGCGAATAAATGGACGACTTATCAGGTGTAAATAAGTGTATATTCAGTTATTCATATTTAGAGGATTGCACTTCTCGTCTTTAAACTTCAGATTTTACTTAAATCTGCATGATTTAGTTTATAGAATTTTCCGTAGTATCTTTACGCATTATATTAGTTTATGTATTGCTGTAAGATTACTTTGCAACTATACTGTTACTATACATCAGGGAGTATAGTAACAACTCGACTCAGGATTCGATCTTCACACTTTCCACATAAAGCTCAAACCTAATCATGAAGTTGGAACTAAGCATTATAACTTTCACAAATGTAATTATTAAAAATCAAAATTGTTGAAATATTTAATTGATCCCGACCGTATTTATTTTCTTTCTTAATTTTGCGGTAATTTTTTCATCAAGCTTACGAAGTACACTGACAACAAAGTATTATAAAAATTTCTATTTGTCTGGGAATGTGTTCAGATAAAAATTACCATACTCTACGATAAATGTTGCTGTTATTATTTCTAATACTCTCCAGCAAAATTTTCTATATTTACTAAATCATAATATGACAGTATAGTAATTTTGATCTGAGAGTAAAGTCTGTGCTCGCGTTCCCAGACAGATAGTAACTTTTCCATAATACTTTATTGTCAATAACATAAAGATTATACATCGATATTAAATTCATTCTCGATATGAATTGAACTGATTAAACATAACATTTCATGTAAATTATAAATGCATTAAAAAGGAGAATACTTAATTACAACTTATACTTTACGATTCTAATTAAAATTTCAGAGTAAATTCAATCAACAAAATAAATTAGCACACGATCGTTCGTGCAGATTGCATTTAAATACTTGATGTTACATGAAAAACGAAAAGCGCTTGTGTCGATCGCTGGTCATCCTACATAATGAAACTACTGTCGCGAATGCAAGTCATACCGAGGGCTGGTCACTGATTCGTTGTATATAATTAACCCACTACAAAACACAACCAACAATCCGATTCTCGTGTTTGCTCAATGTCCGTAGTAATTACAATTAACAGACAGTGCGTTATCCGACTGAAGCTCGTGGGTTTTCATTATGGCGAGTGAGCAAAAGGGGTATCTGTACACCACTGCTCTAACAATCGTTTCTCCAAACACGAGTGCTTCATTTTCAGAGTTTCATTTCCTTTATATATTTTAAAATTTGTTACCTTTTCATGTTAAAATACTTTGAAAATTCTACACCTTCATAATTTTAAATTGTTTTCTCTTTTTATCACCAATTATTTAGTTTTACAAGTAATAAATAAAAAAAATGCGAATTCTTCGCTGAATAAATTGCATTTTTTTTTTCAACAAAATTTCCAATTGAACTTGTTTGAGTTTCTCTTGTTTGCATACATTGCGAATAAGCTGAGTTGAATATGTTGATTCAACGAGCACCAATGTCGAATAAACGCCGGAGGCTCGTAAACGTAGAAATACTAAAGTTGCAGCCAGTTTGGGTGGAAAACGGCTGCGGAAGACCCATGAGATGTATCGCAGTTTATGAGGTCCGGTACATACGAAGTCATCTGCGTTAACATTTCACGTTCACTTGCCCAATGAAGGATTGGCCTAATTAGGATGGGAACGTCTTAGGAGTTTATACTCAGCTCGAGAACTGTAACTAATGCACTTTCTGAAAGTAGCCGAAATTCATAATTTTATCATTACATATTTACCGAGTTACTTTAGAGAGCAAACATTTGTATCAATTTTAAAGTACATTTATTTTCGCACTTTCCAACAAGATTACAATGAATTATATTTAAACAGATATTCCCCGACTAAATTTTACACAAACATTTCAACTAATTAATTCAAGCTTAACTCATTTGAAATTTACTTAAATAGTTCTTGCCTTCCACATTCTACACTGTTTTATATGAATTTCAGCGCGAGATTTTATTAGTACAATAACTGTCGCACTTCTTTGGTCTCTACTAGCTGAAACAAAAAAATAAAAGGAGACGATGTAAGGTAACGATGCATGCACAATGAAACAGCGAGAGGAGAGGAGAGACAGAGAAAGGATCCAGCCCGAGATATTAGGAGATATTAGGTTATGAGAAACTCGACGGTATGAAGCATTTTAATATCCAGGCTTGCGGCTCACGGCCGGGATATACAAGAATAAAAATGAAAGGAGAGAGTCTGAGTGGAACTGCGAAAGAAAAACTGGCACAGCCGCGCACAATACCCGCTGGTGGAGGGCAGTGGTGGCGGAGGGGGAACGAGAGCCGGGTTCGCTGCTCCGAAAGTCATTCCTGCATTGTACGAACTGAAGAAATGAGCTCCACGCGACGGCATAATTTCTCTCGGATAGCGAAGGATTAACCTCGGGCTAAAGATTCAGAGCGCTGGCGGGGTACGGCCGGGGCTAAAAAGAGAAAGAGAGAGGGGGATATATACAGAGAAAGCCAAGTCCTAGTGGCCGAGAGAAGCTTCTAAGTGATGCACGCGAGAAGAGGAGCAGCTCCTGCGGGGAGAAGAGGCTGGAGAGGAGCTAGAGACAGAGCGAGTAGGAGAAAGAGAGAAAGATAGGGTGAGAACGAGCTGGAGGTATTCGGAGGACGTTGAGGAATGGTGCATCGCGAGCGAGGGACTAGTCTTGAGTGTCTGCTGCTTTGCATTTCGTTGTTATTCAGAAATAGTCGCAAACCACCGCGGCTGCACTACCTCTCAATCCTCCCCCCCAGCCAACCCCGGGGCCCGCGCCCACCTTAACCTTTTTGATAGCAGGTGATGGCAGTGGCCTCTTTTCTTCTACTTGGAAGCCGGCGCAGCTTCGTATTTCTCGGGGAAACCTCACTCGTCTTCCGCAAGATCTTTTATTAATGAAAACGAAGGAGTTCCTTATATTTTCCCTGGCTACGCCGCCAACTCGATCCCCCCTATCCCCAGCTACGCTCGTTCTTCCACGCGAGGCAGTTCTTTTTTTTTCCTTCGCGCCATCTCTTATCTCCTCTCTTCCGCCTTGCTCTCTCCCTCGACGAACGATTTTTTCGCTTCTTGTTGTGTTTTTTTTTCCTTGCCTCGTCGCTTGCGCGTGCCCGTTCCTGTCCCTCCATCTTTCACGCTGGAACAAAAATGTGTTGTCCACGCCAAAATATTGTAGGGACACACACTAAAAATTTACGCACACTCTTCATTAATGGAATTCCGAGTTATTTACGTGGTTTGCTTCGCGGTAAAATATTGAGCGAAAGGGAGAAGGAATAAAAGAAGGAAGACGACGCAGAATAAATAACACCGCGATATCCTTATTATTCTGTAACTCTCTTTTCATTGAAGTAATGTTACCATCGAAAATCTTGCAAAGTCGAAACTATTTGATCAGTCGATTTTAAACTTAAAGTACGCCAGGGCTTTTAGACTCCAAAAGGTGACGACCCTTCTTTGAATCTATAAATTAATAGTTAATAACCTTAATGTGCGTGACACGGAGTTTCAAAAGTACTTGCACAGAAAATTACCCGTTCATTCGGTCGAGCAAGTTTCGCGCTCAAAAATGAAAACTTGTTTCGCAGTAACTGATAGCCAACATTTTTTCATTAAGCAAGCGATTTCCGACGTGCTATTTCTTCTTCGGCAATGCTGGCCGGAGAAAGTTCCAAGAAAGATTAAAGTTTAATATTGCGTAATTATGCGCGAGCAATATTGCCACCATCCATTTCTGTTCATTAGTTACACGACCTGTTACAGCAAAATACTGCAAGCGTAGTGGAAATGCAGAAGTTTGGACGTTGGAGAAGTCGCGGAATTATTAACGAACTTCCTGCAGAAAAGACAGTGAAAAGAGAGCATCGCAGGGGAGGGCGGGACAGGAGTAATCCAGAAAGAGAGCGACGTTATCCAGCCTTCGTAACTCACTTCTCGGCAGCGAAAAGTTAATGCACATATTTGAGTTGCCAAAACTGAATCCTCAGACGCAAAGGAGCACGTGTCCAAAGGTGAAGCGTGCAGCTCTCAATGCGCCTAAAAGTTGTAATACAGGACAAGTTTTGAAAGAATCAGCATTCCTAATCAGAATTTCGTTTCTGAATATTAATTCTCACCTGGTACACTTTGAGTGCTGAGAGAATGTAGTGTACACTCCGGTGAAACGTGCACCCTCTCACATTCTACATTTTTATTCTTTTCGTTAGTCCTTTATTATATATCTCATCTGCCCACCAAGGGAAATTAAATCAACTAAATTAGCTACGCCGTGTCTTACCGTACGCGCCCTCTTACTACTGAACATGCGATTCTTGGTTTCGTTCTGACGTATAGTTTTCTCAACAGCAAAGCACCAGAACTCTCAATCACGAATTTTATTGAAAATGTGGGATACGTTTTTGAATGTATAAAAATTAAGGAAGGTAACATTTTAGACCCTATTTCAAATCAATATAGTTTCTGATTCAGAAAGTATAATATAAATCAATTTCTTTCAATCATGTTACTAAAAGTACATACTTCATGTGTTTTATACAATTCGATCAACGATGATACGAAAAGTTGAAAAGAAAATCTATAATTGAAGCCTTAGTTTACTAAAAAAATTTCCATTTTCTCGAAAGTTATCGTTAATGAAAGACGTAGAGTGAAAATGCATAAGTATCTTAGAATTCATTAAGATTGAAAGAGACTACTAATCTTCATATTTTATTTTCTTTAACTTTGGAACAAATTCACATTGGTTAATTTAATAAGGCTTAGTAACGTTAGCTTTTCATAACATTTGAGAGAGCAGAAGATTTAATGTAATTTTCAATCGCACAAACTACTGATCAATAGGGTCTAAAAATTTAGCTTCCATCATTTTCATATATAGAAGAAATTATATTCTACAATTTCAATAAACTCCACGATCCGGATTTCCAGTACATCATTCCCAGTCGATAAAGAATAAATATTGGTAAATCTTGTTCAAACATGAAGATTTCGATATTATTTTTTATGATGAATTAACTAATAGAGTCGTTCCTCTCCACCAACCGACATGAATTTCTCTTGATCTCGAGATTTTTACGAATCCAGTATATAAAACTGGTCATATCCTCACTTTTCCGTTACACAACATCGAGCTTATCCCGTTTAACAAACGCCCATTCGCACCCATTCAAAAGTTAAGTGTTTGCTCACAAGTATAGGAGAACACACGCACGCAGACAGATTCGCGGTATAAACTCGATCTGGCGCGGTTTAGCAGTTCTGTACTTTTCTCCCCCGCCTCTCGCCTCCCCGTTTTTTTCCCCTTTCTTCCGTCGACTTCTTGCGGAGTGAAGAGTAACGGCTTTCCATGGACTATTAAAAGTTGAGCTAGCGCAGCGCATTCGCACACTCTCTCTTTCTAAACTCCCTTAATATCCTCGTGCCAACCTACTCCTCCGCCAGCTCCTCTACACGCGTCTACTTTCGAATTTCCCTTAGGCCGTATGAGCGCTGAATGTCGGCGGTTGAGTGGAAAACGTGCGAGAATGGAAAGCTGAAAGTTAAAAGAAGGACGAACCTATACCGGGAGAAAAGGAAACGGAGTGAAAGAAAGGGATGGAGGGAGAAGCGGAGAGGAAAAGGGAGGAGCGCAACGAAGACGTAAAAAAGGCCCTGGAGTTTTGGAGTTGGGGTAGCGCGGAAGGAGCATGTTTTATGAAACTTTCATTACTTGTAAGCTCGAGATGTCTCATTCGCCAAGGCTCTTCCCTACGCCGTCGACCGCAATATTCATACCTTTTTATTTTAATCTTTCATTTTAGCTGGAAAATTTTAATATTTTCCATTGACAAAATGAACGATTTGAGCGAATGGCTGCGGCAGACTTGGATATTAAATTTAAGTCCGCGTGCATCGAAATTGTTGTTTTGCATTGAAGATCCTGGATTTTTAATCATTCATTATGTTGATATCACGGCCACTTTCGTTTAATTAAAAACAGTTCTCTTAAATTTGCAATGCTGTTGCACCTTATCTTCCTGAAAGTTAACTTTTTATATTTCTGCTTTAAAATAAAAATAAAATAGTAACATTAACACAATAGAAGTATTGAATCAAAAGATTTTTGGGTGACACTTATGAATCACTGATAGTATATACATGTAATAAAAATATATAAATAAAGACTGGATCCTGTTATTTGAGATCTAAGTCTCAATAATTTGTATACTGAAAAAGGAAAATTAGTAAATTCAACAAAATATTTCTTTAAGTAGTCTCAAATAAATGGTTTCATTGAATTAACTAAATATTTTGTTGAAACTGCTAAATAAAGTTACTTCAATGAAATATTTAGTTGATTCGATAAAATATTTAGTTGATCCAATGAAACTTGGTATTGATATTTACTTGGCACTATACTTAAAGAAATAATTTGTTGAATAATTTACTAATTTCTTTTTTAGTTTAAATAAGTTGATGCATTAATGCATATAAATTATAGATTTTGAAAGACAACAGTTATTTTCATTCAAAATTTTAATTTTCGTTTAACAAACTAGAAGGGTATATTTAGTTTTTAAGTTAATTTTAAGTTGAATTAAGCCTGATAGAATCACCCCAATGTAGCAAGACTGGCACCTCCTACTCCAGAGCGGATCTCATTATATTAGGCTTGCCTCCGTCTTTTAGTTTTGTAAGGATTACGTAATTCCAGGCCAACGAACGGGAGATTTATTATCCTCTGCTAGATTAATTTTTGTAATCTACTGTTCTGTAACTCCAGTTAAATAAGTTAAACAAAAAAATTATCACTAATTTTTCTACCGCATTCGAGTTCCAAATTCCAAATTACATACTTAATTTGTTCTTCTTTTTTATCAAGCAAAATAAATTAGACGAGTAGTTGCGCATAATGTCGAGCCATAATGATAAAAGTTATACGCGTTGCATTAGTTACCCTAATAAATCACTGAGACGAAATGGAAAGAAGGGGCCGTAAGGGGGGCCGTGAACTAAAAAAGAAGAAAGAAAAAACGGTTAATGCGAGAAGAAATCTTATTGTCGAATGGCAGTCCTCATATATCTTGGGCGCCGATGACGTATTCGCATTGCACTTTGTCTCGCTCCGTTACTTCCCCTCGAGATACGCGCCGATTACCTTGGATAAGGGTCGTGGAGGCAAGGGCGAAAGACTCAGAAAAAACACTTTTTCGGAATGAGGCACTCGTTTCGGATGCGCGTGCTCATGACAACTGCTCGAACCCCGTAACCGTAACCTGCATTGCTTTGGGATTTGCTCGGTGTACTGCATCTCGCGTATGTGCATTTTAACTTGTTTACATATCTCAGGAGGATCGCGGAGAAATATATTGCCGGGGAAAATTGAAAAACATGTGCTTTTTTGCGACTTATCAAGTTACAGTAAATTGTAAATGTTTGCGCTGTATTACTGTACCTTTCGCTAAATAATTTATTCAGGTAATATTTTGAACTATAATTTTAAAAATTGTTCATTTTTTAATATGCTAAAATTTCCACGTTTGACATTCTCAACTTTTTGAAGTTGATATCAACCAGAAGAAGGATAGGTATCAAAGAGAAGAACTTTTACACTTTTTATTAACATCCTAGCTATTGAATATACGTCAGAATAATTAGAAAGTTTTAAAATTCAATGATTATTTTATTAATCTATTAATACAAGTAAACAAAACAACCGGAAATTTATCCTTTAACCAATGAAACACCTTTTTAAAATACTATAACATACTGCACTGCTATTGTTGCTATTTTTTTTTTTTTTTTAAGGGAAAGGATTTACATTGATGACAAATTTTTAACATTCTAATATGTTACTTCATTCTTGACTAAATGTTATTTCACGTTCTAACGGAAATATTCTTACAACAAATCTTTCCGAATATCTTACATGAATATCTCTACCCTACAAAACTCTTTAAACTAGGGTCTCTTAAAGAAGCAGCGTGTTCTCCGTACATGCACACATGTCCAGCTTTAAAGGTATATTTTCTTTCTTTAGAAAGTTGATAACGCTGAAATCATTCCAGAGTGCTAAATTTGAGCCGTCGACACACTTTTTGCCGGTGGCTTTCACACGCTCGCGAGCCCCTCGCACTTGTGCTTGTGGAATATAAAAATTGCATAAGGTCAAGTAAAAAGGGAAAAGCTGGAAAAAATTGTAATCAGGAGGCCAGGGGTCGGCCAGTAACGCAGAGTGTATTTACGTGGCTAATCTCGATTAGCGCGATAGAAAATAAAGGGTTTAGCATTTCGCTCTCTCTTCCTCCCTCCTGCTCCTTGGTCTTTATCGACGTACATCGCGCGAGGCCTCGGAAACGAGGCCGATGAGACCGGGGGGCTAGAGGAGGCACTTAAGCCACGCGCCCATAGCACACCACCTTTAGCTACTTCGTTGGTTGGCAGCCCGTGACCGAGTGCTTGTAACTTTACCTCGTCCGCCGGTCGTTGTAATGATCGGTCTTGTGAGGCGATGGCGTCGGCCCCTGTTGTGCCACGCTCTCCCCCAACAATGACAAAGTGCCGTCGGAGAGGATCATCTTTGCTTTTTGTTTGCGGGTTTTTGCCAGCCAATCGTGGATTTCCCCGGATAAAGCCGCGCGTTAATTATCGTGTAAACATCGATTGCTCGTTGGCGCGACTGACGACAAAGTATCGTTGTTCAGCGCTGATCACTCGCTTGTCCATCCATTGTATTATGTCTTCCTGAAACAAATGGCTTTCGAGTTTATGGAAAATATTTATATTCTGATTAACTCTTATTGTATTAAAACAATCTGTGCGCATATTCAGACAAATTTTAGCAGCCTCTCCAATCGAAATTTTAAATAGCAGTAGGCCCCGCTTTTATATATCTCAACAATGCTATAATAAAGTTTAAATTGAGATGTCAAAATTAATCTAAACAATAATTACAAATATTTTTCTTTTTTAAAAGTTAGTTAGAAGCCCGTTTTCTTTTTTTTTTCCACTAGACGTAATTCGCAATAGAATCTTACTGATGGTTTAAGATCAGAATCGTTACTTCAAACAATGCAAAATTAACCTATATATAAATTACAGAATAACTAATATAGAAATGTTTGTAGTACTCTTTTCTCTTACATGTTCGTATTTTTCTGATTTTTTTATTTATACACTACCTTGTATCGATCGCTCTCATATTATAAACAGAGACAGATTAACCATGTAGTCCTACCAGAATCAATCAAATATAGCCAGATCAATACTTTTACGCTCATCTTTTTTTATGATAATTTCGTTAAAAGAGAATTTATTCGATTGTGTGTTCATTAGTCGCATGTTAGACAACATCAGAGGAGTTACCACGTCACGTCAAGATCTCGTCGATTTATCAATCAAACTAGGAATAACTGCCTTTAATTTTAAGTTAATCATTTCATCTAAATACAATAAAAAATCTACCATAATTTTGCTTATAATAACTCTAGATAGTAATATTAATCCTCATAGTATTGTGATTTGACACCCGATATTTATATCTCACCATGATGGCGAGACTTTTCCAGATTAACATAGGCGTTATATTTACATGTACACATCGATATAGATATAAAGCCAATGTTAAACCTGGCAAAGTCGCGCCATCTTGGTTAGATCTATGCATAATCAGATGTCAAATCCCAATAACCACTATAGACCGTTCAACTCTTTTACAAGCGGAAACAATTTTTCACTCCAGACGATTAATTCTTGCGTAAAGCGCAGTCCCGGCTGGGCGAGTTTCAGCCGCAAATAGTCCAGCGGCCGACGCAATTATTTAGTGGACGCGTATTTTCGTTGACTTTATCGCGAGGCATACGCGAGCGCGCCGCCGCCGTGTCGTAGGTCGCGCATAGGGGGGGCGACGCACAAAACAGCGAGGGGGCGGCATACAGGCCAGCGCATTATTAGCTCGACAAATAATCCCCGCGGATTTTACAGTGACAAATTATCTAGTCCCGCTTGCCGGCAGTTTATTCGGTCGGGCCCCGCGCGCCTTGTTTGCCCTCACCGGTTATTATTCGCAGGGGGTGGAGTGGCGAGCGCGCAGATCGCGGGCTCGGCCTTGATCGATTGTGTTTGCACGGGGGATCGGCGCGATGCGAATTTATCGCGACATTACGGCCGTGCTCGGCACTCGCTCAAAAAAAAAAAAGCGCGCCGCTGCTGTTTACCGTATTGCTGCGCGCTTATGTAGCGCTGAACGCATTGCCCACTAACGTTTGCATTCTGATTTTACAGTAAAGTCGCTAACAGCTTGATCATTTTGTAGAGCCGTCTGGACTGGATTAGTTATTAGTTAACTAAATAGTATAGAAAAATGGATTACTCGAATAAATATGTGCGAGATTTTTCTATATTTACGAAAATATAATATGACTCTTTAAATCGTCGTCAAAATAAAGTTTGAGAACAAAATCCAAAATAGTGAATTTTTTCTATATAATACACCGAATAATTTTTTAAAACAGATAGAGGAAAAAAGGGTAATTTATACGAAGTATATCCCCTTTCACCCCTTAATTAAGAGCCCCCACAAAGGTTCTATTATGAAAGTGTAAAATGAATTAATTTAAAGCAGTGTAATAAATTCATAGTAACAATGTAACAGCTTTGCTACTGAAATACTTTGCAGATATTTTTCTTGTCTTTTCAATTTCTTTGAGGAGAGATTTTGAAATCACCAAAGTGACTGTGATTACTTTACCCGAGGGGCTATTCAAAACCGTAATCGTGGTGTCACTAGGTAGTGTAATCCCAAAGAAATAACAGAAGTCGGTGTAATCCTTGTAATCATAAAGAAATTAAATACTTTGTAATCCAATGTAATCATTTGAAATCAATGTAGTCCGTCG
>JAWWEN010000038.1:9269611-9321390 GCA_035582955.1 Sycophila texana | reverse complement strand
TCGAAGACAAAATGACATGTAATCGACTACATTTTGTAATCATGGCGCCACTCTTTCAGAATGTGAATAGCCCCTCGACTTTACCTGATTGTATTACGTGTTACTGTATATATAATTTCCCTGGAAAATAGTTAATTTCGTACTATTTCTAAATATTTTATTTTACAATAAACAACCACTCTATTCTATTCCTTATCACGCTATTATCAGATTAAAACTACACTTGAAATTTACTTGTACTTTTCTCTGACTTTAAATTAACATAAATTTTTAAAAGAGGATTGACTTATTGGTGCCTAAAGCCTAACTTTATCTTCTACGTTTGTAGAAAAATTGACGTTTTGACGTTATCTGCAAATAAATATTAAAACGGTTTTATTTGCTTTAATATATTCGGGAAACAGTTTATATTGGCAGCGGACTTTAATAAAATTTAAATGTAGGTCCATTAAATTGTTTATATTTAAATATATACATGAAAAATGTTTTTTATAGCTATTATTACGTCACCAATTTGCCACTTAATTAAATTGTTGAACAAATACAGAGAGAGAAAAACATTTGAAAAATACATCCATAGCTTGAATAACATTTAAACTCGTTTAAATCCAACCGAAGTTCTAGAAAAATGCTTTCCAGGCAAAATTTTTCTTTTCATAAAAAAAACGGAAACAGAACAAAATGAATGAGAAGACACAAAGGAAGGTAACGATAAATCCAGGCGAAGAAATTTAAATCAAAACGTTGCGTGGAGCCAGCATGAGAGAAGTAGAGAATTTCCTTCAAAAGAGAGACGCGTGAAATGTTGTACGTTGTGAAAAGTACAGTGTGCTCATTCAACGAGATAACGAGAACTTTCAGAACTGAAGGAAAGATAAAAGGAACGGCCTGCAGGTGTTACGAGGAGCAGTGACGTAATCCACAAAGGAAGATTCCGTAACGAGGACCAGTAGCGAGAAGAAAACCAGGGGACGTGCTTTTGCGCGTCGGAGGAAAAAAAAAAGAAGAATTCACCGTCTTGCTCGCGGGTGGTACTTCAAAGAAATATCGACGAACGCCGAATCTCGTGCCTGATCTGTCAATTACGACGAGAGGGTCGACCTCCGACGTCAAGTCGACCGGATGCTTCTCCGCCCGGTTACCATAAACCGAGTTCATTCGAGTTTGACAAATGAATTAAAGATAAAATTAATGCATAATTTACACTGTTCGATTCCGTGGGGTCCACGCCACGTATATTTTTTAAATAATTTATCGTTCGCTTGCAAATATTATAAGCGAACAGCGCTCGGCATAAAATATGTTAATAATACAGTCCAATGAGAAGCAGCGCATTCAAAATATTGGAATTTGTCCTTCAGTTTCATGGCGCCTTAATAAATGCGCATTTATAAAAATCTGGTTTTCAAATTCACCTCCCTTTTTATACTTGATTCAGGAAAAATCACTTTAAATTTCTGTTTGAAGCAAAGCGTGAAATTTCCCTTTTCTCGCAGCGGCACATTTTACGGTGGGACGCGGAAAAACCCGAGGGAGGGTGCAGAGGGGCGGAGTTAACGTCGCCGTTAAAAGAGTCGGCCAAGCCGGAGTGCCTCGCAGCGCACGCAGCCGGGCGAAAAGCTCGACGTTCGCATCGCGTCGCCTAAATTTTAATTTTCAAAGGCCCCGCGCCGCGTCCGGCGAATCAAAGCCTTGTGCGTTGCCGTGGCTCCTCTCTTTCTCTCTCGCCCTCCTCTCCGCGCGCCTCCACCTCCTCCATTACAGTCCGTCGTTGCAGTCAGTTGCCGCGGCCTGGCCGGCGGTTTATGTTTATGCTTTATGGAAGTTCCGTATTAAATTTACGGGCTCCGCGGAGTTTTATGATTTCGCCGGCTGTAAACTCTGCCGCGGATTTATGCGCGAAATCGAAATTAAAACCACGGGACCCTCCTGCCCGTAATTCTCGCTGCTCGTCGATCGGCGCACTCGAGTTTCGTTATTCTTCCACTCGTTTGATTTAGAAAGTCGCCGTTTATGCCGCAGTTACCGGAATGCCTCGCGCGGCGCATAAACGCACCGGAAGATTATGGCCGATGGTGCAAGCTCCGCCCCGGTTATTTCCCCCCCGCTTTCTCGCGGTCTTATTCTTCCCTCCTCTTTTACCTCGCCGCCGGAAGAGCTTATCCCGGCTACATTATTATATCGTTTTATAGACATTGTAAAGGCGCACCGATGCATAAGTTGATACGTGCATATAACAGTGTTCCTTAATGCTCGCGATAAACATGTGACTCTGCGACCAGCTTTCATGTACCTTACCTTGTTATTACATGTTTATTAGAGTGTAGAAAGAAACTGTGATAGTACTTTAGAGATGAACGCAGAGATGTTAAATAACTAAGAGCAGTTAGTAGAATTTTTATAAAATCGCTTGAAAAATTTAATAGTGCTGAGTATTACACAAGTTGATAAATGGATTTTTTTACAGTTTCATCTATAGAAAATTTCAAAATTATTTTTAAACATATTATTTTATTCTTTCTTTTTTATTTTTTTGTTCTACCCAGAATGGGAATCGGTAATATAAACTGCAGTCACTGCTTGATTAAGATAACTGTATTATACCTACAGTAATTTAATTTTTATCAATTTCTTCGTGTTCATCAGGGACGGCTATAATAAATTAAAAGATTTCCTTAGTTGCTATTCTTACGAAATTGAATTTTTGAATAAGGGTACGTTCATATTTTATACTCGAGTCCATTTATAAATTGGTAATTGCATAAGAGGATTAAATACTTAAGGGTCAAAAAAGGCATCCTCTTTTTCGCGTTTATTTCAAAATAAACTCAAAAACAGGCTCATTGCTTAAAATCTCCAGGAGTAATTTAAACCCATTATTAAATCGACACATAAGGATTTTTCACTTAAAATGTCTATATGTTGACTTTGATTTCTGCAAAGGTTCCAGTATGAGTAACATTCAAGATCAGGGTTGAGTTTTCCGGTCGGTTTGCCACAAATTTTGTATTTGACGTTCTTCTCAGAAATGCGTTCAAGTGAACGATAGGAAATGGAAGCGATATTTTTTGTAGAGTCCGTATAGCGAATGTAGCAGAAAGCAACCTGACGCTACAAAAATCGTATATCGTAAGAAAATTCACTTTGCGTTTTCACAGATCTTTGAATAAAAACTTAACGACAAATTTTTCTAATAGATATTTATTAATAGTACATTTCGATAGGATCGATTGATATATATTTATTTTACCAATAAATTTTTTATTAAAAGTGAACGAATTTCAAAAATTCAACAGATCAGTTCTAAATTAGTATATGTTCGCCAATATTTCAAATATAACAGCATAATTTACAATCTTAGTCCAAACGGACTGCTGTAATAATCAAATTGCCCAGATAAAAACAGAAAGTAGAACCGACGAAAGGCAATCTATTTCTGATATTATAATGTTAAAATTGCACCTCTCGGTATCAGGGGAGGAAATTTCGAGCCGGCGCACTTTGGCAAGGGCACTGCCATCAGCAGCGACATTACAGCAAAATTACGCCGGCGAGATGAAAGTGTCGAAAACGCACTCTCCGGCGCGACCCTCAAACGACAATTAGGGCAGGTATATCGCGGGACTTGGGTGAGAGCGGGCGAGCGCCTGTGCACGCGCGGCCGAGAAGTAACGCGGCGGAGTCACGCCCCGCGCGCAGGAACGCATATATAGCTCGTTAGCTCGTCGCTCACTCGCGCGCGCCTTAAAAGTGATATAGGACAGTAGTCCCGGTAACAGCCGCCACTGCCGTTCCCTTACCTACCCCCGACACCCTCCTCCTCCCCCCCCCCAGCCACCCTCTGGTCGCGCCAGGGATAGTTGATAATATCGGGTAAGCCATTACTTCCGTTTTCCGGGCGCACTCGTATACAGCTTATCTCGAAGCCCGGAAGGCGGACGAAGAACTATCCACGAAATTTAAAGTAAAGTGCGCGTCCATTTGCGCGAAAATGTGTATTTTATATTTATGCACTGTTTTTCTGCGGCCCCCGCTTCTTTCGCTCGCGGCCGCACGAAAATTTTCGTAAACACGCCAAGGAAACGCTTCAGGTAAAGTTTCGATTTTCTTAAAAGACGATGGTAATTGGCCCGCGGGTTTCGGGAATTTTTGAATATGACGATAAACGGCGATGTGATATTCATTATTTATTTTATTTATTCGCTTGCTTGTTCGCTCTTTGTTCGTTGGTCTATTTACCGCGAAATTAATTTACTTGCACAAAGTAATGGCTCGCTTCCAAAAGTTTCTATAGGTAGGTGTAAAAAAGAGCACTTGACTTTCGGTATTTAACAGTGGCATTTCGAGGACAAAAAAAAAGAACTACTTCAATTAAGCGAATCTCTCCTAATTGGAATTTTCCAAGGGAGAAAGAAAGAGACGTTATTAAAAATTTTGCTCATTCCAATGCCAGTATTTTGCGCTTTTTTCGAGGCGCTGAACATTCCTCTCCGAAATTCATCGTCTGGGACGATTTGTAAAAAGGCAAGCTTTAAAAGTAATAACTACTTTGCTAATGAAAGCCGGCGGTGAGGCTCCAATTCTAATGGTTAGTTAGCACAGACGAAAGACTTATCAGTCGTCGACGACATCGTCGGCCGCTTTCTTTCTAAAGAGGGAGAGGAAAGTCATGCGAACAGGGAGAAAATGAGGAAGATAGGGAGAGAAAAGTAAGAGAGAGGTGAGCCCGAGTCGGTCTCTATGTTTTTCGAATCCCTCCTCATCTTTATTCCATCTGCAAAGCAGGAGATCTTCTGGTTGCAAGCCGGCGGATCTCGCCGTGCGTTATTGCGACCGGAGAAAAGACCCTCGGTCTCGTATTTGACGACTGGGATGAGTCAAGGGCTGTGGAAATCAAAACAGCTGAATGGGAGTGATGAGAAAGCCGGCGTTTTGCTTCCTCTCAGAGTAAGCTTTGTAATGGTGATGAAAACAAGTTTCGAGTTAACACTGCAGGTTTGTTTCGAATCATTTTTATTTAAAAAAAAAAAGTGGATCAATGCATAAGGGTGAGTAGGCGTGAATATTTAATGAAGAATGGTAAGTAATTTGATTTGAGGTGTTTAAGTGACGATATAGGAAAATACACAGTTTCAATTTGAACAACAGAATATTGTTTACACAAACGTGAAAGTTTCGTAATTTCATTCTACATTAAAAGCATTTCATTGCCACATGAAAAAGAAAAACATGCTTATTTATAATCTATATTATTTGAATCACCATAATTTCCTGTGGTGCTTAAAAATTTATGAGGAAATACAACCGGGGTTGTTAAACTTTAATTTAATGTTAATATTAAATTTTAAAGCAGTTTATAATTACGAGTCTTGATAATCTACATTCTTTTAAAATTTACTTCTTAAGGAAATAAAACTATTTTTTAAATTTATATCGTTACAATTCTCAAGTTTCGTCTTAGATCTTCTACATGTATCTACACTTGATATATCTAACATTGTTAAGATTTAACAAGAGGGATACAAAAGTTTAGCCCACAAGCAGATGTTCCTATCGAAGAAAAACGATGATCGACTTTTGCGTACCAGCTGACACTCGAAAAGTTTTCTCTTCCTCAAAAGTTTTTCGCTTTTAAAAAGTTGTTATGCAACTGCTAATTCGTGTCTTATCCGAATATTATTTCTAGCAGCGAGATAAAAAAGATTCTGTCAATCGTTACATTTACCGTAAATTTCTCTTTTCATTATTTAATCCCTAAGCAAAGCGATGAGTTTTTAAATTGTAAGATTTAGGGTATTTATTCATTAATTGAGTCACTTTTGATCATATTTTAAATGCAAAATAAAATCAGTTGATGTATGATGAAATAAAAACTTCTAAGAATGCTTGTGCAAATGCATCCAGAAAAGCAATAAAGCATATCAACGAAGTCTTTGGCATAGCGGTAGATTCTGTTCATAATTTTCAGACTCAAATTAATACATTTCCTGGTTCACTTGAGAAAGCTACTGCAGGCGTTGCTCTTGAACATTCTGAAACCACTTTCTGTATGAACAAGAATTACTTGGCAAATATCTGGGGATTCTCAGTACTGCAGTTCTCAATGGCACCGTAAATTCAAAATCGTAATTAATGACATAAATATTCCAATAAATACAATACCTTACTATTCATAATTTTAAGTAATTAGCACTGATACCATTTTATGTAATTTAGATACATACAGTATACATTATTCTTGTTTTAATAGGCGATCTATGTAATCTAAACCAACTTCAACAGAGTATTTAAAAATCCTCTTGGAGATACGACAAATTCTCCGCGCAATTGAAAGCGTAAGTCTTCAGGGTGAAACGTCTCCCCATCCCTGCAAGGCAAGTAGAAATTGCTGGTACAAGATAGCGTAAAGTTTGCAAGCAATTTTTTTGCTTAAAAAGATGTCTGACTAGAGAAAGACGGAAAAAATCTACAACGATGACGGGCACACATCAGCGTCTATCTCCCCTCCTTCTTCTCCCTCCCAGGTATCAGTGAAAACGGTAGACGGTTTCAAGTAAAGGGACCATCCCCTGTAGGAAAGAAAGATATCAGTGAATCTATTTGTCGCCGCTGCCGCGACAAGTCTAAGAAGTGGCTCATTAAAATCCTATCTTCAGTTTCTTTCACGGCAAAAAGCAGCAGGAGAGAACGAGAGCGCTAGATCCAGAGAGAGAGAGGGAGAGAGGGGGGGAAGAGAGAAGGAGCGACGCCAGGGGTAAAGGCTCACGACGGCGAAGTGAAAACCGAGGCGAGGGTAAAATGAAACGAAGGCAAAACGTTACAAAGAGAGATGGCAAATATGACAAGATCCACGAGTACACTCGGGGATGACCAGAAGGGCGGGTTGAATGTTTGTATCTCGCTCTCGACGGGTCGCAAGAAAACGAAATGACGAATGCTGCAAATGACTGCTTTGAATCTCGCGCGGCTTCCGCCGTCTCCTCGTTCTCTTGGCTCGCGCTCAGCGAATTAGACATTCCATGAATATGCTGTCGAGAGAAAACGCCACTCGGGTCGACTGCGTTTGCTGGTCTCTGTGTGCGTAAGTACCGGCAAACGACTTGCTGACGGACGAGTGTCGCACTGCGGTTATTATCGGCTTCGTTTAAGAGATCTCCGACTGATAGCGTTGCTCTTTTTTTCTTTCGCGGGCTCATTTTGTGTTTCTGTTCAGATAGGACTTAACTTCTTAAATTTCCGCTAATTTTCTTGATACTGCAATTGACATTTTTTTTAAATATTCTTCGATTAAAAAAAGACTCCTTCCAACTTGACCAATTCCCGACGTTTCAAGTTGGAAGGAGTCCTTTTTTAATAAATGTATCAACACGAACGATTTACTTTATCATCTTAAAAATATTCTTCGTTATTCTTTATTATAAAAATGAAAAGAAAATTTGTTCACATCATTTATGAAAATCCAGTTGCTGCATGATCCTGCAGAAATTTTCACAGGATGTCTAATTTCTTGCAGGGATCCTGCAGGGAAATTACTTGAATTTCTTGCAAGATTGTTGCAGGACTCTTGAAGGAATTATACTGTTTGCGAAATTTTTGTAAGATTCCTAAAAAATGTTTATTCCTGCATGCAATTTTTTTTCTTAAGGGATATACTCTGAAGTATTTAAAGAAACCAGTTGGGTAGGATAAATTTGCGGTTGATTGGTGTCAAAATTCAAAACATTTTGATAGGAATTTAATATTTAAATAGATCGACTAAAAAAATTTCTAAATTTTCTAATTATTAAAAAATTTACTTTTATAGCAATTGTTTTAATAAAATATGCTGGTTTCAATGATTTTGTTACTTAAAAAATTAAAATTCGTCACAAATGAACAATCTGTTACCTGTTAGCTGTTATTACTGCCTAGGCATCTAGATATTTAAAGTTTATTTTATGAGAATTACATAAAAAAAATTAAGCGTGTCAAATTTGCTAATTTATATTAAATACTCGATTACTTATTTTGTAATATTTTTCCTACTAACTTTACAAATCTGTATAAAAGACGGTAACTAGAGTTCATGTAATTAAGAAAATACCTTGTATTTTCAAAATATGTCAATGTAATATTACTGTATTTAAACATGATATAACGAAAGAAACTAACCATTTTGTAATCGTGGATTGAAAGAGCAAAGTTGCAGAAACGAACTTCAATTTCAAAACTGCTTTTTCGCTTCGAAGATCAATAACGCGTTCTCTTTTTTGCCCCACTACCACCCATCCATAAAAGAGATTATTCAACGAAACGGAGCCCGTTTGCAATTGCCAGTTGATTGAACTTCCATTTACGATTAATTGCTATAGAAGAGTATCAGTTTGCCGCCGGTGTTCACTGTACGTCTAGAGCAGCATCAGCAGCGTCGGTGGCCACTGCAATAGTGGCAGCTGGTGTGCGCCATTCGCGAAAGCGAGGTCACCAGGGTCTTTTTACCCGATTTCCCGATCGCCGGAGAATTTACTTCCAGTGACTTGAATGGCTAGTCTCAGGGGGGTTAACAGATAGCAGTTACCTCCGAACAGTGCGATGCGCAGCTCCTTAAGTTCCTCCTTGCTTTCGTGTCGTTTACGTTTTCCTGCCATTGAACAAAGAAAATGTAAGGTATCCCTGCGTGTATTTTATTTGAGAAAATGCTATTTCTACATTTATTTCGCGAAAAGTGCTACGAGAATTGTTGTTATTTATAACAAAAAAAAGAATGATTAAATTGAGTATTTGTATTTAACCAAAAATCCATCTATCTATTTGTAAAAGGGTTTATTTTTTTAAAGAATAGGTTTCAATATTTCAATTAAAATATTGCGTTTTTCACTACTGTTTTAATTAAAGTCAATATTTATTTAGCAGTATCTGTTGATGGAGGTTCGCGAAAGAGCATTTATTTGATAACTATCTATATCCAATTATTTATCGGTCGAAGTGTAATTTTATAGAAAACTTCAAAGTGAGTTTGCACTTTAAAAATGTGTATAAACATCGGCATGGAAAGAGCTCTCAAAGCATAAAATTGCCGATAAATAAAAAGCACGCCAGCTTTCCTTTTTCTCTAAATTTCGGGAAAATTCCCGTGCAAACGTTTTCCCTTTAAAGTAAACGGCTCGGGCAAAATTGTATCCAAGAGAAGTGCACCGAAGAAAGCGCGTCTGGCCCGACGTAACGAAGGGGCGCCCGTATCCGCCCCGATAGGGCGTCCGTTTCTGAAAGGTATAATACTAAAGGCAAAACAGTTATACGCGCATTATAAGGAAGATCGAAGTGGCGCGGGAGGGAAGGTCTGCGGGGGTTGGGCAAACGGGAAGCCATCTGAGTGGGACAATTACGAAAGGCCTTCCGGGTAATGTTGACACTGGCAGCGCCGCCACGAGACTCTGACCCGGTTGTCAGGGGGGCCCAGCTCAAAGGGACGCTTGACTCCCCAGCCGATCGCCGCCGCCGATAAGACGGCAATAAGCTCGTCTCGGGACGAGACCCCGATTCCATCGTCCGGATCAAAAGAACCATAATCGCTAATGCATGCGCCGGCGCGTCAGTAGTAAGTGTCGGGCTCCGTGGGACGAGTCCCTCGCCGCCGCCTCATATTCGTCCGTTCAAGTTGATTTAGTGCCGCGCACACCTCCCTTTTATCTGAGCGACTGCAGGGCCCGGACTTTTCATCTTTTCTTCTCCTCTCTTTTTATTCTTTCTTTCTTTCTTTTTTTTTTAAGCGAGCGCGCATCGCCCGCCGCGTTTTGGCTTATCTAAGCTTTACGATGCGCTGCAACGGTCAATATTTTTTTACTGCCGCTGCACGACGCCCGCGCGAACCGGAGAGGAAATAAAGAATCAAAAGTCGGGAAAAGGTGGGGGTTGGAGATTGCAGGTAGAGCAAGCAGGCTTCCCCCAATGACGCGGTAATCCGCTTTTAAGTTGACTGCTACGACGAAAATTTATACAGAAAATTACCTCGTTCTGGGCCATAACTCATCTTTTATCCGGTGGACAGTCGCGGATTGTACGTATTTACAAGGGAACCGAGTGCGAAACAGAAAGTTGCGAAAGCCATAAATAACGAGGGCTGATGGTGAGAAATTTACGTTTTTTTTTTTTTATTTCTCGAAAAAAGTATAAAAAAAAAACAGAAGAAAAGGCTCCGATCGAAGGAAGCCGAACAAAGTAAATTATTCCGCAGCAGTTTCTTTTTTTTTTTTCTTGTTTCTTTCGCGCGGGGGTGGATTGCAGGCGCGCACTGGGAGGAGTTCGCTCGCCGAATGTGTCTTGAGCTCGGCGTCGCTCTCTTATTTATCATCGCGTTATCGGAGGCCCGGCGCGCGACGTTTTTTCTCCTCTCGACGCGCCGGGGTCCGAGCCGTGATGATTTGTGCGGTTGTACATCTTTATGCGAGCGCGCCCAGCTCGCAGCTTCGGCCCCAGCGCCGAAAGGCAAAGGATGGTGGCAGGGCGCGAGCACCGCCCGCTCCCTCATAAATCTTTAGTTCGACCCCAAAACTTTCGGCGGGGCCGAGTCGCGCTAGCGCCGAATGATGTATCGTGTTTTTCGGCAATAATCGGGACTGGCCGCGGACACGATAAAGATATAATTGGCATTCGAATGCGAGTCCGGAAGCGAGTACGTGAGTCTGATTTTTCCATCGATCACACGCGCGTTAACCGAACACGTGCAGCAAGCGCTTCACCTTCGGCTTCCTTGATGCTTCGGTCTTTTTTTTTTCCCCTCCCTTTCCTGATCGCTCGTTCTGCGCGGATAGACCCCAGCACGGCGACTCGTTCTTCGACGCGCTCCTTATACCGCCAGCGGATTCATCAAACTCTATTAATCATCCGCTGTGTCAATTAAATGTTCCAAGCCGGATAATGGGAAACACGTTAGAGGAATATTTATATCTACTTGAGTATTCGACAAGCTTGTTGTTCGACTTATGATGTTGTTTATTGAACAAATTGATAGATTTGTCTAAATTTAGTGATGGATGTGCATTATAATTGTTAATTTATTATTGCGTAGAAATATGTGAAACTTTTAGAACTAGCGTAAGTGTATAGTTATTAGTGCAGTAAGTTATAGCTAATGAATGTAGTAATGATTATTATTATATAAATTGCATTAGAGTCTAGCTATTTTGCAATAATTATTAAATATTAGGCTACAAAATCTTAGTAAAAAAAAGACTACAGAAGTTTTTCGTTCCTGCAAAAATTTCTGCATAGGTAATGGAGAATATTTTCAAAACGGAGAATATTGGATTGTTCAAAAGTTCGATTAGATCTTTTACTGCTAGGTATTTATTAACTGCTATAGATCAAATATTGTATTTTCGTTTCTTATGCGATTATGAAAATAAGGATCAATTGTAAAAGGGTTATGCCGATTTAATATAGTATAAATAAATAAAAATTCTGCAGCCTTTTTCCTGCAAGATATTAGTTTTATTTTTACTGTATATTTTGTGAAACCTTAATTTTTCGTTAGTGAATAAACTACAAACAAAAATTGACAACTTTCAGCTTACAGTATTTAAAATCTGGCTTACTGCTGCAATATTTCTTTCTCATTATTATTTTGCCAAGCACAAAGTCATCAGCAAGTGTATCTTCTACGACAGAACCGGGCAATAGCATATTAAGCGGCTCCACGACGACAAACACTTGCCGCTAAAGCTGCGCGAGTTGACGATCGAAATATGTCCGAAACAAAGGCCCGGGTCTTACATCCGGAAAAGTTATTAGCCGGAGCAGGACCAAAAGTCACTGCTTTCACAGCAGATAACATTCGTCCACGACAATTCTCAAGCACGCAGCTGCAACGGCGTTGGCCGAGTTTCTTTTCGCCGAAGCAATAAGCCACGTGCTCTTTCCTCCCCCTCGAATCCGAATGAGAACGCAATTGCAAACGCTAAATGTACTTCGGTGTACGCTCTGGGACAATGGGTACGCCTTACCCCGACTCGTTTTCATTCAGCTCCTTCCGGATTATAAGTCCGCCGCCGTCGTTCTATTACCGGTGAGTTTTTGACCGTGACAAATAGTCTAGCTACAATCGGGCACGGTGAACTCGGGCTTGTGCTCTCGACATCTGTGAAGATCTATCATGCTCGTGCAAATGATGCACGAAAGAAACTCTCTTGTGCTGCGTATACATTGGCTGCTTTTTTTTTTTGCTTCTATCGTAAAGCGAATCTTCGTTGTGCAAAGATTATTTTTCGTTTTCTTTTTAAAACTGGGTTTTGTGAATTCGAAAGAAATCTAATGTTTTTTCAATTCATTGGCACGTAGCTTCCTTCCAAAATAAATTATTGTTTCTATGCTAATATAACAAAGGAATCATAATAATGAAAAAAGTGATAAATAATATACCTAAATTTTTAATTTCAATTAGAATAGTAATTAATGTTACATTTTGAAATTACTGTCTGCTTCAAAAAGCTGTAGAGAATAAGCAAGAAGACTATATTAAATTTTCATTTCCCAGATAATATTATGTTTAGTCTAATGAAAGCTCCTTAAAGCGTCCATAGCAGAGGATAAAACAATGCATATTTAGTAGCAACCCAGTGAATTCATTTAGTCTGCAGGCATCGCACAAAGAGCTGAAAACAAAAGAAATAGAGTCATTTTATGTAATTCACTTTTTCATTTTCTGTGCAGGATTTTTGTTTCCCCTTTCGCGAAACTTTCTGTATGACGTCAGGGAGTGTGCTTTCCAATAGTCCTGCTTTAATTACGTGTCCTTGCCTTTCTCTAAGGTGTCGACTTTTTTTTTCAACTGACATCGTCAGTTGTTCTTCCGCACTTGGCAAATATAGGATTGTGCGCTAGGGCCGTGTAATGTTTTCTCTTAGCGATGTCAAGCTTGCGAAAGCTTAAACACTAATTTACGTCATAAGAAATGGCCAGTTTCATGTTGTAGTTATTTCAACATCTGGGACTTTAACGCGCCGTGACAAAAACTGTCCAAGGGCTATTTTTGTTTACAGTTTGGCCTGAATCGATGCCATGCAAATATAAGTAAATTTTGTTGCGTCACTGAGACAAATTGGAGGCTACATTAAGATGAAAACGGACGAACTTGTTTAGTCGCGAATAACTGTCTATTCGTTTCGTTTTGTCAGCCCTTGGGTCAGACCATCTTTCTTTTTTTTTTTTCTTTTTTTTGGCGAGTCCCTTCCTCGGGGCGAGTCTTTGCTAGCGGTACTTTATTTACCAAGGGCTTAAGGGGTACCTCAGCAGAGTGGCGGGAAGCACGCTCTCGAAAAGCGGCAATTCCGTAGAAAAGATTTATTAATGCCCCCCTGGACCTTTCTCCACTGTAAACGTCAAAATGAATTTTTCAAAAAGCTCTCGAATTGAACCTATGGGACCTCTTCGGATAATATATACGGGTACTTGACTTCGGTATATATAACGTCATTGACTGAAATTGTTACTACGACCTATTGGTTTGCGATACTTCAACAGCTCTCAAATTTAAAGACCATGATGAACTACTCTTGGGAAATTATCGAATATTGCAAAGTGTAATAAAACAAATATCTTTCTATTTGGTACATTTTATTTGGACTAACAAAGCGCAAAATTTATTGGAACATACTTCGAAAGGTACTTTTTAATGATGCATGAAGACACACGCTGATGCTTGAAAAGTCCAAAGACTACATTATCAATATTAAAAGACCTCCACTGAGATATTCTGACGCATTTGCCGCAAATGTGTTTTTTTATCACTAATTACAGAAATCATTTCGGTTCCTTTTTCTCATCGATCTCACTTACTATAGTGCGATTCTTCTTCCATGACTGCGGTAATTTTAATACACACGCTAGAACAGAAAGACGCTTCGAATGATGTAAACTTTCTCATTTTTACTAATTTTCGAGCAAGCAGTTAATCCAATCGAAGGCATTAATGTACATTGAATTACGATTTCCATCTGGAGAGGAGCAACTCTCGAAGTGCTCGATCGAGGGGGTTATAAATGAAATTTATTCCAATGGAAGGGAGCTATAGACTTTTGCAAACTCATGCCCGGTTCACTTTAAAGCCAGGACATGAATAATTTTGGATGAAAATACCTGCGCTAGGCAATAATCGACGGTAGACTGCGTCGGCGGGAGTAAGAAATTGTAAAATTTTGATATGAGAGGCTTAGGTAAAAATAAATGTTGTAAAATTTTTTACTTCAACCAGTTACGTTATGAAAGAAATTTTGCAAAATAAAAATGTATACACATGAAAGATTTTCAAAAGAAACTTTTTCATTTAAAAGAATCGAACACTTTAAATACAATATGAAGATATTCTCTTATAGACTATGATAAACTTGGCTTTCTGTTAAAATTGCTTGATGAAATATATTTTCGATATTTTTATGACGAAGCCAAGTAGAAATAACAAATGCAGGTGTCGAGCCCGCAGAATGTTTCAATAAAATCCGCGGCACGTTTAAAAGTTTAATAAAATCCAAATATAACGCCAATTTTAAAATAATATTCCAAATTCGTTAAACCATAAGTTTATTCCCGCGTAAGCTCTAAAATTCCTTTTTAGTTTAAGTTCAAAGCCCAACGCGGTTTATTAAAAAAACAAAGACAGAAAAAAAAATGCAGAACTTTTTGATGCAAACCGCTCCGCCCGGTAATAAACCGGCGAAATTCCCCTCTCCAGCTGGATAACAAATAAACTGCCCACGCATTTCGAGAAAGAAATTCCTTTATCTCGCGCTTTTCCCCTTCCCATCTGTTCCGGAGAGGTGAAACTTTTAGGAGGGTCGTCCGACCGAGAGCGCGATGGAATATAACTCAAGATGAAAGTATAATGTCGTTATAATAAGCGAATGGCGCGGCGCGAAGAGACCGAAGTAGGCGCTGGGAGACTTGAGTATGGTAATGTTCCAGAGAGCCGCGGATCCTTTCTGCCCTCCCGGTCTCCAATGCGTCCGCGCGGGCGTTAAGTGACTCCGAGTGGAAGTCCAGATAGCGGATGGCGATATCGCGCTCGACTACCTTTTTTTTCCCCCGGCTACTAAAAAACAAGAAAAAAAAAGAAAAAAAAAGGACGACGAAGGGAACAAGGAAACCAGTAGGGATGCGTAAACTCCGTTTATCTCCTTGCGGGTCTATCGTCGCTGTTTTTCTTCCTTCAGCTCGCTCTACAGAGAATTAATTCTCGCTCCGACGGCGTCGATTTTATTCGGTCGCGAGCGGCCGGGCGATTTATCATGTGATAATGGCGCGCCGATAAAAGGAGCCCACCTCCCTCCTCCCGGCAAAAAAGCTCCGCACCCCGTCGGACCATAAAGGAATGCACTGGGGAAATAGAGCGGCGCTTCCTCGTGAGCGACGTCTCGCGTGTATACGGGGAGGAAGAAGTGCCGTCGGGGTCCGACGACGTCGCGGCGTTGCAGCCACTGTTTGCGCGACGGTCCCCCGAGGTGAGAGAGAGGAGCGAGCGACAGAGTCCGTTAACAGCTACGAAAGCTTGTCATCGATTATGTATCTGGAATTTTTTACGGGCATATATAGATTGATACGCCGATATCGTCCGCGGACGTTTAATTATTTCGACGGTGAGGATGGAGGGCACAAACACCGATGCTGGATCGATACCGTTTTTTACTTTGTTTTCGCAGTGGCTCGAAAATTTCGAGCTTGACAAGTCTATTTTGCCCGCGGAGCTTGCGCTCGTGAAATATTCAGCTACAGAGAAATAGATCGCGTTATCTGTTTTTCATTACCGTGTAGTTTCTAATGTGCAATAAGCAACTCGCTTATTGCATTTCGATATAGTAATTTCGGTATTGCTGCTTTTTATTTTTAAATTCTCATCGTTTTATCGATTCCTTCACGATAGTACGCAGAGCTTGCGGTGATCAAAGAGCTTTTTTGTTGGCGCAGCTTTTACTCTTAATTCTTAAATATCAAGTGAAGTACAGATAATTTCGTTTGGCTTTTTCTTATCCTTTGGACAACTTTAGTGGATCTCATTGTTGTGAAGGCAATGAGAAGTTTCTCTGTAAGGCTTGATTAAAAGTAAAGGTAATATTGGGGTTACAGAACTTCGTAAAAGAAAATAAAAGTATGAGTATATTGTAAGATAAAATTCAAAGAAAACATGCCTCTATTTATTGCTCAAGATTTGGCAATAAATAGAGGAATCAACTCTTACTAAAAATTTAATTTTTCCTTCACATTTCAATATTCCAAAAACTTGAATAAAAATAGATCGAATTACTACAGTTTAAGCACACTAATCATGGCTCTAGACATTCATAGCGTATCCACCGTTTCATTGAAATTCGCAAAGCAACCCAATTTATTAATAAAAGTGACGATAATGAGCGAAGCGGCGTCCTTTCATGCTATAATATGGCCGCGTGACGAGGCCACCGTAGTGTATGACGCCAGATCTAAGCCAATGGTTGGCAGTGTCGCGTCTGCCCACAGTCGCTCTGATCAAACCGCGCGCGCGCGAGCTCCCGAGGCCACTGCTCGAAATTAAATTAAATTTAAATTAAGTTCAATTAATTAAGCGACTTCCCTGTGGGAACTTGGTCCGCTCGCGCCTCGCTGCCAGCCTCGCTCTCCGTTCATCCGCCGTCGCCGTCTCTCTCGCTCCGCGTCTTTTGAACAGCGATATCCGGGTCCGCTGGAGGAGGACCGGCAGCCGTGGCTCCTTCCCCAGTGCCGGATACATACCTAATGCCTTTTAAATTGTTCAGAATTACATTCTGGAACGCTCGAACCTTCCGCGGTGGGACGGGATTGTTGACGCCGCCGGTCGAAGTGTATACGCCCAGAGTTTGCCCATCGGACTCGCTGCACCGCTGTTTGTCTCGCGAGATCCGGGGAAAGCGCGCGAGCCATGCCATTCCGAATTTATGAATTTCGATGAAGCGCGAACGGATCGTGAAACATAAAATTTATGTGCCACGGTATCTTCGCTCCGCCGCGGACAATCGCTTTGACCGAGTATAGTATTTACGTTTCCTTATTTCGCGTGTATATACGGTGTACGGCAAGCGAGTTTAAACAAACACTCGTCCGAAGTTTTATAAACCGAGCGACTCCACTCTGCCTGTCCCACCGTTTGCCCAGCTTTTCACGGCAACTTTATGCATTTTAATTTCAGATCTAATGAGTTTGCGAAAGCTTCGCGGACGCCCGAATGCATTGCGATTCCGCGGATGTGGCGGTTGACGTATGCGCTGCCCTCCCTTCTCCTCCTCGTTAAAAAAAAAAAAAAAAAAAAAATGTAAAAAAAGCGCTGCTCTCGAGAAAGAGAGGCAATTATAATTTCAGGTGGGGCGCTAAAAGGCGGAGCGGGCCGCGTACCGCGCTCGTTTCCCCGGCGAAACTGCCGCGCGCGCAGGTGGGGTACGGTACCCGGTACCGTCGGCCGCTGTGTTCTCCGGGACTATCGGCGTTCGCACCAGACGTCCGCAATATTTAAGCAAGTAATTACGTCGTATCGCGAAATCGCCGGCGCTGCGCGTAACACGCACGCACACATTGCGTCGCCGCTGCCCGAGTGGGCATACTATGCACCCTCCGTGTACACTGGCGGGCGCTCGGTTTGTAAATTTTAAAGCGATCGGCCGTGAACACGCGGCGGACGCCGCGGGCGATCACTGGAGCAAGAGAGAGGGACAAAAAAAAATGGGATTTCGCGCGCAGAGGGTGAAGGAAGCGAGGGAGAGTGACCGGGGGGGGGGGGGGGGAAGAAAAATAGCGCGGCAAAGCGCGGGGAAGTTGCTTCGGACGAAAACAGGCCGGTGCGGTCGGTTTGGGAATTAAAATTTTCGAGGGCGCGGAAAAGAGAGAGGAAAAATGGTACGAGAGCGCACACGCCACCTGCCAACGAGAAATTCTAACTCGAGCGCAACACCCTTCTACAATTCGCGTATCTTTTTTACTCGCTCTCTCTCCAGCCACGCTGCCTGTGCCGCGCGCTCCCTTTGCGCTGTTTTTTTTTCTTTTTTTTTTGCCGTTTTCTTTTTTTTTTCCTCTTTTTTATGTTATTGAGCTCAACCAAGCCCAAAAATTTACATTTACTGCGAATGTTTCAGCTGCTTGGTTTTTAAGAGGAACGAATAGATTTGAAATTCTGATTAATTTTTTGTTGCCAAAATAAAATCTGTAAAAGACACGTAGCTAACCGTTGCGGTATAATAGTGGGTAGAAAGATTTGGTTTAATTAATAATATATATTTTTCAGATGCTCTGTATAAGTAATACTCGAAATGTAACTGAGTTAATAAAGAATGTAAGGAAATTGAATTGAATAAATAAAAAATATAAAGTTTATCAAAGTTATAATAAGAGCAGATTTTCAGTAATTACTTCTACATTTAGTAAAGTATACAAATTTTAATTACTAATTTATATACTAATTCCTATCAAGTTAATTTAATCTAATAACATGTCTACGTTTAAATTATTCATTATTATAATTCGCAGGAGGGATTTATGTTTGAATCGTCATTTTGATTTGATCCTTAAAAGGTTTATTATAATCAACTAATTGAATAGTAGGTTAGTGAACCAGAACTTTCAACCAGCTATTTATCATTCTATAAATAGATGATTTTACAAATTTCATGTTATATAAAAAATTGCGTATGCAAAAATTTGATAAATATTATTGAGCTCTAAAATGTACAATGAAATCAAAATGATTTTAGGACCGAAAATAAATTTTATTTTAATAACATATATAGTACGCAAAGATTGTCGGAGTAATGACGTATAAATTTCTATTGCAAAGTGTATCTACTTACACATCTGTACAACTTTTATGGTTACAGTCTGTTAGTCTGTTAGTAAAATAGTGTTTTTTTTGTAAAAGTGTTCTTTATTCACACTAGGAAAATTTGAAAGAGTACATCGTAAAATCGTGTATTTCGTTAAATAGCCTTATTAATTTTTATAATTGAAAGTTTAAAACATTGCGAGATCTCGCAATTTTTTGTTTCTACTATTTTTTTAAAGCACCTTTTTCTACTTTTATTCTCTTTAAAATATTATTTGAGAATACTATACAGATTAAAAAAAGAGAAAACGGAAACCGACTCGTATCAAGAATAAAATTTTCATTTAACTGTTAATTACTAAAAAGTTTGTTTTAGAAAGTGCTGCAAGTTCAACGCAATGTAGGTTACAAGAGTAGTTGGAAGTACTATAAATAAAATGCTTCGCAATATATAATAACGGGTTTCGCAAAAATAAATCAAAATTACACTGAGAATTGTTTATCCAAAGATCAACTTTTAATTTTTAGTTATAAATGTAATAAATTATTACATTACTATTAATTACCCATAATTCACTACCTCCTTAACCTCAGTTCCATACATAAATAATAATGATATTGCTTTTAATTTTCCCAATACCTCTTATCTCCGTATAAACTAAGCAGATATCCTTACACTTCAAATAAGCAGTATACACATCGTAACAAAAAACATTACAAAGTTTCGTCATCGTTAATAAAATTTCATAGAACTACAAACTATCCATATATAAATCATACAATTTAAAAAAAAAGAAAGTAGTTCAAAATTCGCTCTCCAATCTGAATAACAACTACATAATAATCCTGTGTGAAACTTACTACCATTAAGAATAAAATTTCTGCAAAAATATATATAGGCACATACAGGCAGAGAAAAAGAGAGGCACTTGAAAATGTGAATGTTTCTTCAAAGCGCGCGCGCACGCGCCTGTGTTTGCAGGCCGCCCCGCGGATAAATACCGTCGGTGTTAATAAAGTCTTATCGGCGCGCGGCCATGCGTGTCGACTTAAGGCCACCGACACACTAATCCCTCATGCTAATTTTGCCGGACGGCCGGCTGGTCACCGCGGGAAATGGCTGGCCGCTGCGCGGCTTCCGCCTTCGCCGCGGCTCTCTATCCCCCGGCGACCCCTCGCACGCGCCCCGACAAAAAGCTCCAGCCAGAAGGAGAGAGAAAGAGAGAGAAATAGTGGCGTGCGCGGGGCGCAAAATTACCAGTAATGAAGCTGTGCATGTGAGGCAAATAGGCGGCGGAAAAATAAGAGGCTGCCCCGACGAAAAGCGCTGCGCCGCGACCGGGGTGTTAGTAAGGTAATTGCCGCGCGCGCGGAAAAAAAAAGACGCGATTTGTATCCCGCTCGATTTTCTTCGAGCCGTGTGTGTCCCTTCCGCGAGCCGCGTACCTCGAGTGATAAACGTGTATGCGCAATAGAGTTGGAACACAAAATTGGACTCGCGCCCGCCGTGGCGATTAATTCCGATAGTAATAGTAAAAAAAAGAAGGGAGTGTGTGTTTTCTTTGACTTAGTTGCTCTTTTTTTTTTATATAAGAAAGTACAAAAGTGTGCCAAAGCTCGACCCTGCGATTGACCGAAGGCGCGCAACACCGTGCGTACATTTCCATCGATTGCATCCTACGAGAAGCCTGGAGATCGGTTCTCGTTCTTTTTTTTCTTTCGCAGAAGTTTATTGAATTTATAGCACGTTCGTGTCTCAGATTGCGCTATTGTCTGGATTCCGGGCGTTTTTCTCGGTTAAACACTTTTCTTCGAGAGATACGCCTTCTTGTAGAAGTCCCAGAACATGTAAAATATGACAACAACGTTGGCCATGTAGATGTAAGCCAATGGCTTCATTCTCGGCTGACAAGACGGCAGAAGAGCTTGAGCTGTGTGTATCACCATAATGACGAATTGAATCTGAAATAAAATTAAGACTTTATTATCCATTCAAATTGGTATTTTTATTTTTAATTTGCATTTTTTTGTATTATTAAATTTTTTATTTTTTGAATTATTAAATTTTTTATTTTTCAATTCTCAGGTACATCTTTTTTTTATTTGATTTATTTTATAGTAAACTTAACAAAAAAAAAAATTTAAAATTGTTATTCTTTCAAAGTGGAAATAAAATATATTTTGAAGAACGCTTTATAGTCGAGAAAAAAGTTCTGAAAATACAGACGAGAAAGAAAAGTGTAAAAATCTATCGACTGCATCTTATTACATCTGGGTATAAAGTAGATCACTTAATAAGCTTTTTTGAAGTATCATCGATTTTGTCCTTGTTTGGAAAATCGAACATTTCGGTAATGACGTTGATTAAGAAAGTGATTATCGACAGCGCAATTAAAATGCTTAACTGCTCGCTCCTGACATCTGCCCCGTTACGATTCATATTTACACACCGAAGAATTAGAAAATTCTGCGAAAGTGGCGAACGAGAGGGTCGGAGGGGTTGATAAAGCCCGCAAAGAATTTAAATCAAGCGAGCGTGTAATTCGTCGCTTCAAATCTCATCATCGGATCCTTTCGACCTTATCCTTCCCGACCATTACTAACTACGGCGAGAACTAATCAAAAAGTGGGAAAAGGACAGGATGAGGGAGGCGAGAGCTCGGGGGCGCGGGATGGGAGAAAGAGCCAAAGCGGATAAAGTGTCGGGAGAGCGGGTAGGCGGTAGTGAAACCGCGCGAGAAAATCAAGAGAGAGCCGCGAGACGAAGGCGAGAAATTCTTGGTCAATCGATCGAGCAACGTAATTCGCTCGACCGCTTTTAAAATGAGCATCCATCTCTCTTATTCCGTTTTTTTCTCGCTCTCAGCATCTCACGGATGGCAGCCCTCGGCTCCAGGCGACTTGCTTAACCTTCCGTGTTTCCACCGGTCACCTAAAGGCGTCGCTTCGCAAAATTAAACGACCAGAGAGATGAGAGATAAATAGTTATTTTACTAGATTTTTGGACTCGCGTGTGTTTAACGCCCGAGCGAAGCGAGGGTGATAATTCACACGAGTGTAGATATCATTTATGACACGAGTATCGAACAAAATTTTGTAATACGAGGACGGAAAACTCCGTTTTATCGCACTAATGTTATAAATTATTTTGACAAATAAGTATAAAATAATAACAAGAGAGAGAGAGAGGGGGGGTATTTATTAGAACTAAAAACTTATGATCCTCATTGAAAAATAAGAAACTCAAATTATAAAATTATAACTAAATCCTAGAACAATAAATAAAAATTCACATCTAAATCACGCCTGTGCCGTATTATATGGTATTAGAGAAAGAGAGCGAGAGAGAGAAACCAATCCAATATCGACGGAAATAAAAATTCTCCCTGCACGGTGGATTATATAATTAAACATTGCGCAGGTTATTCGCAAAAACTTTCCTCCTGCTTGTACGTGTCCTCGTCGAATCCAGATTTTCGTCTGGTTATTTATGTCGACGCGGTGTCCAGTTTGCGAGCGCGAAAAAAGGAAGGCATGCTTCAGTAAATTGGCACATTGGCCGGAGCTTTCGTTTGTGGAATGCTGAAGAGATACAATATCGCATATCCAAATTTGCGTAAATATCCGATCCTATTAAATCAACGTGAAGGAAATGCATAAAAATGAAGTAAAATCAAAAAGGTACAATTACAAATGGATTTATGCGTTAACTCAAGTAGCTGTTGAATTCAATATTATACAATAGATTCCTTTCCTCTTTCATGAAAATATTTTTGCAAATCTAGAATTTTTATTTTTAACTCTTAGTTATTTTTTATAGCAAACTTACTCTTTAAATAGTTAACTTATTTTATGTAATATAACTAATGTAAGCAGAGATTTAAATAATTTAGGAAAAAAGGAAGAACTATGCGAAGAATTTAAATAAAATAAAAATGTGCCATACCAACTGAAGCATCGTCAAGTAAGGCTTCCATGGGGCTATTCTCTTCTGTAACCTCGGGCCCAGGCAGGCTAAAAGATAATACGTGTACATAATCACATGCACTAGACAATTGGGCATCATAATGAAAGTCCACATGCCACCTGTAAGAAAATACATATTTTAAACAAGTATTCTGTTTTTTGTTACAAAAACAACGGCAAAAACTGGCCAATTAATTACATTAATAGCAAATTTATTTAAAAGACATTCAACTGTTCTCTGTAATATTTTATCATTCATGATTAAAAAGATTATCAACATTATGTACGCGAATACTGATCAAAATGTCCAAGAGTGGTAAATAAAGTAATTAAATGGAATTTTTCAAAAGATTATAATTTTCTTCAATAGAGTTTATTAATCAAGAATGACTATGCACCTGGAGCATATTTGCAGGCTATCCACGCAAGGCTTACTGTGGTGACATGATGATAAATGTGCAGAAATGAGCACTGATTGTATTTCTTCCTGAGAACGAAAATAACGGTATCCCCGAGCTCGGCAATTTTTAACAGCATTATCCACCAGACCCATCGTGCCATCTAAATGATGAGCATTAAATTAAATTATCTTTATATTAAAATATCATATGAATTTTAAAATTAATTAAAGGGTAGAACGTACTTTTTCGAGAATAATAATGAATAAGATAATTTACCAATTTAAGGAATAATAGTTTGTAAGTTCGATTATTATTCTTTAATTTAAATATCTGACTGTGACAAGGCGATGGCAAAAGCAATCAAAACATTTACTACGTAGGTATTTATTAAATAAAGTATCTTAAGTATATATTTAAAATTTAGATTTTATTTTACAATAATCTCAGTTAATGCAATTTTAGAAATATCCCAAAAACTTATCAAAAAGATATTTTTGCTATACAATTATAATGGAAGAATTAGCTTATTATTTTTTTTAAATTTATTTATTTTTCCCAGAGATTCTTCGCCAGAAAATATTTTAATTTACTCCTCGAGATTAAATATTCACACTTTATGACTAATGTAACTTTTTATAATTGATTTTTTAATACACTTACGCTAATTGCTTCCGGATTTAGGGAATAATCAACTGATTCGCAGCCCCAGGATAAATTCGTTGTAAAACCTGAAGTAAGAAGCTGAAAAAAAACATTGCCTGCTCTGTAATAATTTTTATTAAACATTTTTTACTACTTTAATATCAAATATGAAATATTAATTGTTATGTCTACCGCGGACAATACGTCATCAACTACCAGGTTCAAACTTTTTTGTTATGGCTTGTAATGAGGATCGTAAAACGAGGCTTATTCTACTTAAATCTTACGTTAAATGATTATTTGAATGCGGTAGACTCACCCCATAAAAAACAGTAGCGCTGCAAATAGCTACTGTAACATTATAAACAATCATGAAATTGTAAAGATTGTATGGCGGTCGATCTCTCATGTACCTCGGACCCAGCTGCAGTACGAAGAGTAGGTAAGCGAGGAGAATCAGTGATACAGGAAACGGACTTGCCATCATTGGCCAATCAGCCACCCTTGGATCTGAGAATAAGGGGAGAAAATTTTTTACATTCAATTAACTTAGTTAGCCACGAGAGGCACCGTTTACGAAACTCGTGATCTAAATTTAACGTCACGTGATAAGCTTCGATAAACCAAAATAGTCTTTCCAGTACTACTCTAAAGATTTTTTTTCAGTGCATTATTTTTATAAATTGTCCGCGATTTAATTTCATTCTTTTATTATATTCTAATATAAAAACAGATATTCAGTATTAAATATGCAAATTAATTTACTAAATGGATTTTCATGAAAATAAGCAATTTAGAACTTACGTACGTAATAATTTATTTTAATTTTTAATTAACAAAGTGCATTGGTACCTACAAAATCAGAAAAAGAAACATAATTTAAGTGAAGAATATAAAGTAATAAACGAATTTACTTGCTCGGTTTTTTTAAATTTAAATTATAATTAAAAAGGAAATCAACGATAATAATCAATGGAAACAATAACTCCAATTAGAACGCGAATTACATTAAAAAGAAAAAAAAAGAAGACATTAACATTTGCAATGAAAAATTGAAGCTATCGATTAAAGGTAATAAATAAACTCGATATGCCGCATTTTCAACAAGTTTATTTTTAGCCGAGGATAATATTCAGCAGCGGCGACGCGTATAATGAACCAACTATCAACGAAGGCTAAGAGGATGTGTCGCATGCAGGGCTGTTAAATCCTCTTGCCGTAACTTACCTGATATTTCCTCCACGAGGTAGTGATACGCCTCTGCGGGCCCCATGTCCTGTCGGTCAGAAAATGCGAAATCGATTAGGCTTCCACTCCGATTTTACCGACGTTGGCGGCGATCGTGTTTCGCGGGGGCTCGCCACCTCGCACGGGCGCACGGCCGACGCGACTAACGAAGCCGAGCGAAAGCTCGCGATGAAAAAAAAATAATAATAATAATAATAACAACAGGGGGAAACGAAAGACAACGAAATAAAGAACGACGAGTGAAGAAAATTGAAAAGTGCGGCCTGAGATGCGCGCGCGCTCGTACACGCGTGCACTGCGCGGCGCGCGCACACGTAAAACGGCACGGGCCGGGGGAACGGACACAGACGGACGCGGCCGCACGAGACGAAGGAAGATGAAGCCGACCCCTCACGATCGTCGTCGCCGAGGGCCGATCGGGCAATGACAAAGTGACAAGTTAACGGAAGCGAAAGCAGGTTGCAAACTCATGCGTCATGTGGGACCCGGTGGCGAGGAGTGTGCGACCCCCGCTCGCGTGTCTCCCTGTGTCTGTCTACCCACACTCGTGCGTGTGAGTGTACGTTCGTGCGTGTGAGTATGCTTGTATATATACATGTCTGTGCGTATGTGTATGTGTGAATGTGCGAGCGTGTGTGTGTGTGTGTGTGTGTGTGTGTGTGTGTGTGTGTGTGTGTGTGTGTGTGTGTGTGTGTGTGTGTGTGTGTGTATGTGTGTGTGTACTTGTATGCGTATTGGTGTGGGTGTGTGCGGGCGCACGCATACAGTGTACTAGGAGAGCCATTTACGTAGACGCTGAGGCCGCACCGACTCTGGATTACATGGGCAGGCTCGCGTTATACGAATTTTCATCGGCTCTGCTCTTAAACGGCCAAAAAGCAGCGCGAAACTCGTGTTTATTATTTCAATTTGGGAAAAATGCGAGCGCCCTTCCGTATTCTAATTTTGCGCCGCCTGCGCGATATTATTGTTCGCCTATTGTTTCCCATTGTTGAATGAAAATTTTAATATGGGAAGCGCGCGGGTACATGGCGTTTAAAATTGGGGTCTTTTTGTTGCTATTCGGAATAGTAATATTTCTCGGCGAGTCGAGAATTGCCGCGTTGCTTTCTCAATGAGAAGTCATTGTACTTTCTTTCCGAAAAAAGTTACGTTTTTTTGGAGTATAATCTGCGTATTATTCGGAAACATAAACTTTATAATTATAAAAGATACAATAGGACTTTGGTAGATGTTTTATGATTAACAAAATATTTAGGAAAATTTCATTTAGAAGAAATTTTAAAAAAAACTTTAAAAAACGATTGTCACGAGCGATACACCAATTTTTTTTTTTTTTTTTAGTTTGACAGTTCATGCCACTGATAACAATTCAAAAAAATGTCTAGGATTCAAGAACACAAATACTACAAAATATTGATTATATCTTAATTAACATGTGCTTATACGATATGTTTCACGATCAATTATTTCACGAAAAATCTCGAACTATTTAGAATTAGTATTTACGGCATTTATATATTAAACTATAATTTTAGTAAATTCCATTACAATAATTATATACTAGCATTGTTGAAAATTTGAACAAACTATCAATTAAATCCGTTCACGATTTACGCAGCATTTAAATTTAATACACTATGTCAATATTCATTATTATAATATTATTTAATTCTAATATTATTTAATACTAGTAGCTTATTTAGTACTAGTATCTTATTTCATCGAAATTAGGTGCCTAAGGCTGGTAAGGAATATGTAAGTTAAGTACAATTACGTTGTGCAAAAATAACTTAAAATCTCTTATTCTATATAAAGACTTAAGCAGGTAATAAAGTTTTTGTAATATAATTCACATATTTAGACGATTGTCGATATCACACCCTCAGGTGCAATCAATATTATTACAAAACTACTCGGGTATACATAAGAATTTTCTATAATCAGGTTCTTATTACTATTGAAATTACAGCGCTGATGTGCCAGAATTTTGACGGAAATGTAAGTCGAGATCTGGACACAAAACTTCCTGGAGTGCACTCAGGTAACAGTGTCACTAGGTATTTTAAATGCTGATCAGTACTTCCACGAAAATGTAACTTAAAACTTGAATTTAAAACGGTCTGGAAGCTCTGTTAGCAGTCTGCAAGCAGACTGAAGCGATTATTTTTAGTCTGTCAGTTTTTTAAATACGTTAGTTACCTATAATAAAATAATACGTCATTCACATTTAAAACTCATTCTTTATCATTCCCTTTAAATGTCGCTTTAATTGAAATATCTCAGCAATTCTGTTATATCTTCAGTAAAAGCTTGGTAACAGCTTCGTAAATGTAAATTTTTATCCATACCTTTGTTAATTCTCCTTCGCGCAACATCTAAAAAATTACAATTTGACGCAGTGAATACAATAATGCTGCGACGCGCTAAATGTTAAATCAAAATAAATAAAATTTAACCCACTGTAATTTTGCATTGAATTTAACTAATGTTATTATTAATTTAATCAATAGTAGTCGCGAGAATTCAAGTTTAATTCTGTTGTGCCTAATTTGGTTTTGCTTTTTCACTTTGGCCTACATTCAAACTTCGGCCTGCCTCAAAATAGGTATAATCTCAACTATATTTAAGTTTGACGGAAAGCTATTTATCGCGGAAGCAGCTGCTTTAAATTCTGAATGAAACTAGAACAAAAATTTCCGTCTTGGCAGGTGTCTTTCATTTTTTCACGGTTAGACGGGCGCCCGTAATATTTTCAGCTTCGCTTCTATTTTTTTTTTTTCCACGAGAAATAATTAGCCGTGCGATTTCGATTCGCTTATTCCGCAGTCGAATCACCGACGAGCGCTTAATTTTCAAACTCGGTTTCCATGCGAACTCTTGATTATTCGCTTGTATATATACGGACGGGACGAAAGAATTACGCGTTCATCATCAGCGTAGCATTCTGTCGTACCGATTTTCATTTCTGCCCATAAAAGTTTTATCTAAAATCACAATAGCGCGAGCTTACGTGATTGTTAGCTCCAAAACTTCATACGTGAAATCAAAGCTCGGAAGCAAGCCGATTAAGGGAGCGCGGGCATCCCGCCTCGAAAGTTCATGCATGCACGAGATCCGATATCGATTATTTTTGGAGATTTTATGTTTCTGCCGCGTAGGGGAAGGGGAATAAACAAAATCAGCGCATTTAAACAAAAAATAATAAAAGTTAAAATATTTTTACCTCTTTCGCTTCTTTCCAGGCTATTTTTAAACTGACGCACACCCGTGTACTTCCTACCATCAGTACCGCATACTCGCGCAAATTCGTTATGTAATAGCTCGCGCAAAAAAAAATCCCTTCCTTAGTAAAAAAAAAGCCATACACACAAATGTATATGAGGACAGGGAAAGAATGTTCGAGAGTCTCGGAAATCGCTACCCGAGCCGAAGGTGAAAAACACGCGAGGTGCGTATATATGCATGATTTTCTCCTGCGCCGAGGCGAAATTGCCATATTTCCATAGCCCTCGCCAGAAAAGAGCGTCCGTCAATTCAGCCTCGGCGTGCCGAACAAAGCACCGACCTTACCTCTCTTGCTGAACATTTAAATTCCTTGAGCGACTCCAGAATCCTGCTGGCGCTGGTCCAGGTGGGGAAGTTGGGCGGCGCAGCGAGGCCGGACTCCTGACGGATTCACCTGACTAGCGTTGTTACGTCAGCGGCCCGTCGACGCAATGCCCGCGCCGGCCGCTCGTCCGTTATCCAACGGTTACAATGTCGACGCGGATCGTTAAATTCGATCGGGTTCGGTGCGCCGCAGTGCCGCGGAAGCGGAAGACGAATCGATTTTCCGCGCTCGCAGGACTACGCTCCTCCTGGCGCGAGGGACTTCCGCGAATTCCGCGCCGTTCCCTTTCTCCTCGTCGGCCCTGCGCGCCGCCGCCACCGGCCTCCTCGTGCTGCCCGAAAAATGTTGGAGGCGTTCCGTGGCTGGCCGTACTACTAAGCGTCGCGGCGCCCGAACTGGGGTTCGTACAGTGCCGCGGGTACCGGAGCGACTGGTGCGAGCGGCCGCGAGGTGCAGCGGCGAGGAGAGTTCACGGTACAATGCAGGTGAATAATCGCGCGGAGTGTGCACGGGGCCGACGGCCGTCTTCGAAGCGTTAGCAGTCTACTGTCCAAGTTACGTTTATCTGCAGGGCATGCACCCCCGGTTCGAGGCTTACTGGCAGGGCCGTAACTACGTGAGGCCTCACGCGGATATACTCGGCCGCGATCGTGTCGGCGTCAGTTTGCACGGTTCTCTTTAGAATTTTTTACTTATTCTTTTAGCGGGCAACGAATTTAACGTGAATTAAAGAAGCTATACACGTTTGAAAGTTCTGAGGCTTAGCTAATTAATTTTTGCTGTAATTTTAAGAATTAAAAAGATAAGCATGATTTAAATAGTTTATAGAATTTTATGAATTTAACGGTGGATTTCGGATGACTTGATTATTCTTTCGATTTAATAAAGCATCGTTTTGTATTTTAGTTGTTTCACTTATTGGGGGTTTTAACTGATCAAGAATATGTGAAAGAACGGAAACATTTGTTAAACATCTGCTAAAGGATTTAGTCGCTGAATTTCCAACGTTGAAGCTTTAAATTAAATAATTAGATTAGAATTCAATAATTTATTACTTAAAACAACGGATTTCAATCAATCAAGAAGCGCGGTAGCGCCTCGAGGCAAGTTTTAAATAATACAATGAAAATAAATGAGAACAGAGGAATATATCAGTCTTTTTATATATTAGTTATTCTTTATAAGTAAATACGATTTGAACAACGTTATATAATTTAAAAAAATTGTTTATTATTTTATTTAGTTGAGATCATCGCATCAGATTCTAATATCGAACGAATCTCATCGAAGGTATACATTAAAAAGCCGGATTTAATGAATGCTGCCCTTAAACAATTGACTTTAATTGAAGGTTTTATGTCATGATCTTAGTAAAAATGGCTTAATTTGACATTGGCACAAATATTATCTGAAAAATTATTGCTGACATTACAGACAAAATTTTGTGTTAAAAAATAATAAAATCTAAAATAAAATGATATATTGTGCATTCTATAATTTACGCATAAATTAAAAAAGTATATTAAAATATTCGTAACCCTAAAAATTTCAATCATTTAAATTTATGATCGAAATATACATACATACAACTTACTTCACATAATTTTTGCAATATTAATTTTTCTTACCCTTCACTGGGTCGTCCAAATTTTTGTCACAGATATTAATGTGAATCTTAACCTATTATTCCAGTAAATTTCTTAAATTCATTTAATTAATTATAATAATACGAAAAATATATCAACTGAAAAATGTAAGAAATACTTAGTTTGAAATAAATTGTTAATTGTAACCCTCTGCACTTACATTGAAGTCATAAACTTGAAATATAGATTAGTAAGGCAAGATCTGGATAAAACTAGACTCAAACCAGGGAGGCTGTTAATCATATAAAAATGTAAAATAAGACGTAACAGTTAACTATACAATGGCCCACATTTTAAAACGGTCACTTTATTTTTCAATAATTCATTAGAATACATGCAAAATACATACATTAACAAATAAAAAGTTACTACTATTTTTAAATTAAGTATATTATTCTATATTAAAATATTTTTTAAATTTCAAAAGGATTAAAACATTATATTTACACACTTTTACACATTGTATAATATTAAAGTATTATGCAAAAAACAGGATTATCATTCTCTTCTATTTAGCATGACAATATATTCATTTTAAACTTAATTAATTAATCATAATAAAGTTAAACCAATATAATTTAATTTTTATATCATGCTAATAGTGTGCCTTGAAAATAAATAAAAGGCATTTATAAAAAAATCAGACCCCGGGCTGTATTAGGAACGAAGCCAGCCCTGTACAAACGGGGGTGTCCAGCCATGGTAGCGCTGCCGCCGCCAAGCCGGTACACGCGGACTCTAGCAGCATGGATATACGGCTTCCCCGTGTGCTGTCATTTGAATCAGGATTAGCAGGCGAGCGTTCTGTAGCGAGTTCTCGGAGATCTGCATATATGCGTGTCTGGTACGTTCATGCATAAAGTCAATATATATATATACACATCGACAACGCGCGAGTGCAAGCACACCTAACAGGCAAATGGAAGGCTACAAAGGGTGAGCACGAATTCCACTCTCACTCTGTGTAAATCAGAAATTTAGTCCTACCTACGAATTATTACACCGCTCATCGATTTCGAGGCGATTCGTACCTTACTGACTTGGACAGAGCATGCAACTACTGTTCACCCCGAAATTTACTTGCGATCTCGAAGAATTTATTGCAGCTGTTAAAGAGATTGACCATTGACTCGACGTTAATGAATTTGTTTATATTACTGGATATTATACTTTACAATTTTTCATTTTTATTGCTAGCAATTCGAGCGTTGCAAATTATAAACTTATGACTAATGTGAGTTTAAAAAAAATGTTTGCAGCAGTCTATGCTATAATTAAAATATGAATAATATTTTATTAAGACTTTTTATTCAAGTTATTATTGTTTAATTATAATAAACACTAAAATTGTTTAGAAACAGTTCAGTTCAGTTTAATAAGTTTTTATTGGCAAGAAAAGGTAATTTACACAGTTGTTTAGAAACTCAGAAACTGTTTTGTGCGTGACATCTATTGAGAAATGCAGTAACCTGAATGTCGGCGTGTACTGTTGAAATATTTCTGTGTGTAGGTAATAAAGTTTCGGTCTACAGCAGGTAAGGTGAAATTGCATAGTTTTAAAAATATAAAAAATTGTGAAATTATAGATACAATGTCTTTTGAATTAGTTAAATTATTGTTTAGATTCTGGAATAAACTAATTTAAATTATTGAACTATTAACTGTTCTACATGTGATACAGTAGATTTCTGCAATATCTGATGAAAGTAAAAAATTAAATTTAATCACAATTTAAAATTTTGAAACATGCATTTTATTTATAAAACTTGTCCAATCTTATTACATTTATTTCAATTTTTAAACAAAATCTTATTGAAACTTTTTACAAATTTAATTATAAAAAAATAATAACTCGAATGATCTCTTGCAAAGCAAGCTAAACTATTAGCTAAACTTTCTGACTGTTTTCACCACTTTAGTCAGTTTAAAATTTTATATTTGAAATAATGTTATCCTTGTGAATCCTTTAATACAATTGTTCATAAATTCCAGAAATGTGAAATTGAAAAATTATAGGTATTCTAATTATAAAATACATATTTAGTCTATATTAAAAAGTAACTTCAGAAAAGGTTTTCTATTATAAAATCTATGAATCAAAAGTAATTTTACTTTGTATATTATTTAAATTTTGCTTGTAAGTATGTATCTTAAACTGATATGTGAATTTATTATATTTGTGCATTTTTAAAGCAACAGTATTAAATTATAATAAATTTTATGATAATTAGTTGCACAAGATAATGCATAATTAGAGCTCTACGTTAAAATTAATTTTTTGACATATTAAAATAATTATTATTTATTTAATTTTAAAGATTGCATACCGATAAAGATAAAACCGAAACTAAATAAATATCCGTTTTTTAAGTTATGGATACGTATAATGCTGGATTTTTTATTAGTAATCAATTATTTTTTAAAAATTATACCGTTTAAAAGTGTTTAAGCAAAAATTTTACATCTGCATGTAATACTGCCAACCGTTTTCTCAGGATTTTTAATTCCATTTGCGTCTTAATTAAAAATTATAGAAAATGTATTCATTACCTTAACAATAAAAATTTAATTACATGATAATGATGAATACCTTAATATTTTTAATCCAGAGTAAGACAATTTTATTGACTTTTTCTTGCAAAAAATGAAAGGTTTTAGTAATTCACAGTTAAATTGAAAACAGCATGGTCTAGAATTGCACAATAATAATGAATAATCTTAATAAAATAAATACATTATTTTTTCAATTAAAAATAATGAGGTTCAGTAAAATAAAATTATCGCATTTCGATTTAGTTTTAGAAAATTTGCGCTTTCAATTGCAATTAACTAATCTGATCAAAAATGGAAAACTACATCCCACGTTTGTAGTTTACTCTAAAGCTAATACAAAATATTAAATTTTCCATCTCTATTGTGTGGTAAAACATTTTTATATATGGTATAACTGCAAAAGTTTTCTTTACAAAGTTTCTTTAAAAAATAAATTAGCAAAAAATTGAATATATTAAATTCTTCAGCATCAGACCATAAAGTTCACATAAACCAACCGTTACAGAAGTCTTAAAATTTTAAAAATAAAATAAGGCAAGTTATTTTATTTCTTAAAAAGATTGTTTATGCAGAACCTTGCAAGGCACAAATTTTTAAATTTAAATTGGCCTTGTACAAAAGAAAAGTAATGTCTGCGATTCTTTTTACCACCTAGTAGTGTTACACTTTGGCGAACCCCTTTGAGAAATCAGAGAAGACCTTTGAGATTTTGTAAAGTCTGCGCCATAAAGTGTTGTGTATGCACTGACAGGGGAAAGCTGCAATTTATGCATAAGTACACCAGTAAACACTCGGAATAAAGCATGCCCAGGGACCTTTTGCTTCGTAAAAGTGCATCTCCACGTCAGCTTTAAAGAGTCCTTATATTCGTTCTGCAAGATTCTACGAACCGAAGACAGGCAAGGGTGTAAAAAATGCTTCGAAAGCTACTTTTTAACATTTGCATTAAGTGGTTACTTGATAAAAATTTATTAAGAACGCTGCGCTGCGATAAGGCCTTTTGTCGTTGGCGTACGCAAGCTCTTCTTCCTTGCATCTTCTTCACACTAGGAGCAAGAGATTGTGTTACGTCACTGCTGTTCTTGTTACGCCAAAATTCATAAAATATTGTATTGGTAGAATAATGTAAAATTATTGAAATTTCCTCACATTTTTATTTTTTAAATGTTATTATTCATATTTATTTTGTTTTTATTAAAAATAATTATATAAATAAGAAAACTAAACGTGTACTTTATTTGGAGGAGCTATTAACTAAGAACAAATCATGAACAAATTTTAATATTTGTTTTAATTAATCTAAAAAAAGAATAGCTCATATATCTATAAGTGTTTAAGGTTTTTTGGATGGACTCCTTATTTCAATTGGAAGGTATATGGTTTTTTATAAAAATACATATAAGAACATTCGCAAAACAATAAATATAAGTCAGTGAATAATCTACATGTACACCATAAAAATTAAATTGAAATTTATTAAGTAAATTTGTTTCTATAATAAAACATTTATATCGCACCTTGATATTTTATTTTCAAAGCAATATTTATCAATAAAAAATAGAAAAAAACTTAACAAAATTTTTAATAAAACTATTTTTGCTATTATTCTGTAAAACCACATATATCATTAAATGAATTTAGAAGATAACGGTACGTTATTATTTTTCTTCATATTATTCCGATTTACAATCATAGAACATTTTAAATTTAATATAAGTTAAAATATGAATTAAAATAAGCACAATAATTAAACTTAATTGAAAGTATGTTTCATATGATAATTTGATACTTTTTATATTACAAACGTATTTAAATCACTAAAGCTAGTTGTGTATGAAAGTGTTCAATTAATAATGGTACAGTTCAAAATAGAATTGGCTGAGTTACAAATTATGTAGCTTTAAGCTAAAAGTACTTTACGATATACTGACGCGCCAAAAATTTCTAATTCCGTAAGTAATAAGCGCATGGCGGGTCACTTAAATTTTTGTAGCTGATCGGTATGATAGGATTCAACTGTACCAACTGCTCCTATCAATATTTGAGTTTATCGACTGATTATTATGATACTATTTTCAAGTTTACAAAGTACCCTGCGTTCGTTTTTTTACATCAAGTTTATTGCTGGTGAATTAATTGTTTAAAATGTTATCAATTTTCTAGATTATTGAGGATTTTATTCAATTATTATTATTTTTTTAATAAAAGATTTTCAATTAATTGTATGGCTAGCTAAAATTTTAAATTACTTGTAAATTAACATTTGTAACAATGAGTTTCAGAATAATAAAAAGAACATTGATCTTATATACGAAGGCGACTGTATAAAGCTTGTTCTTATATTTGTAATCATAAATATTTTATTGTTATAAATTTACTTTAATGATGCGAAACTTAATAAAGTAATATAGTTTAAATAATATAGTTTCAAAATTAAATTACTTAGAATAGAAAGGCGAGAATAAAGTAGATAATTATTTGATATGAATATTACATTCGACTTTATTTACACACCGTCTAAGTCTGAAAATGTTAATAGTGACTTGGATATTGCATATGAAAAGTCATTCGCACATTGAATAAAGCTTCCCACAAAATATGTAAACTATTTTTAAGCCAATTTCAATTTTTAACATTTAAAGAGTAGTGCTTATCATAATGCCAGTCTACTTTAATGAATGTAATGCATACATTTTTTTCTATTTCATATTCTTACTGAACTGCTATTAACATTTAAATACATTTTTAAACATTGTTCATATTTTTCTATAAAAATATATTTTCTTTCACAAAATATATATACAAAATTTTAGAGAGAGATCTGACGTTCAGAAGTCGAGAAATTAATTATTAAAATCGCGAAATGAACTCTTAATATCTGGGAAAGATTGGTAAGAAGATTGATTTCAGCTATTAAAAGAAACTATTTTTACCAAATTGTCAAAGAACAACTGACATATACACTAAATAAAACAACTTATTTCAATTCTGTTGAACAAAGAATCAGGACAATTTATCGTGCCGATTTGTAGAGATACAAAGTTGAAGTTTGCTATTTTAAAAACTTCCATGTTATTAGTATGTATATCTATATAGTGGCACCGTTCTCGTTTTTATTATTTTTTAGTAATGATTTTCTGTCATAAGTGGTAATTTATAATTACAATTTTCGCATTGTTAATCAAGTTGAGCACCACCGCATGATGTATGAACCTCCTTAAATATCGTCTACGGTTATGAAAAAGGAACAATTTAGTTTAAATAATATATATGGATATCAATTATTTGCAGATCCGTTCAGGGTAAGAACTATATGAAGAACTATATGCATAGCATATAGTCTTTGAATAACTTACCTTCGCACTGAAACGAAATGCTTTATGCTCTTATATTGAGACGTGTATAAAAGAAATAATTACAGTCTAAAAGAACTCTACAATAAAGAAAATGTAAGTTAAAAAAGCTCTTCATAAAATAAAAATTACTCTTTATCACATACACGTGTAAAGCCAATGTACATCAAATTTTCTCTTTTTCAGGCGACAACAGGACAATCAATTCATTCTGAACTATACCTTCATATTATACGAGTTACACATTCGTAGATGTCGTTTATCCAAAGAACAGATTAGATAGGATTTTTATTATTTTCATAAATATATATTACAATTTGAAAATACGAGAAAAGTTTGATTACTCTGACCTAAAACTTGTCGTACAAGTTTTATGTGATTGCCTCTTATCTACATAGCATCCATCAATATATAATAATGAAAATTCTGCAAAGGCGAACGCGACACCAACAAACGCTCCAGTTTAACGCTGTCTTATAGTAAATACAAATAGTCGACGCGGTATAGATTAAAACACTTAATTATTCAAGTATTTATAACGTTACTCATTCCAGATTTTTCGCCCCCTTTTTTTCTCCCAAAGCGAAGCAGAAACGACGGCGAGTAGTATGCAGCGGGGCTCAAAAATACGCGGCGCAAATATCTGCGTTACGGACGCGAAAAGCGAACGAAGGAACGAAAGCCGAGGCGGCGGCAAAGTTGCATATTTCCGCTGCTGCCACGGCAATATAGTCTTTAGTTTATGTCGCGACGGTGGATATTTAAACGTTACGACGACTTTTATAGGTCTGCGCCGCGAATCCGCGTGCTCACAACCGAAAGAGTGTAGTGTGAGAGGCAGCGAGTGAGGGAGAGAGAGAGCGAGGGAGAGTGAGAAAGAGAGAAAGAAAGAGCAGAAATTCGCCATACAAACGTGAAGGCTAAGTCGCCTTTGCGTGAAAGAAAGTTTTGAGGTGGTAAAACCACGACCACTGGTCACACTTGCATGTTGAGGCTGCAGAAATTTGCGTGTTATTCTTGCGTTTGTTTCTACGCAGAATATACTCTTCTTAGCAACTTTTCTTATTAGTGTACGTTTGAATATTTTACATATTATTTGAACAATTTTCTTGCTTACTTTACACACTTATAAATGCGAGTGTCCGTATAGCTGTCTATTTAAAATATGAATTGCCTACGTAAATTATATTTTTCTATAATAATATTTTTCTATCAGCATTATTATGACAATCTTTTTACTAGATAATTTCATAAAAATGAAAGATTTTAATAAGCTGTTTATTTATGCTCGGCGTATAATAAAAATAAACTATATATTTACCGTTAAATAGAATTATTTTTCGTGCTGTATAATTTCCGCGTAATCGTTTTATTTCGTAAATAGAAACCAATACTATAATAAAAGTGTCTAATATACAGAGTCATCTGCGCTTAATAAAAAATAAAATAAAATAATAAGCTCTGCTCCTATTAAAAAAAAAATAGGATCGATTGTTTGAACTAAAATAAACTCTGCGATTAAGTGTTGCTGGCGATAAGTGACAAATATAAAGTTCCGCTAAAGAATGTCTGTCATTGCTGTGTAAAGATTGCTATGTAAAGATAAAGACATTTGCATATATTATGAAGTTAAAGTCAGTATAGCTTAATGCACGCATGTGTCTCTTTCTCATCACATCAGAATATATATTTTCTACAATGAATTTTTTCTTAACATTATTTTATACCATACTAGGTCTATTTGCAATGTATTAATCAATGGCAAAAGAAAAATGCATTTAATTTTTCAAAGTGAATCAATGAATTTTAAACAGTAAACTCACGCGAATGCGTCTGTGTGAGTAGCAAGCAAACATCATATTACAGTAAAAACTGTAATTACAACTCGCGCGTTAATTAAAGCTCTTAAAAGTTAGAATTTAATGTCTTATTTTCATTCGATAGAAATAGAGTATAAAACTACGGCGATGGGACAAATAAAGAACAGAGTATAATAAAATAATTACTGCCGGACAAAGCTTTAGAAACGTACCACTTATGTAACCTACTTTTAAACTATTCAAAATGTCTTTCTTACACTTATTTCTCTTTATGATTACACGCGTGCTTGTATAAATGTCATAAATACCAGAGTATGTGCAATTGAAAAAGAAAGTTGGTGGCTGAATGCAAAATTTCTGAATGCAGCTTGCGGATTGAGAAAATAAAAAACAGTCGTGAATATATTTTTTTTTTGTTTGTTATTCATTTATTACAATTCATAACAGTTAAAATATACCAAGTACACCGATTTTACGAACAAGCAGTTATTCGTACACGCAAATCGTAAATACATTCATCGTTCCTAAGAAGTAAAAAGAACTCAATTTTTTTTTAATCCCTTATTACTCTTTCATTCGTATTATTTTACGCGCTTAAATTTTACATATTGCGTCTTTTGCACAGATTGCCTATATTTTGAAAGCTGTCTACGAAGTTTGCAGAGCGCTCCATTTTTTGTCTATGTATTTATAATATATAAGTAAAAATAGATAAACTAGGCAAGTAGAGTTAATCAAGGCGAAGTGGCAAACCTTCTCTTTTGTACAAACTCTGCCTCTTGCAATTTTCAATTAGTTCGCCCGGCAATATAGTCATCCCTCTAAATGTAATACTTCATTCCTAATAGAATCTCAATAGAAACGCGTAAAAAAAAAAATTAATAATATCACTTCGCCTTAACTTTCTCCACATAAGTTCTCTTCTGTTACCTTAATCCCTTGCGCAAGTACATTTCCAGGGTGTACGTGTCTATAATATTTTCCGCAATTGATTTGTAATCCATGTCACGGAAAATCGAATCTCTTGTTCTTATTCTTTTTCTTTTTAATATTTAAAAAAAATCGTTCTCGATTGCGTTGAAAAATAAATAGTACGATATCTGCATAGAATAGAAGATGAAAGAGTGTCTCTCGTCGAAGTCATTACTTTGTCCTTTAAAAATTCCTATCACAACTCCTCGGCCGTAAAAGCGCGGCATTTCTGTTTTAGGAACGTGGATAGTACGTTACTGTCACGCAACGTTTCCTTCTTTTCTTTTCGTGTAAATGAACACTAGACTCGAGGAATTCAAAGCGAATTTGCTTTACTTCGCTCATGCCCTTTTTTCCTTTTGCCGATGTGAGTGAAGTAGTTGCTCGAACTCGCAATGATAAATTTATAAATAAAAAAACAAAATCAGCGGATAAAATGTTTTATTTCTAAAAATACTTAATATTGTAGTATGTAAGTTGCGGTGTACGTAGACCTGTAACATCGAATAAAATAATAAACTGTTATTCTCCATGTTTTCGTTGCAATTAGAACTTTTTAGCCTGAGTCTATCCAAAATATTCCGAGCCATCCTCTTTTAAAATATGAACATCAAGTCTATTAACCGAGTCATTTTTCCGCTTCGGTAATCTATGTATGTATAATTTATGGATGTAAATGAAAACAAAAATCATTTTTTATTTAAATTTTTTGAAACAGGTTTACCTTTTGGCGCTCACTTTCAATTGTAAATTATTTTGTCAATTTAAAACTATCACTACGTCTCCCATGAATATTCATATTTAAAGAGTTCGTCGAAGCTTATTAACTTGAAGCGCAAGAGAAATTAAAACTTAAAAATTGTTCTGTTTACAGAGTTATATAGACAAATAGCGCCATTTATTTTGTCACAGCACTTATGCAAAGCTTAGTTGCATGTCTGTAAAAAGAAATATTTTTTTTTCTATTCATAACAGCTATTAGATTTTAATTAACTATACAGTGAACGTAGACTGTGTTTATGTTAACACTGTAAAAGGGCATCGGATTCAGTCTTCATTTTCGCCGATGTGTAATATACATCCAGTTTCAATTGCATATCTTCATTCGAATTAGTTATGTTGACACAATTAACGAGATTTTCGTGAAATTTTAAAAAATACGCATCCTCGCGAATGCATCTTTTGCGGTGTAGACTTAATAAGAATTAAATTACATTGTATATGAGAACAAAATTAGTAGTACTGGCGCAAAATAGAGAACCTTACGAGCCTTACAACTGCAATTTCAAGTCTTATCGAGCGGATGAAATTTATAATTGATCGTCTCAAAAAATGACGTCGTTCGGCTCATCAACAATTTTGCTTGGCTATTTGCAAACAGAAATGTCCATTGAACAAAATAACTTACTGGACACTTCTGCGTTTGCCTGCTGCGAGTCTCCGGAGCAAAAATCTAACACGTGATACTATTCTGCGAAAATGTACACTTAACAGTTATTTATTCGCTAATCATTGATGAGCTTTGATAACATTTAATACGATGTCTGTAAACGATTGCAGCTCGATTCAAATATAACTTAACATAAAGTTTTACTTAATGCTTTCAGCAATCTGCAACTCAATGAAACTAAGTAGTTCTTCACCTTCGTAACAGTAAGAAAACAAAATTTACAGGGTCGGCAAAAACTATAAGTGACAAATAAATTTACAGAAAGCTTCTTTCAATGGACAAACATTATAGTGTTTCTCATTCTTAAAAATGAACTTGATAAATTTTAAAAATAACAACCGCAATAATTTGTAAAACGATAAAAAAATAAATGTAGATGAGTCATGCAATTTGTTTTTGTAAAAATATTTCATTTTTAAATTATGAAGTCTTAAAGGTAAAGCCAAACGTAAAGTGGCAGCGTTTCCAAAATTCAGAATTTCTAAAGCTGATCTCAGAAATTTTGCCAACTCTTCAATTTAACTGCGATAATTTTCTTAATAATATGTGTTCGACAATCTTATTGAAACTCATATATAAAAATACCCTTACTCTTCTTACTCGTGTTGCGAAGAAGTAAATTGTATACACATCTTTAAAAGATTCACCAGTCCTCTTTTCGTTCTCAGCATCGCTTCTTCTGCTTCTTTTTTACATCGCGTTTACTCTAGCCTAATTTTGACTCTCATTTGCACACAGTAATGCGACTCATTTTAAGTATCACAATAAATAAAAAAGAAAAAAAAAAGTGGACGTTCGTCTCACGGAGTTCACACTCACACCCGTTAAAATCTGCACCGTAACTCGGACTCGGAGAAAATGGTTACCCGCATCTTCGCGTGCGCCGCGGCCCCGCACTCTAAGCATGAAGAGGAGAAAAGGCGCTCGCCCCTTCGAGACAAAAAAAAAAAAAGAAAAAAAGTTGCTAAAAATCAAACTGGAGCGCGCTGGCTAATTGACGCGAGGGAACTCGCCTTCCCGAGAGGTGAGACGCGTCCCGATCGTCTCGTTGCAAATTCATGAGCCTCGCCCGCATTATCGAAAATTGTCCATCGCTCAGAAAAGGGAATAATAACTTCGGGGAAATAAAGCCGTAGAAATGCTTTAAATAATGAATGCCCATGAGAGTGACTGTTGGACGCGGGCGCGCAGGCATCGCGCCGAAGGACAGAAAGAGAGAAGGAGTGAGAAAGACAGTAGAGAAGAGCGAGAGGGAGTGAGAAAGAAGAGCCGAGACAAGACATAAACGGTCAGCTCTAACATCTCCATCGAGCACAAAAAGCTCGTAGACACACGTGACCATTTTCTCCGTCGATGCTTCAATAGTACAGATGTTTCGGCGAAACACTTGCTGCGGTCTCGTGCGCGCCTCTATACACCCGAACCCTCCCCCTCTCGCCCGGCCCCCTTCGACTCCTCTCCCCCCCCCCTGCGCTCCCTTTTTTTTTACACATTTTTTTGCGCCTCATCCTTTAACCCTGCCGAGTTCGGGCCCTTCCCGGTATACGGGGACTTTCTCCGCCGCCACGCGATAATGTCTCTACTTGCTGCGAGCGGTCGACGCGTTCAGTGTTTCGCGGTCGGCGCGCTTCCTGCGCGCCCGGGCCCTTTTATGCAATGCCCAACGGCGCACACCATTATTTTCGCGTTCCTCTCGCCTCCTCCTCCGTTGCCTCCTTCGCCTCCTCTTCTCCGTGTTTTTTTTTTTTTATTTTTTTTCTGCCCTCGCGCACGCGCGTGTACGGGCCACCGGACAATTTCGCCGTTACCGCCGTCGCTTCCTGCCCAACTGCCGGGCACAATGCGCTCGCACCATTATCCCTCGAAGGGAGCGCCGAGCGCGCGCTTCTATCCCCCGAGAGCGAGCATGCAGTGTACCACTTGGCTCTCTTTCTCTCTCTCTCTGTCTTTTTCTTCGAAGAAGCGCCTTCCGCGGGAAGCTGTCGATCGGGCTGCGGAGAAATCGGGGCGCCTTTGTGCCCTGTCGGTGATCGTTTCGCCGAGTCCGAGCGTCACTGGCGCGGTGATGTCCGCTCGCGTACGGGAGGGGAGGTTCGATCGTCGGTCGGCGATCGGTATGGGATCGTTGCGCTTAGAATTAATTAAACCTTAGCTTCGTCTAAAGCGTAAACGATTAAAGAAAGACGGCTCCCGTGCGGAGTCTGACACCTTCGTGCTACCATCTCGCTCGCATCTTTGGGTTACTCCTCCATCTTCTCAATCTTGACGTGGTGGCTCATGCTCGATTCTGAAATCAAAAGACGAGGATGATCCATCGATTAGTCGTCGGCTTATAGGCGATTCTTATACGCTAAAGGCCGCGAGGATATCGCCCGGAGGTTGTAAATAAAGAAGCGAGTCTGCGCCATTGTTCGTTTTTATTGGCCGTATCGGGAATTTTTCTGTCTTTCGCTCGCTCGCGTGCAGCGCGTCCGCGGGACGAGACCATTTGAATGGGAAAAATCATTCCGAGATTAAGATTCTGAAATAATGTCGTTTACAACTGCTCATTATTTATTGATTTTCGCCTTTACGGCGTCGTTAAATCCATCCGCAAATACAAATATCTAACTTTACGATTGGAACTTTTACGTCTTTGCATTCCTAAGTCGTTATGCCGACGGCCGCCTCCGAGCGATCCGCAGACTTTTTAACACTCGGCAAGATCCGTGCCTCTTTAACGACGACTTTTGTGCAAGCGCGAAATCGTGTACGCTCTCTCGGCGGGGAAAAATCAAGGGTCAGCGCTCACGACAAAAAGACGAGCGAGCGAGCGAACAAAAAGTAAAAAGAAATTAATGAAAATAAGAAGTCGTAAAGCGGACAAATGAGGCATAACAATAAAACGCGATTTTATATACGGCGCGAGAGGAGCCGTACTTTTCCGAACGGATATTACTCGCGTTCGCGAGCAATTCCTCATGCGCGAAGTTTTAGAAACGCGCGCGCGAGCGCGCCAAAGGAAACGAGCGACGGGAAATGAACGCTGGGCGAAAGCTCGCAGATCGACGTTAGATGAGGAACGTGCAGGGGGGCCTCTGCAGCCTGTGCTGAGAGAGAGAGACAGAAATGGAGAAAGAAAGAAAGAAAGAAAGAAAGAAAAGAGACTTCGGAGGATAAGAAAAAAAAATATAAAGGAGTCGGGAGTCCGTTGTATTGCACGGCTCGGCTTGCCGTGGCCGCGGCGTTACCGACTCGCGAACTGGCGAACTAGCCGACAGTAAAATCCATTTTATGTCTCCCTCGTAAAGTCAGTCAAATGAAACCCGGACTTAGTTTTCATACGTGCACCTAACCAGAGTCGTTCGTCGCTGCGCCGTGCAAGAAGGAGACGAAAGAACGAGAAAGAGAAAGAAACGCGTCGCTCTCCTCTCCTCGGACTGATTTTCTTGGTCTCGCCCGTCGCCTCGTAACGCCGAGATTTCGGTCTCTCCCTCCTCCGCGGCGCGTCGTCCGCCTCCGCGGTAGGTGCAAAATTCGACGCGGCGCGTTCGTGCCGGGCTATATTAGCGGCTCCGTCGATATAAACAAGCTCGCGGGGGGATTAAGGAGCCGCGGATATGACGCAATGTTTTTCGGGATCTCTAAAAACGTCGCGGGACGCGTAATGTGCGCGCCGTTTTATGGCGCGCGCGCTGCACAAAGGCACGGCATTGTTCGTTAATCTTTTGGAGCGCGCGTCGCCGGTTTTTGTTCGCGGAAACGAGGGCGACAGAAAAAAATACATTGACACGGGCCGCTTGTTTATGGAAACGCTGGTTGCCTTTAATCGAGCCTTCATGAGCTTTAAGGCGACTCTGCGAGCTTCGGCGCTAACGATTGCCGCGGCCCCGTGCACTGCGTGCCTGGCGGCTTAAACTTTATGTTACTAAAAGGAATTGCCGCAATAAAGATTTTTGTTATGTGCGCGCCATTGGCGTTTTCTTTTTTTTTTTCTTTCTTATTTTTTATTTTAACCCTTAAATATTGATACAACATTGCTGACCGGGATATAGAGGTTAATCCTTACTTATTTTTAAAGGATCGCTTATATTAATCGGTGAAAAAGGTTTCTTTGATATTTACAGCATTTTAATTTTGGCGTTTAAGTGTGCACTTTACCGTAATACGGATTGAATTATCGTTTAATAACGTGTTCCGCTCGATGTTTATTTTCCGTGCATACATCATAGAGTAAAATATTACATTAATTTTGACGTTTATAATAGGCACCTTGGCGCGGATAATTTCTTTTTTCTTTTTTTTTTTTTAAGATGAAAGTGATACGGGTGTCACAATAACTTCCAGCATAAACATTTCACATTCCTTTAGCCATGAGAAATGAGTTATGGAATAATAATACTCGAACGAACGGTGGAACACGCAAAAGATTTACTAGCCTGATAAATCTCCAATTTCAGCAGAGTGCAATAAGGAGATCTTTTCTTTTCCGTACCCGTGCTCCTTTTAACTATCATCGTGTTTTCCGTCAAATCGACTTACTTATACGTATTTCGAATAACGAAAAATTCTTATAGTAAAATTTTTAAAGTCCGCCAAATTTAAGGGGCGTAAATAAAAAGATTCATTGAAATAGCACTGCTCACTGTTTCGAAGTTTATACGACGAGGCAAAAAGGTCGCCTTAAACGCGGCAACCTCGATAAAAAATACAAAAAAAATTAAAAAAAAAAAAAAAATCAATGTGTAAAGACGGCAATGAGACGAAAAAGAAAGCACAAACTCGGTGTAAAGACAACAACAACGGGCACGGACGTCGTTCCGACGGTTCTCCAATTTCAGCGGGGCGAGCATCTTCGCGATATTAAAATCCCCTTTGCAGTGTGCTCGTAGGAACGATCGCCTCTCTCTTCTCGAATACTAATCTTTTAACGGGCCAACCGAGCGGCGGGCATAAAAGGCACATCGCGCGCCGTGAGCCGCGGCGGCACCAGCACTCCCCTCGCCGCTGGAGAGCCTCCCCGTGAAGCTTTACCCGCTACGACCCCATCAAAAGTTACACATATTTAAAGCGGCTCTCGCTCCGCGTCATTTTAGCCCATAAAACGATTCGGCCGAACGATCGACGGTTACTTTGACGCGAGAGCTACCGGTTTATCGCGCGCTCCGAGCCTCGGATAGAATAATGATATGGGCATAAACGCTCGTGCGGTCTTCGTTTTTTTTTTCTTTTTTCTTTTTTTTTTTTTTTTTTTTTTTGCGCCGAATCAAATGTATCTTTTTTTGTCCTGAAAACTATTTTTAGCCGGAGATGTTTCTGCCGATTGGCGAACCTTTAGCCGATAAAATAATTATTAATCGATTGTTTTGTGATTGATTTAATTTTATACTTCAAAGAATTTAGTAGTATTTTTCTTGTATTAAATTTTTTTTTCTTTTAGTGCATATGTCTAAATTGATGCGAATAGTAAAATGGATTTTATTAAAAATTTAATCAGGAGTTTACATGTGGAACCTGCAGATCTTTGGATTATTCATTAATTTATCCATCATTATTTATTTTACAGTAATATGGATTTTTTTATGAAATACAAAATAGCTAAGTTGGACGAGATGAACTATAAATTTCTTAGATATACGTTTTACATGATAGAACTATCTATGGACAGATAGCGTCTGTACTACGTTTTTAAATAAATTTAATATTCTATAAGTCGTGATTCAACTAGGTTAAGATATGACATTATTATTGCTTATAAAATAGTAAAAAAAAAAATTATTGATTCTAATGCCTTACTTTCTCAATTCGATTTTGCGAAAACCATTATTTTAAAATAGTTTTCCTCTAATTACTTTTAAAATTTTGCCGGACTAAAGAATGCTAGCTTTTTAGTGCTTACAAACTTTACGCGATGATATATAGCTTCTGTTGCTCGTTTAAATATTTTACGTCAATTCGCTAATAAAAAGTTTGAAAGGTATTTCCATTAAAGTGAAAATATTGATTTTTTAAAACATGAAGTAATTATACTCTTCAGTGAATTCTTAATATTTTTATTTAAGAAATTGTAGTTAAATGTTAGTTTTTTGTATACACTCAATTGCTTTCCGCATTTGTGCGTAAAAAAAGAATAGAATTTAAAGAAAAATAACTTTATCTTACATTGTGAATTTAAATTATCAAATAAGCAAAACATTAACATCGTCGTTTTTTTTTCACATTTAAATGTTATCAACTAAATGGTTTAACGAGTGTAATTGCAATTAGTGTCAAGCGTAAAAAAAGAAGATTAATAGTTCTTGTAAACAACTATATAAATGCAAAGAAGCACACAAAGCCGTTCAATAGATCTAGTATCTTTTAAAAGTGTAATTTGAAACAGCGATATAATCTCCTATTTAGACCATCGTGGTGTAAATCTAAAAACAAAGTAGTTCTTTCTTCGCGTCCAACACAGCTCCTTCACGCACAAAAAATGTGTTCGAATCATTTTATACGATCACGACGGAAAATATACAACCCATAAACATTTTATTTCGTTACACCGAGCGAGGAAAAAAAAAACGTTTTCTCCCATGGCCATATAAATGTATAAACACCTCCTTATAAGCGGCAAATCACCCTCTACGGTCTGTTTTCCCTTGCGATCCTGTCACCGAGCACACATACACAATCACACACACACACACGCACATTCGCGCGCTCAAACACATGCATACACGTACAAACAGCCATACGCACACGCACAAGAATGTACGGTGGTCCGCGCGCGAAAGCTCACGGGGCGTCTCCCTATACACCGGCGCTTTCACGCTACACCTTTTTCCCAGGCGGCTCCGCGATTTTACGAGCACTTCGGGGGCTTCTTCGCCGGCACGGCGTTTCGAAATCGTCGACTTTGCCCCGCACACGTCGCCCCGGCAGCAGTTCCTTTATCCCGGGCGACGCGGCTCTACGGAGCTCGCGCGAGCGCGCGCGCGTGACAAATTGTAACTTGACAAAGCTGCATAATGCGCACTCGTAAAAAGCGCTCTCGCGCTATTCGGCGCTCGCTCTCGATTCACCGCTCTTTTTTCTTTCCCTCTCTTTTCCTCGCTCGACTCCCATTATACTCTCGCCCCGCTCCGAAGCTGCGCTTTTGACGCTTCCGCGACGCTTTGTCGGGGGACCGGCCTTGCGCGCTTTCGGGGAAAAGAAAAATTTTACGACGCGAGCTGACATTCCACGATCGACGGCAAAGTCGAAGGAGACACCGTCCGTGTGGGCGAAGATCGCAAGGCGAACGGAACCGCCCGGCGAGGGGAGGGGCAGCGCGCCTCGAGTAACAAAGAGAAAAACTCCACCGGGATTTTTTAATTTGTGACTAATGCGCGGATAGTTTCGTTCGCCGATGAAGCGATTTCATTTTTTTTTTTTAAGGATTTTTATAACTTCCCTGAAAATACATAAAAGCAGGAGCATTTGATGACTCCGCGGAATGAGTTATTAAATTCGATCTTTTTAATGATTTATACACGTAGAATTGCTTGCTTCTTTTTGTCGAAGATGAATCGATTAAACCTGAATCGTAAGTTGATTTAATATGCGTGCATTTTAAATAATTAGCCGATTCATTATAAACTGGTTATTAATTAAAAAATTGCACATACTTGATACGCTTTTAATCTTCAAATTATAATTTTTCATATATAAATTTTATCTCTTATTATTATAATGTGCAAAAATATTTGTTTTCCCCGATCTCGCTCCACTATTATTACGCAGCGGCTCTTCCTTACGTAAAATTCATTTAAATGTATCAATAAAACGTTGAGCATTTATAAACGTATTTAGACAGAATTAATTAAAATCCGACGGTTCCCGGGAAAATTAACCGGTCGCAGATTGTGTCGACTCCGTAACGGTATATCAGTCAGCGAAACTTTGCATTAATCCTGCTCTAGAGTCGACGATCGCCGCCTTCGAAAGCGTATAGAAGCAAACTAATGACGGTCCACTTAAAAATCAATCTCGCCCAGGCACCTGCAGTGCAACCGATCTCCGCGTTCGCGCGCGGTCCCCGGCAAATCGGCTCGTCCGGCACGTCGGATCCGCCCTTTCTCCAGGGCCCCCACCCGTTCATTTGCATTTTTATCGTTTCAATAACTTTCGCTTAATTTACGCATCGCGAAACGGAGCCGTGGAGAGGGAGATAGAAGCTCGCGCTCTCGCGCGTGCGGTCTGCGCTTTATTTCCCTCTCTGTCTCTCTCTCTCTCTCTCTCTCTCTCCCCTTCTGTCCCTCTCCGCCGGACCCGTCCGTAATTACAAAGTCGTAAAAGCCCAATCAACGTCTGTACGGGAGACGAGAGGAAAGGGCCAGCCTTACGCTCGCGCGACGTGCCTCGACGAGACGCGTCCGTCGGCCTTCTGGGGCCCGTACGCCGATTGACCATGGGGTGCCTCGTAAAAGTATGATTTACGGCGCGCTGCCGCCGCCGACTGGCAATCACTTGGCCGTGGATCCTCTCTCGTCGCGCCTCGCTGACTCTTTTCTGGCCAGCCGTCGACGTTTCTCGCATTCGATCTCGAGCGCGCGCGCGCGCTCGCGGGAATCCGCTTCTCGCTCTTTTGTGTCCCCTTGGCTTTCCTCGCGCGAGTCCTCGCGGCGCGTGATTTACGCGTCTCGCGGACGCGGCTCGTCCTGAGTATACTTAACACCGACGGAGTGCGCTGGTGATTGGACGCGAGCGATCGTCGTCGTGGAGTTACCAATCTTCACTACGAGGATATTTTAATTTTTGCGAAAACGATAAAATTGAAAGTTCCAAAGTCGATTACAGGTATAAATCGAAATGATCGCGAAAGTCAAAATAATTCGGAGGGAACGTCTCGCAAAGCAGATATTATAAAGCTTGAAAAAAGTTAAAAACGAAAATTCGGCTGAAAGGCGAAGCGAGGCGATAGCTGCGAGACTGGAGCGTAAAAAGTGATTTGAAGAGAGAACACTGATATAAAATTTTAAATGTAACTAATATAGATAAGCTGCAGTCGCGCGGTATTTCCAGAGAAATGCGTAAATTGAAAAGGATATATAAGCTCCTCGCTAAGCGACGCTTTTACGCGATAGAGCTCGGAGCTCTGACGACGATCCCCGGGGTCGGATCAACGTTGCAAAATTCGTCCGCCGCAGACGCATATATATGCACACACATATATATGCATATATATGTGCATATATATATATATATATATATATACACACATCGAGGTGATCGTGCGCGCTTCCCGTCGGAGTGTACGAGCGAACAAAGTGCAAAATTCCGTCCCGTTCCCCCCGCGTCTGGAGCGCGCGGACGGGCATCCCCCGACGATGTGGCCGGACGAATGTGTCGATTAAATTGATAGTTATACTGACCCAAGTGCGGGGAACTGAGGAGTGCACTCTCACGAATGAATCGACGCTTGCTTAATCCGTGGAAAGCTTGTGCCACCTACAAAAAAGAAATTTATACTTTTTTTTTTTGCTCGTTCTTCGCTGCTATCTGCAAAAGCACAGGGACGCTCACACGCACTCAAAAAGAGACAGGAATACAAGTAAGCATAGAAGAGTCTGGATGTTCAAGACGAGGAGAAAAGAGATGTAGAGAGAAATAGGGAGCGTGGTTGAGCAAGAAGAGAAGATATAGAAGTGTAGCGAGCGAAAGAGAGCCAGAGACAGAAAGAAAGAGAGAGAGGGTGAGAGGGGTAGGTACATCAACGGGAGAATTTCCGCAGTGCACGGATACGGGGTCGTAAAATTTCCTTCCCCTTCGCACGCTCTCTTCGGATTCAGCGGTCCTGCGCACACTCAAGCCACATACCTCTCTCACTCGCTCACTCTCTCTTACTTACACACGCACACGCTTGCACATACACACTTGCGAGCGCGGGATGCTGGAGCTCCTGGATCGCGCCGATAAGACTTGACGACGACGCGGTTTTCGCGAGCACGATTTTAGTGCCCGGGCGCTCGTAAAAGAAGTTATACCGATAAACAGAGAGACGCGAGAGCGTACCCACTCGGACCTATCGACCGATCTATAAGGCTATTAATGCCAGCTCTTTTATATCGTTCTTTCTCTTTCTCTCTCTCTCTCTCACTTCCTCTGCAGCGACGGCACCGCGTCGCGACGATACTTGAATAATGCAGACTGATGCCGTTTAATTAACGATTGCGTGAGACTATCTTTTTTTTTTATAATCGTCGCGGCGATCGTTAGCTCGTTATAACGATCTCGAGCCCAGACTCGCGGCGTATATCATCGACTGGCAATAAACGCGCGACCGGGCCCGACCGACGCTTGCCCGCCCAGCCGCGCGCTAAAAATCTATTTGAAAGAGTCTTCGATCGAGCAACTCCGCGTTGTACTGCAGTTATAAACGCGCCGTTTGATCGCTTCGAAAATTTACAACTTTTGGTCATACTTTGACCCGCGCGCCAATCGGACATTCCCGCGTCATACGCGGAGACGTAGAGGCAGGCGCGCAACCGATTTTTTTGGTATCCCTCAAGCGAGTTCAAAGTGACGTAAGAATAGCCAGGGGGTTTCGGGAAGAGCAATCGTCGCATCGGCGTGTCGTCGCTGGCGTTCCATCCGCGGAAAATGAATCTGGCCGGCTCGAATTTATAAATAAACAGCCGCGGCCTGACTCTTGCGCCTCGTCAATTCGCGCGAGCGATAAGCAGGCTCTAATTGAGGCTCGGCTCGGCTCGCAGGAACGCGCCACCCTCTCACTCGCGCAGACTCTCTCTCTCTCTCTCTCGGTCTGTAATATTCCAAAAGATATTTCGAATTCCCGCTACTGGCTCCATCTGCGGTCTGGGCGTAGTCGCGTCGCGGGGACTGTCGAGCGGACTCGCGCGCGCGTGCCCGGAGAGGCACTTGCGCGCAAAGTCGTAAACGATCCCGCTCGAGTGCGACGGGAAAAGAGAGAGAGAGAGGAGCGCACGTCCCAGCGCGTCTAGCTAAAATGAAAACGAGCGAGACGACCGGAGGTTTATCGTCTTTTGGTGAAGTGCTTCGCGGCTTCTTGCAGTATACCTCTTCCACCCACTACTCTGCGGCGCGCTCGCGTCGTTTCTCCGTCTCTCTCCCTCCTTCTTTCCCGGCCTCTCTCGTTTTTCACCCTGCTCACCGGAACGCTCGTAAAATCACTGCGGCTCCTTCGAAAGCATAAAACTTGGACGCGCGAGACGCGCCTCGAAAAAGGATGACAGGAGGACGGGGGTCCGACTTTTCGGGCTATAGACGATTTTTTTTTGAAGTGATAACTTCTTATGGCGCACCGAACGCTCAGGAATTTCAGCCCTCTGAAAAGACCTCTTTGTT